>CM055122.1:813165032-813752532 GCA_029206835.1 Rana muscosa
GCAAGCGTGCCAGATACGGGGTCAAGCTCTACAAGTTCTGTGACAGGGAAACAGGCTATGTAGTGAACTTTACGGTTTATGAGGGAAAAGATAGTCAGATTGAGTCGGTCAACTGCCCGGATTACATAGGGAGCGCTGGCAAGATAGTGTGGAACTTGGTGTCACCCTTATTCGGAAAGGGGTACCACTTGTATGTGGACAATTATTACACGAGCGTGCCACTGTTTAGTCACTTGTTTGATCATCAGATTGGAGCATGTGGCACCGTGCGACCTAATCGCCGGGGCTTTCCCCAGCGGCTTGTAGATGCCCATCTTAGGCTGGGGGAGAGAGCCTGCTTGAAGTGTAATAACTTGCTCGCTATGAAGTGGAGGGACAATAAGAATGTTTTCCTTCTTACCTCCCTTCATGCAGACACGACAGTCCAAATTCGTACAGCGACTGGTGTTGTGGAGAAACCCCTCTGTGTCCACGAATATAACCAAAATATGGGAGGGGTGGACCTCAACGACCAGTTGATGGCGCCGTATCTAATTGACCGTAAGGCGAGACGCTGGTACAAAAAAGTGTCTCTATCATTATTCCAATTGGCTTTGCTGAACGCTCATGTGCTATACAGAGCTTCAGGCGGGACGTTATCTCTTCTAAAATTCCAGAATGAGATAGTCACAGAACTCCTGTATCCAGGCGGTTCTGCACCTCACCATCCCCTACCAAATGCAGTAAGCCGGCTGCATGAGAGGCATTATTCGTATGTCCTCCCGAGTACCCCTACCCAAAGCCACCCCCAAAAAAGATGTCGTGTCTGTAGCAAGCGCGGATTTAGGCGTGACACCCGTAGTTTTTGTCCACTCTGTCCTGACAAGCCTGGTCTTTGCCAAGGTGAATGTTTTGAACGCTACCACTCAAAAGTGAAGTTTTAGCGTAGGGTACAGCATTTCACAGACAAGGACACACTTACACAGGGTCTCCCAAGATGCCATTACATTTTGAGAGACCCGAACCATTACAGTTGTAAAGTTACAAAAAAAAGTGTAAAAAAGAAAAAAAAAACGTAAAAAACAAAACACAAAAAAAATATTAAATAAAAAAACCAAAAATAGTTGTCGTTTTATTGTTCTCTCTCTATTTTCTCTCTATTGTTCTGCTCTATTTTACTGTATTCTATTCTGCAATGTTTTATCATGCTTGCTTTTCAGGTATGTAATTTTTTGTTTTCAGGTGCGCCATTCAACTGCAGCGCGGAATTATTTATCTTGACAGCAACAGCGTTTGCGCCCATGATACATAAAGCCGTGACTCCAGTGCTGTAGGAGGTGATTTCACCACCACAGTTAAAAAAAAGAGCATATATGCCGAAGCATGGGGGCAGCAGGGGCGGAGGAGCGATTTTGCTCCTAATGCCGCGTACATACGGTCGAAATTCCGACGGAGGCCTGCCCGTGGAAAATTCCGACCGTGTGTACGCGGCATAACTTTTTTGCGGGAGGATGCCCCCATGCTTCGGCATATATATATTTTAGGCACAGGTTGCGTTAAAACATTTTTTTATTTTTTACTAGGTTTTGTTTTGGTATTTGCTTTGCAGGTATGGCATGGTAAGGTCTTACTGTTGTAATGTAATGTTACTTTGTTTTAATGTTAACCACCATTTGCTTAGCAAGTACGCCATTCAGTTGCAGCGCGGATCTATTTATCTTGACAGCAACAGCGTTTGCTCCCACGATACATAAAGCCGTGACTCCAACGCTGTAGGAGGTGATTTCACCACCACAGTTAAAAAAAAGAGCATATATGCCGAAGCATGGGGGCAGCAGGGGCGGAGGAGCGATTTTGCTCCTAATGCCGCGTATATACGGTCGAAATTCCAACGGAGGCTTGCCCGTGGAAAAGTCCGACCGTGTGTACGCGGCATAACCTTTTATGCCGCGTACATACGGTCGAACTTCCGACGAAGGCTTGACCGTGTGTACGCGGCATAACTTTTTTGCGGGAGGATGCCCCCATGCTTCGGCATATATGCCCATCATTAGAAGTGGGTGGATGAAGGGAGGTATTCTAATGGTGGGCATACCCACCAATCAATCTCTTTTTTTCGTTCAGCCAATAGGCTGTATGAAAAAAAAGATTACAATACATGTCCAACAAGGACCAGCAACGTACTGGTATGTTGCTGGACTTTGAATGTTTATACCAGAATGATGCCTGCGGGTTTAGGTATCATCTTGGTATCATTCTTTTCAGCCAGCAGCCGGCTTTCATGTAAAAGCAATTCTAGCAGATAATTAGCCTCTAGACTGCTTTTACAAGCAGTGGGAGGGAATGTCCCCCCCCCTGGATATAAAAAGCGCCATTGGGAAATTGGGAAAGCATTTTATCACACCGATCTTGGTGTGGTCAGATGCTTTGAGGGCAGAGGAAAGATCTAGGGTCTAACCCCCCAATTTTTTTCAAAAAAAGAGTACCTGTCACTACTTATTGCTATCATAGGGGATATTTACATTCCCTGAGATAACGATAAAAATGGTAAAAAAATAAAATATGGAAGGCACAGTTTAAAAATAAAATAAAAAAGCCAAATAAATAATAAAAAAATAAAAAAATAAAAAAAAGCACCCCTGTCCCGCCCTGCTCTTGCGCAAAGGCGAACGCAAGCGTCGGTCTAGCGTCATATGTAAACAGCAATTGCATCATGCATGTGAGGTATCACCGCGAAGGTCAGATCGAGGGCAGTCATTTTAGCAGTAGACTTCCTCTGTAAATCTAACGTGGTAACCTGTAAAGGCTTTTAAATGCTTTTAAAAATGAATGTAGTTTGTCGCCGCTGCGCGTTTGTGCGCAATTTTAAAGCATGTCGTGTTTGGTATCCATGTACTCGGCCTATGATCATCTTTTTTATTTCATCAAACATTTGGGCAATATAGTGTTTTTTAGTGCATTGAAAATAAAAAAAGTGTGTTTTTCCCCCAAAAAATGCGTTTGAAAAATCGCTGCGCAAATACTGTGTGGAAAAAAAAAATGCAACACCCACTATTTTAATCTGTAGGGCCTTTGCCTATAAAAAAATATATAATGTTTGGGGGTTCAACATAATTTTCTTGCAAAAAAATTTTTTTTTTCATGTAAACAAAAAGTGTCAGAAAGGGCTTTGTCTTCAAGTGGTTAGAAGAGTGGATGATGTGTGACATAAGCTTCCTAATGTTGTGCATAAAATGCCAGGACAGTTCAAAACCCCCCCAAATGACCCCATTTTGTAAAGTAGACACCTCAAGCTATTTGCTGAGAGGCATGTTGAGCCCATTGAATATTTTTTTTTTTGTCCCAAGTGATTGAATAATGACCAAAAAAAAAAAAATGTACAAAAAGTTGTCACTAAATTATATATTGCTCAAACATGCCATGGGCATATGTGGAATTACACCCCAAAATACATTCTGTTGCTTCTCCTGAGCACGGGGATACCACATGTGTGGGACTTTTTGGGAGCCTAGTCGCGTACGGGACCCCAAAATCCAAGCACCGCCTTCAGGATTTCTATGGGTGTAAATTTTTGATTTCACTCCTCACTGCCTATCACAGTTTCGGAGGCCATGGAATGCCCAGATGGCACAAACCCCCCCAAATGACCCCATTTTGGAAAGTAGACACCCCAAGCTGAGAGGTATGTTGAGTATTTTGCAGATCTCGTTTTTTGTCACAAAGTTTTGAAAATGTAAAAAAAAAAAAAATGTCTTTCTTAATTTTCAAAAACAAATGAGAGCTGTAAAATACTCACCATGCCTCTCAGCAAATAGCTTGGGGTGTCTACTTTCCAAAATGGGGTCATTTGTGGGGGTTTTGGGCTATTTTGACATTTTATGGCCTTCAAAACTGTGATAGGTAGTGAGGAGTGAAATCAAAAATTTATGCCCTTAGAAACCTTGAAGGCGGTGCTTGGTTTTTGGGGTCCCGTACGCGGCTAGGCTCCCAAAAAGTCCCACACATGTGGTATCCCCGTACTCAGGAGAAGCAGCAAAATGTATTTTGGGGTGTAATTTCACATATAACCATGGCATGTGTGAGCAATATATCATTTAGTGACAACTTTTTGTACATTTTTTTTTTCTTTTTGTCATTATTCAATCATTTGGGACAAAAAAAAAAAATATTCAATGGGCTCAACATGCCTCTCAGCAAATAGCTTGGGGTGTCTACTTTCCAAAATGGGGTCATTTGGGGGGGTTTTGTGCCATCTTGGCATTTTATGGCCTTCAAAACTGTGATAGGTAGTGAGGAGCGAAATCAAAAATTTATGCCCTTAGAAACCTTGAAGGCGGTGCTTGGTTTTTGGGGTCCCGTACGCGGCTAGGCTCCCAAAAAGTCCCACACATGTGGTATCCCCGTACTCAGGAAAAGCAGCAGAATGTATTTTGGGGTGCAATTCCACATATAACCATGGCATGTGTGAGCAATATATCATTTAGTGACAACTTTTTGTACATTTTTTTTTTCTTTTTGTCATTATTCAATCATTTGGGACAAAAAAAACATATTCAATGGGGTCAACATGCCTCTCAGCAAATAGCTTGGGGTGTCTACTTTCCAAAATGGGGTCATTTGGGGGGGTTTTGTGCCATCTTGGCATTTTATGGCCTTCAAAACTGTGATAGGTAGTGAGGAGTGAAATCAAAAATTTATGCCCTTAGAAACCTTGAAGGCGGTGCTTGGTTTTTGGGGTCCCGTACGCGGCTAGGCTCCCAAAAAGTCCCACACATGTGGTATCCCCGTACTCAGGAGAAGCAGCAGAATGTATTTTGGGGTGTAATTTCACATATGCCCATGGCATGTGTGAGCAATATATCATTTAGTGACAACTTTGTGCAAAAAAAAAAAAGTTTGTCATATTCCCGCAACTTGTGGCAAAATATAAAATATTCCATGGACTGAACATGCCTCTCAGTAAATAGCTTGGGGTGTCTACTTTCCAAAATGGGGTCATTTGGGGGGGTTTTGTGCTATTTTGGCATTTTATGGCCTTCGAAACTGTGATAGGTAGTGAGGAGTGAAATCAAAAATTTGCGCCCTTAGAAATCCTTAAGGCGGTGCTTGGTTTCCGGGGTCCCGTACGTGGCTAGGCTCCTAAAAAGTCCCACACATGTGGTATCCCCGTACTCAGGAGAAGCAGCAGAATGTATTTTGGGGTGCAATTCCACATATAACCATGGCATGTGTGAGCAATATATCATTTAGTGACAACGTTTTGTAATTTTTTTTTTTTTTTTTTTTTGTCATTATTCAATCACTTGGGACAAAAAAAAAATATTCAATGGGCTCAACATGCCTCTCAGCAATTTCCTTGGGGTGTCTACTTTCCAAAATGGGGTCATTTGGGGGGGGTTTTGTACTGCCCTGCCATTTTAGCACCTCAAGAAATGAGATAGGCAGTCATAAATTTAAAGCTGTGTAAATTTCAGAAAATTTACCCTAGTTTGTAAACGCTATAACTTTTGCGCAAACCAATAAATATACGCTTATTGACATTTTTTTTACTAAAGACATGTGGCTGAATACATTTTGGCCTAAATGTATGACTAAAATTGAGTTTATTCGATTTTTCTTATAACAAAAAGTAGAAAATATCATTTTTTTTCAAAATTTTCGGTCTTTTTCTGTTTATATCGCAAAAAATAAAAATCGCAGAGGCAATCAAATACCATTAAAAGAAAGCTCTATTTGTGGGAAGAAAAGGACGCAAATTTCATTTGGGTACAACATTGCATGTCCGCACAATTTACAGTTAAAGCAGCGCAGTGCCGAATCCCAAAAACAGGCCTGGTCCTAATGGCCCGAAATGGACCGGGGCTTAAGTGGTTAAATGTTTTAAGCAGAATTAAGTTCCAAAAATAAATATTAACAACAACGTTAACAATATTAACATAAAACATATCAGTACTCATCAATGCAGCCTCACTGTGCCCATCAAATGCAGCGTCACAGTGCCCCATCAAATGCAGCGTCACAGTGCCCCATCAAATGCAGCTTCACAGTGTACCATCAAATACAGCTTCACCGTGCCCCATCACTCCAGACTCACCATTGCCTTGTTGCTGGTTCACACACACACACACAGCAGGCATCTCCCACTGTATGTTACGGAGCTGGGTCTGTGTTCGGCGGCTCGGTGTAACAAGGTCCCGCCCCCCCTAGACTGGCTCGTGTGAACACTGAATCAATCTACTATCACACAAGCCGGTCTAGGGGGGCAGTACCTTGTTACCCGAGCCGCCGAACACAGACCCAGCTCCGTAACACACAGTGGGAGATGACTGCTGTGTGTGTGTGATAACAAGAGGAGGAGACCGCTGCGGCTTCAGCTCAAAGCGGTGCCACGGCAGTCCAGCCATGCCGCTCTGTGTCCTCTGGCTGACAGTTTCCTGGCTGATCGTTTAAGCCAGGAAATGGTCAGCCTGGTCCATCCCTGCACCTCACACTAAATTCCACTCGCAAAATGCGAGCAGGCGAGTGGAATTTTTGAGGGCTGGTCTATCTCATATATTAGTTTCACCTTTTAAGTTGCATTAGTGAAATAAATAAACTTTTGCACGACATTCTAATTTTTCGAGTATCACCTGTACAGTATCTCACAAAAGTGAGTACACCCCTCACATTTTTGTAAGCATTTTATTATATCTTTTAATGTGACAACACTGAAGAAATTACACTTTGCTACAATGTAAAGTAGTGAGTGTACAGCTTGTATAATGCCGCGTACACACGACCGTTTTTAATGTCATGGAAAAAAAATGACGTTTTTCTCGACGTGATTCTTCTCAAGCCTGCCTTGCATACACACTATCGTGAAAAAAAATGCTCGAGCAAAGTGCAGTGACGTACAACACGTACGACGGCACTATAAAGGGGAAGTTCCATTCTGATGGCACCACCCTTTGGGCTGCTTTTGCTGATTTCGTGCTACCGCGTGTTAGTAAAAGTTTGCTGTTAGCCGATTCGCGCTTTTCAGCCTCTGTGCTTTTCAGTCCGTTACAGCATGACATAAACAAAAAAGTCCTGTAGGCGCTGCAAACTTCCAGTGTTAGCATGACAATGTCCAACCTGTAAGGGATCAAGAAGGCCAATAACCAGTGCAGCTGCAAACCACTGGAAAGGTGGATAAGAAACACAAAAAAACACAAAAAGCAGCGCTCAATGGAAAAGGGCATAACATTTTATAGTCTTGTATTGAATAAAATAATAACATTAATGTAGCACATGGCAATGAACACTTAAAATTGCGCACACTAGACAATGGTTGTGGTATGGTATGAAGAGCTTCATACCATACCACAACCATCGTCTAGTGTGCGCAATTTTAAGTGTTCATTGCCATGTGCTACATTAATGTTATTATTTTATTCAATACAAGACTATAAAGTTTTATGCCCTTTTCCATTGAGCGCTACTTTTTGTGGTTTTTTTTTGCGTTACAGCATGACGAATGTGCTATCTCCATTATGAACGGTAGTTTTACCAGAACGGGCGCTCCCGTCTCATAACTTGCTTCTGAGCATGCGCATTTTTTTCCTGTCGTTAAAGCGTACACACGACCGTTTTTCACAACGAGAAAAATGACGACGTGAAAAACGACGAGAAAAAATAGAGCAGGTTCCAAATTTTTAATGCCCATTTTTCTCGTTGAGAAAAATGCTCTGGGGCCTACACACGACCATTTTTCACGACCAATTTAAAAAATGGCATGTTTCTTGTCATGAAAAACGGTCGTGTGTACGCGGTATTACAGTGTAAATTTGCTGTCCCCTCAAAATAACTCAAAACACAGCCATTAATGTCTAAACCGCTGGCAACAAAAGTGAGTACACCCCTAAGTGAAAATGTCCAAATTGGGCCCAATTAGTCATTTTCCCTCCCCAGTGTCATGTGACACGTTAGTGTTACAATTTCTCAGGTGTGAATGGGGAGCAGGTGTGTTAAATTTCGTGTTAACGCTCTCACTTCTCATACTGGTCACTGGAAGTTCAACATTGCACCTCATGGCAAAGAACTCTCTGGGGATCTAAAAAAATTATTTGTTGCTCTACATAAAGATGGCCTAGGCTATAAAAAGATTGCCAAGACCCTGAAACTGAGCTACAGCACGGTGACCAAGACCATACAGCGGTTTAACAGGACAGATTCCACTCAGAACAGGCCTCACCATGGTCGACCAAAGAGGTTGAGTGCACGTGCTCAGCGTCATATCCAGAGGTTGTCTTTGGAAAATAGACATGTGAGTGCTGCCAACATTGCTGCAGAGGTTGAAGGGGTGGGGGGTCAGCCTGTCAGTGCTCAGACCATATGCCGCACACTGCATCAAATTGGTCTGCATGGCTGTCATCCCAGAAGGAAGCCTCTTCTAAAGATGATGCACAAGAAAGCCTGCAAACAGTTTGCTGAAGACAAGCAGACTAAGGACATGAATTACTGGAACCATGTCCTGTGGTCTGATGAGACCAAGATAAATGTATTTGGTTCAGATGGTGTCAAGCGTGTGTGGCGGCAACCAGGTGAGGAGTACAAAGACAAGTGTGTCTTGCTTACAGTCAAGCATGGTGGTGGGAGTGTCATGGTCTGGGGCTGCATGAGTGCTGCCGGCACTGGGGAGCTACAGCTCATTGAGGGAACCATGAAAAGCTGTCTAATTCCGCACTCTTTTTTTTTATGTCTTATTTCAGAGGTGACATCACTTCCATGCAGCATGGGTTCTCAGTGTCCTGATGGTGGATCATGCATGGAGTATGGAGGCAGTTACCGATGCGTTTGTCACACAGATTATATCATCAGTAACCACAGTAAGTGTGTGTATGAGCGTGTGAGGGGGGGGGTGTATTATTATTGCTGTATATAGAGGAAAGTTTGTCATTTACTGTACCTTTTAATTGAAGTTTGCTTCTAGCCATTATTCATTGTATTACCAAAACTCTATACTGTTCCACTCCTACAGTAGATCCCCTAAATAATATCTGTGTTTTTAGGTTTATATGATTACTTCTGCCGTGTATAGCGAGTTTGAATTTGCTGATTGTTGTAAACTGTCTTTAATTTTACAGAAGACTTAAATGATCCTATACAAACATATAAAATAAATATTTTATTGAAACACTCAAACCTAACATGGGGAAAGAAAGAAAAATGTTCTGTAGAATCCCTGTAGAATCCCTATAAAGCTTTATGCTTGGCACAGTAATACTGTAGCTAGGCAAAGAACTTTGACCATATGTCCTGAAATTCCAAGCTTTAATGTGCAGGAGTACATCCATTAAAACACACTTCGGGCTTTTGAGGCAAGCCAAAAACGTTCTGAGATTCCACCCTAAAGGGATTTCTGCAGTTACAGGTGTCTTAATTGCATACAAGATTTTGGGCCACAGAAACCCTTCATCAGGTATAACAATATATGCATACAGTTAGAAAGTTATATCATTTTATCCTGCTCTGTGCCAAGATGCTATGATTTAATTAACTGCCAGTCTGCAAGTTCCAACATAAAAAAGTTATGTGTTTTTAAATTCGGAATGTCAACCATTTTGGTTGAAATTTGCAGCGCTTACAGCAAGTTTTGTTGAAGCTTTTAAAGAGGAAGGGATGGGTTTTACTTCCTCTTTATTTCCCTGCAAAGGTAAAGCATAATGGGCTACTATGCATCGCATAGTAGCCCATTATGTGTCACTTACCTGGAACCGAAGCCTGCAATGTCACCGCTGTCCCCACTGGCAGCGAGCGTGCATCTTCACCCCTCTTTCTTCAAACTCTCTGTGCGCACAGGAGCCGCCAGTGACGGCATGACCCTTTTAGAAACGGCACGATCTGCCCTTTCTAAAGTGCGCATGCGCCGTAGACATCGGTGCATGTGCCGTAGACATCTGCGCGTGGCTTTATTGTAAATATCTTTTAAACCGTGAAGGTTTAGTAGATATTTCCAGCACCTACATGTAAGCCTTAATATATAGGCTTACATGTAGGTAAAAGTGGTTGTACAGGGTGTACAACCACTTTAAATTATAATTCAATTTCAGTTTGTAAACGTTGAACACAACCTAATGGTAATGCTGATTGCCATTTTAAGCAAGCTGCTAGCAGGTTTCAGCGGTTCTTGAAGCATGTTGAAGAGAAAAAATGAAAAAGAACCACCTATAGGTATAGTACTGGAAACCTTAGCCACATCCCAATTGAAAAAAAAAACACAAAAAGGGGATACCCCAGGAATTTTATGGGCAAAGGATAAAGACCAGATAAAGGAGTAACAGGCGTATATAAAATAATTTTTACAAAAAAAGTAATAGAATTAATACACAGAAATATATAAACCTAAAAACAAAATAGATAGTCATGCTAAATAGCTACATAACAGCTACGTTCTGAAACACAAGGTTGATCTCATGATGAGAGGCCAAACGAGGTGCATGTACACAGAAGTCCCTTTTATTCATAAGTCTTTCAGTTTATAGTCCATATAAAATGATTATAGCCATGTGATAGGTTGTGTAACCATAAAATGTCCATCCACAAATGTCAGCCTCCATAAGGGGATTAGAAGCAAAATCCAGCAGGAGCTACTGAGTATAAAAGAGAAGAGAGGTGCCTCTAAGTGTAGCAATATGGTTACATTTAATGAAGGTACAACATTTAGCAACTCACATGGTTGATTAAAACAGGCACATCTAAGTATGCAGGCATCCGGGTTAAAGCTGTCTACATAGACAATCCCCCACACTGCCAGCTCTCACCGCTGTTAGTCTGCAGACATGACCGAGAAGACTACCCTGCAGTAGAGTGATCTGAAAGCGAGGCTTGAAGCGCTCGTGGAGTGCAGCGTGAAAGGGATGACGTTGAGGGCAGTGCGGAGGATGATCTATGTGGACAGCTTTACCCCGGATGCCTGCATACTTAGATGTGCCTGTTTTAATCATCAACCATGTGAGTGTGCTCAATGTTGTACCTTCATTAAGACCTCTTTCTCACTGGAGCGTTTTTAGGCGCTTTTGGGCTAAAAGTAGCGCCTGTAAAGCTCCTGAAAAATGCCTCCCCTGCAGCCCCAGTGTCAGAGCCCGAGTGCTTTCACACTGGGGCGGTGTGCTTGCAGGACGTTAGAAAAAGTCCTGTAAGCAGCATCTTTCGGGCAGTGCGGGAGTAGTGTATATACCGCTTCTCCACCGCCCCTGCCATTGGAATCAATGGGCACCACTGCCGAAGCGCCTGCAAAGGGCCTGCAAAGCGATTCGGCAGCGGCGCTTTGCGGGTGCTTTTAACCCTTTATTCGGCAGCTAACAGGGGTTAAAAGCGCCCCGCTAGAGTCCGAAAAGCACCGCTACTACAGCGGTAAAGCACTGCTAAAATTTGTGGCGCTTTACCGCTAACGCCCCCTCCCCAGTGTGAAAGTAGCCTAAATGTAACCATATTGCTACATTTAGAGGTGCCTCTCTTCTCTTTTATACTCTTAAGCCCCGTACACACGATCGGATAACCTATGGATTTTCGTCCGATGGATTTGTCCATCGGAAATCTGATGAAACTGTTTTTCATCAGTCTTGGCCACACACCATCAGTCAAAAAACCGACCGTTCCAAACGCGGTGACGTAAAACACTCCGATGAGCCGAGAAAAATGAAGTTTAATGCTTCTGAGCATGCGTCGACTTGATTCTGAGCATGCGTGGGTTTTTTAACCGATGGACTTGCCCATAGACGATCGGAAATTCCCATCGGTTTTTTATCCATCGGAAAATTTTAAAACAAGTTCTATTTTTTACAACCGATGGAAAAAAGACCGATGGGTACCATACACGATCGGTTGGTCTGATGAAAACCATCCATCGGACGGTTTTCATCAGTCAAACCGATCGTGTGTACGGGGCTTTATACTGCTTGTCTTGCAAAACACTCTCAAACCAAGTTACTCTCAATCCAATGGTTTACTGTATATTGTATGTATTTTATGATGTCCAATTAAAGTCTTTTTAGCCTGAAAGCTACCACCCCCATTGTTTGCACAGGTACCAAAACAGACTATTCTCTGGAGCTGATCACATCTGTTTTTCTGTTTACTACCTTCTTTTGATCTCTTTTAGAATATCATTTCAATGTAATTAGGCTTTTGTGAGTAAAGTATTTCATTCATTTTGGTCACTGCAGCAATGCCTTCTCCCTGTGACTCTGACCCTTGCTTGAATAGTGGGAGATGTGAATCACATGAAGATACATATTCCTGTGTGTGCCCACGAGGCTTTTATGGGAGAACATGTGAGAAAGGTGAGCTACTTGCCTGTTTTTCTACACTGGAAATGTTATAGGCCACACACTTGCACTATAAAAGTCAAGCATATCAGTAAAGTAGACATACAGTAACAGCTGACTGCTGATTGATTTTTACTCAGGACCTTCTGGCTTAAAACCTTTAAGGACCTGACAGGGTACATATTTATACATGTTGGGTACACTATGAATTTCTGAAATGCTACTTTTTCCTCAGAGCAATCAGCACAAGCTGTTCCTTCATATTGATCAGGATTTATTTAATATATTATACATTTTAAAATGTTGTCAAATTTGATATTTTGAAAACTATTCAGATTTTGTACATACTGTATAATTAATATGTAGATGCTGTTAATGGTGTATATTGAATTGTATTGTGATTGTACTGTCTTCCCTGATGTTGTAAAGCGCTGCGCAAACTGTTGCCGCTATATAAATCCTGTATAATAATAATATATTACAAATATGTACACCTTCTGCACAAGAAAATTGCATAACAGGTTCCCAGTGGTTCAGGAGCTATATTTGTCTCTCAGCTACCTTTGGCTTGACTCCTAGCATTCTTTCAGTTGCTGTCTTGTCTCTTAAATGCAATACTTGCTGCATGATATAACGCATGTGGCCAAAGCAACATCCCATCATTCATAGCATTTTATTACAGTTTAAATATTAATACAAACAAATTAAATCCGAGCTAGGTCACCAATCTATGAGAACACGCAGCCGCTGTGTAACTGTGATACCAGTCAATCAAATAGTGCAAACAAAAAGCAGCGCTAATAAAGATTCAATTACCAACCTGTGACATAAATTCTAAATTGTATAAAAAATGTGAATAAACAAAATAATAAAGTGTCCATAAAGAGTGCATTCAGAAAGAAAGATAAATAATACAGTCTTTTAGAAATCCTTCATCCAGGAAAGAATTCAATCCACATAGTGTAAACAGAAATCCCCATTCTTCAGCTAATGCAATATAATCCACCAATGATAGAGGAGATCCCACCACCCTTTTCACACGGTTAAAAGCGCCTCTTACCAGATCACGTCACATTATAAATGGTCAAGGATAACTTCACCAAGGCTTACAAACACCCTCAACAACCAATGTCATCAAAGGATAAAAAATAAATAATCTCTCATCATGAAATATGCTTACGAATCTCTCCTTTTATGTAGTAAAAACCAGTGTCCACATGCACATTAAAAAGGGTGAAAAATAGCAGAAAAAATAAGTTTCTTACATGAAATACTTTTGCAGCAGGCTGATAGCTTGGGCATGAAAAACACTAGATCGGACCAGCAAACAGTGCAGACCAGATCCAGTATGTGATGATGTCACGAACAAGCCAACCCCAACATGTTTCGTCAGACTGATGTCTTCAGGGGGCTGAACCTATTTAAATATTATTAAACACAAATTGTGGGTCAGTTAGAAAAAATCTATATTTTTTGTGGTTCATAGGCTAATAACATTTGCAAACGTCTAGCCCAAGGTTTTATTTTCCAGCAAATAGAGGTAAGCTGAAGGATGTATTGAAAGAAAATGACAGGTTTATATCTTTTGTATGTAAATGGCTTAGAGCAGGGGTGCTCAACCTTTTAAAGAGCGAGGACCATTTAAAGTAATTGTAAAGGCTCTTTTTTTCCTATAAAAATAACAAACATGTTATACTTTCCTGCACTGTGCAGTGGATTTGCACAGAGCAGCCCTGATCCACATCTTTTCTGGTCCCTCTTCTGTGATCCTGGCCCCTCCCTCCTGTTCAGTGCACCCACAGCAAGCAGCTTGCTATGGGGGCACCCAAGGTGAGTCACAGCTCCGTGTGTCCATTCAGACACGGAGCTGCGGCCCCACCCCCTCTCTTCCCTAATTGGCTAGCTGACTTTGATTGACAGCAACGGGAGCCAATGGCACCACTGCTGTGTCTCAGCCAATCAGGAACGAAAATCTCAGACGTTGTGGACATCGCCGAACAGAGAGGGACCTTAGGTAAGTGTTAGGCGGGCTGAGGGGGGCTGCTGCACACAGAAGGCTTTTTATCTTAATGCATTAAGATAAAAAAAACGTTCTGACTATACAGCCCCTTTAAGTGATTTGGTAACCAATCATCGGCCACAATTAAATTAATTGGTTCAGATTTTAAATGTTTTTATTTTAAAGAGCAGAGTGAAGATTTTAAACAATAATTAGGATCATCATTTTCCGTGGGACCAGTCCCCGTTGGATGTTTACCCACTGTTTAATCATAATCACAGAAAGAAAGAGTGGATGACATTTGTGTGAACACTGACTTTGTTTCCTCTTTACAAGGGACTGTGTCAGGTTTTATGCCAGTCATTCCTTATGTCAGTCATTCAAGCACAGACACTGTTCAGAGGTGTGGTAAAAATATGTCTCAACTATGGGGTTTTACCGCCCCCAAACTGCAAATGTAAACAAGCCCTTACTGTCCTGAGCCTCCTATAAGGCTGCTTGCACACTGATGCGCTGTGGTTTATCCTCAACGCGGGTGCAGCGCAGTGCACCTGCGGCTTTCCTGTGGGTTAGCTGCGCTTTTCCATTGACTTCTATTATATCCTGCAGGTTTGGTGCACTTTCTGAAAGCTCACCAAAACTACTGCATTCAGCAGTTGTGGTGTCCTTTCAGAAAGAGCACTGAACCTGTAGGATATAATAGAAGCCTAACACGTGCACTGTGCTGCACCTGCAGATCAGTGTGAAAGCAGTTTAATAGTTGTTAACCCTTTTTTTGGATGATAATGTGTCCAATGCAAAAGCTATTATGCCCAGTGTATGTGTTGTTTCATACACTGAACTTCTTTTCCTCTTGCAGCAGCTGCCGGCATTGCTCTCCAGGCTTGGTATCACTCCACCTGGGACAGCAGCTGGTGATACAGAGGAAGCATCGGCTTATGTGACTCCTGTTCCCTCTGCAGCCACATGCTCCCTCTGCTGCTGGAGCTGGTTCACTACATTATGTTGCTCTGGGATAATAGGTCAGCAAGCCCAGATCCCGATCAACAAGTTGCTAACCCCAGGAATGAGCTTCCCTGTTTTGAGGTTACGGGCCACATCAGAGGGCTCCGTCTGCCATGGGTTGAACACTCCTGCTCTGGAGGGCTTTTTTTTATTCTACCCAAGTTGTCACAGTTTAAAGTATCTCAGGGTCAAATACAATGTGTTATATTTTCTCTCCTGTATTTCTGTCTCCTTTCTCTCTCAGTAAAGCCGGCTCTATGCAGTCTGTTTCCTTGCCGGAATGGAGGAACATGTAAGGAAGTTAGTGAGGAATATTACTGTGTTTGTCCTTATCCATTTACTGGGAAACACTGTGAAACAGGTGAGCAAAGGATGTTTTAGACAGAAAAATAAGCAGAGGCACATTTTTAGCAGTACATGTGCTTGATTTACTCATACGTTTGCCTATTTAGTTAACAGATCTTCTTCCTCTTTCCAATTTAGGCATGAGAGGCCCCTGTTCATCAGGTCCTTGTCACAATGGTGGCACGTGTTTCCATTATCTTGGCAAATACAAGTGTGATTGCCCACCCCACTTTTCTGGAAGACACTGCGAGAAGGGTAAACAGGAATTCAACATGGTTTCTTTCTATGATTGCCACCCCAGGATGTAGTTTTGAGATTTCATACTACTTTTCTATGGTCACATGAAGTGTAGGGTTAAAGTACTTTCTCCACAAGATAATGTGAGGCACAGTTGTGTTAAAATTTATGGTACTTTTAGGCAGGTTAAGTTACTGAAAAGAAGAACTAGTCAAGGGTTCTATTTACTGTGTATATATTTTCAGTTTTCATATTACATTATTTTTTTATACAGAGTTATGTCTAATTATATTTAGTTCCCAGGTCAGTAAACGTATGTAAGACAATAGTGACAATATTGCAGCTGCTGATGAAGTCTGCATGAGCAGGAGAGCGGGGAAGGTTGAATCTATACCAACCCCTGTTATTTCTGTTTTAATGAGCTTTACCAATATAGGCTTATAGTAAATTTGAAAGCTGCCCTTTTTCACGCTCTCTATTCTCTAATGTTTTATGCAGGAATCACCCCTACTGTGTTTTCCACTCATATTGATTGGTTGTCTGTGCCTGAGCAGCCAATTAATAGCACTTGCAGCAACACATATTCCAGTCAGAACCATAGTAGCATAGGACCAAAATCATAGGACAGATGGCCCAGAACTGCTGTTTGCATAAAATGCTAATGAGGACAAGGAGAGTGGAAAATGAGCTAGCCTTCAAAATGGCTTAAATCCACAAGGTCTTCTAGAGCGACTAATGGCAATTTCACAAATAGCATGTGCTTTTCTGACTGCTTTTGTTATTTTATAATGTGGTTATATTTTCATCAAAACATTTAATTTACATACAGACATGTCACATACTTGTGGAATTGTTATTTTTTAACTTTAAATAGTGGATTTACTTAATTGTACATAACAGGACACTTCATATTCATGACATTGGGGTATACTGCCACCTTTGGGTTAAGGGGACACTGGCTAAAAATAGCAGGTTTCCCTGCCCAGGCATAATTCCATTCCAGTGCAGCTTATCCTCAGTTTTGTGCTAGTGTCCTTAGGTAATATATGTTCCTTTGAGGTCTCTTGAAGGTTTTTCCTGTGGGTGATTGCCTATTGCTGTACAAGCCCATTCCAATAATCCCTTAGGGAGAGGAGGAAAGGCTTTATCTGGATCATGGCCTCTGGCCATGATGCACAGAGGGACATTACCCGGGCCATGCACTGGAAAAACAGGGGCAGCACTGGACCTGGTGTGTGCGCTCTTCTGCATAGTATTGGGTGAGTTGCTGGTGGGGTGCTCTACAGATCCAGGGCAGTGATCCCATGCGGGCAAGTCATGTTCCTGAAAGCCCTCTGGGGCAAGCCAATGATGATGCGCACAGTCCTGTCTGTCCCCCTGTGTAAGTGTGGAAGCTCCCCCTTGAAAATGATTGCCCTTTTTTTTCTGCATGGGTGCTTGTTCTAATGTTGCAGGCAAGAGACTGCTGATGGAGGTGTTCAAAAGAGGAGGGACAGTGTCAGAGCATGCACGCAAGCCTTTGTGAAGGTTTGTCTGCACATGCACTAGCACCATTTTGGATGGATGTGATGGCTGGACCACATGTGCCAGCACTCACTGAGCCCCTACTGTTTATTTAGGCACATTTATCTCCTGACCAGCGGGAACCATCGATCTAGCAGCAGCAGTTCCAGTGGCCCTCTGGCAAGTATTGGGATTGCTTGGCACCTTGTGTCTTGGCTTTAGGCAAACATTCCTCTCAGCTGGATGGCCGCCCCCATTTCTGGGGCCTTTGACTCTTCAGAGAGCCATTGGAGATTGCAGGCAGAGAAGTGGGGGAACAATGGTAGAGCGGGCTCCTTAAACTCTGCTGTGTAGAGGGGGCCCCCTGCAAAGTTTGCCTCGCAATGGTTCCCCTAAGGGTCAGATTTTTTCCTAATCCCTACCCTTACCTGTTTTTTTCCACTGTTTCAGAGGCACTTTCGTACAATTCCCTTGCGGCTAAAGAGGAGTTTTTGGTAGCCATTTCTGGGCTGCATAAAACAGCTTTCAGGGGTTTTGTCTGGTTGGAATGCTGGGACACAAATTCATTCCCCACTTCCACTGATGTGGGAGAATGAGGTGTCAGAGAAACAATCTTTGGACAAGAAGAAAGAGCATGCTGGTCCTTTTTGGAGTCTTCTCAAGAAGAAGCTCAGGGTCCTAGTTTGTCGCAGGCACAGAAGACCATGGTTGGGTTTGTGGTAGATGCAATCTGAACGACATTAAAACTGCTGCATCCAGAATACACTTCTCTGAAGGTAACTGGGTTTCCTGTGCATCCTCATTTGCAGGAAGTAATGTATGCCAACTGGGCCCTTATTTAGGTGTTTTCCCCACCAAAATGGTTCACCCAGCAGTACCCCATGGAGGTTGAGGTCTCCAAAAAGCGGGGTTCTCTGGCCATAGTTCTGGCCATTTTCTACCTGAATAAGACCGATGGTCTCAGTGGATGGTCTTTAAGGCTCGGTTCACACTGCTGCGACCTAAAAGTCGACTTATAATGCTACTTTGTCAGGCAACTTCGGCACGACTTCAGTGTGATTTTGAAGCAAATTCAGGGAATGCCTGGGTAATCTTCCTGTAATGTCGGATACAAATCACATTAATTAAGGTGAGGATCCGACTTGGAGGCAACTTCCATTAAAGTCTATGGGCACAAGACAGATAGAAGTCGCCTTGAAGTAGTACAGGAATCTTTTCTAAAGTCGGAGCGACTTCAGTAGTGCTAATTAAGACAGCTTTCATTGACTAAAATGGGATCCCAAGACGCAGCAGGGTGAACCGAGCCTAAGTAAGCTATAGATAAGATGTAGGAGTCCCTTTTAGGCATCCTTTTTTTTTCGTATTAGAAGTTCTGGAGCTGGTAGCGGCTCTGGTGGGAGTCTACCAACTGCTCAAAGTTTGGGTAATCTGATACTGAGGATCCTGCCATTGGTCAGTACCTAGAGGATTTTCCGAGGACTTTAAGTTTATGGATTGATGCCTTGGAAGATTTTGGTAACCTTGAGAATGGCTGTAAAGACCATCCATATGTGGAGACTTTTATAATTCAAATGCTGCTCAGCTGAACTTCTCTGTAAGAAGCAGCTTGAGAGGCTACCCTTTGAAGTTGATTTGGTAAAAGTATACTATTGCCTCTGTTGAAGGAGATAATGAAATTGGTGCCTTCTTTGGATTTCAGGAAAAATTATTTCATCAACCACAGGCCCAAGCCTAAAGAAGAAGCCTGCCTCACAATTCTGTAAGAGGAACTGGAACCCAAAGCTTTCCAGCACAGGGAGAAGTTCTCTTCTGAGTGAAGGGGCGCCCCCACTCTCATGGGTGGGGGGATGCATAGTTGCCTTACCAGCCTTCTGGATTCAGGAAATCACAGACAATTAGGTTGCAGTGTGGTATCTACAGGTACAAGCTGGAGCTCCAAGCTTTCGCCCTCCATGCTTTATGTGCTCAAATGTCTTTAGAGCCAAGGAGAAAAGTGATCTTCTTTGCAGCACTCCAAGTGTTGCTGTCTCAGGGTGTCATCGTTCCCATGCCAGAAGGAGAGAGTTTTTGAGGCTTCTTTTACAACTTCTTTATGGTTCCCAAGCTAGAGACATCCAGCTTATTATGGATCTCAAGGATACCAACAAATTCCTGTGGGTGCAAGAATTCAGGATGTATCCACCTGGTTGGTGGTTGCTTTACATGAGCAGGGGGACTTCCTGGGGTCAGCAGACATCAAGAATGCCTGTCTGCACATTATGATTTTCCAGCCACACCAACAGTTTCTGCAGTTTGCCATGGAGGACCATCACTGCCAGTTGTGGAATTGCTGCTCTACCTAGGGTACATAGGGCATACAGAATTTAGGGACAGGCACTTCTCTTGTGTAGGTAACACCCTTGAATGCGCTTGTCCAGGACTAGGCCCAAATATTCTAGGCATTGTGTCAGGACCAAGGCTGGCTTCTGGACGCATTGTGGCTTTTCTCCAGTCAGATATGGAGACATCTCTGGCTTTAAGTACCATCAAATGTTAGATGTTGTCCAGGGCCATTCTGTTACAGATACCTATTGCATCTCATTCTTTTGGTGAAGGCTTTGTGACATGGATTTGGCCCCCTTTGACTCCATTGGACCTTCATTTGGTGTTGTCTGTTTTACAGAAGCCTCCTTTTGAACCCATCCAAAATATTTGTATCAAATTTGTTTTTTTGGGTTGCCAATACTTTCAAAGGATTTCCTGCAAAGAAACCATTACTAATCCTTCACTGAGATAAGATCGTGTTGAGGCCTCAGTTTTGTCCTAATCCTAAGCACCTTAAGCAGAAGGTTCCTCATTCCTTGGATATGGTTTGAACTCGCAGGTGGCAAACTGCTTCTAGAGCCACTATTTCACGGTAGACTTATCAATTAATCTATCAGGCTCATTACCTTTAAGGCAAGGTTCCTCCTTTCCTGCTCAACCCCATTCCACCAAAAGTTTTAGTGTTTCCTGAATGATTTAGCCTCAAGCTTATGTTCAATTTTGTAAGGCCGCTACCTGTTCTTCTGTCCACACATTTACTAAGTTTTACCAGGTAGAATCCCTCTATTACATAAGAGTCCCCTATCACATCAGATGCTCTCCCACTTCCCTTCCCATCAGAATCCCCCTCATCACACTAGAAACCCTCCCTTCATTGTTCTGATAGGCAGAGTAGGTCTGAAAGGAGGTGCACTTCCGTCCTCCCCTGAATGCTGGGGATGACACTGCATGCTGTCTGCCCTGGATCTGCATCATGCGTTGCCATGGTGTTAGTGAGCAATAGCAATGAATGATGTTGTGCACCTTGGCCTTAAAGTTTAATTAGTTGGTAAGGTGCTGGCAGATGGCCTGCCTGCATCATGGCAAAGCACCTCATGATCAAGGCAAACTGTGTTCCATGTTCACAGCAACCTAGAGAAACCCAAACAGCACCCTGGTTGAGAAACGCTGGTTTCGACTTACTGAACAGGAATAATAGGTTCATTTTTGGTGGTGATTTTAAGGAATATCCATCCAGATCTGTTCTCAGAATTTATTATGTATTGAACATCATAACCAATATAAATGTATTATTTAACAGTTTCTGTATTTGAACTTTTTTGCTTAAAGTGCATCTGTGCCGATAATATAGACCAGCCTTTCTCAACCTTTTTAACATGGAGGGACTTTCCAGTCACAGGGAACCCCTGCTAATAGTTACTTTATCTACATCTCACAGTATGTGTGATGGCCAGTGAGAAGAATGATCCTTACATTTGAGGCCATTGGGAAGATTCCCCCTTTTACAGATGGCAAACAATATTACTGGTGTCAGTGGGAAGTTATTTGAATGGCAGAAATTGCTCCTTGCCCAAGGATCCTCTAGGAGGCACAGTGATGGACTGTGATCCAACTCAGGTAAGTATTGGGGGGGGGGGGGGTAGCTGCATGTAAAAGGTTTTTTACCCTAATGGAGAGAAAGAGTTAAGATAATAACCTTTAGCCTTTACAACCACTTTAATATTACACTATCTGTCATTTATTTGAATGTCATTCTGGACACTCAAGAACATGTTTGATAAACACCCAGTATGTTTAAAATATTGCATTATGATGTCTTTATAGCAGAGTTGGATTGTGGACCTCCAGAACATGTGAAATATGCCCGGGTGGTGGTGACATCAACATGGCCAGGTGGTAGAGCTGAATATCATTGTAATGATGGCTACATAATGAGCATGCCAAACAACACTCGTGTTTGCAGTGAGGATGGAATGTGGAGTGAAGCACCACAGTGTGAGGGTAGGAGATTGTCCATGTTGAGGGCCTGGAGAGACTGAACAAAACACATATGGTACTGTACTAAAGCTTGTACCCCTTTTTTGTGATTCAGAAATTGATGAGTGTAAATCACAGCCATGCCAAAATGGTGCAGTGTGCAAGGATCGCATTTCCCATTTCCTGTGTGAATGCCCAGAAGGATATATTGGTAAACATTGCGAATTAGGTAAGCACTAATCTGGCAATAAAATTATATTGTTAGTGAGCTTTATGTTATAATTCATTAACTGTAGAGAGAGTGTATTTATGATATAATGAAAATGTGTCAACTTTCATTTGAAAATCAAAACAGCACTGGGGCTCATTTATAATTAAAGACAGAACATTTGAGGTACTGTAGTTGATATTTCCAGCACAGGCTACATAATAAAGCCTTGATGATACTATGGGCAACTCAGATTTTTTTCCCTCCCGTTTTATACTCATTTGAGCAAATTTGTATTGGGTGTCCTAGTGTGATAACTGAGCAAGTAGAACATTAGCATTAATGTTGGGTTTGATGTCCTTCTAATTAATGAAAGATGTCTGTGTTGAAACAACACATGCTACATATGCAAATAGGTAAGAAAGGTTAATGTTGTCCTATATGTACTGAGAGAAGAAAGAAACCCCTGAGGGTGGGACTTTAAAGGCACTACCAAAAAAACAAATAAAGTAAATAAAAAATATTTATTAAAGAGGAAATATAAACAAGGTACTGAACATGGTCACGAATACAGGAGAATCAAGATATACAACAAAGTAGATACAATATCCTATACCCAGTGGGTATAGAATATTGTATCTACTTTGTTGTATATCTTAAATCTCCTGTATTCATAACCATGTTCAGTACCTTGTTTATATTTCCTCTTTAATAAATATTTTTTATTTACTTTATTGTTTTTTTGGTAGTGTCCAGTGTCTGAGTTAGCAGCCTTCTCACAAAGATCGCTTTTTTTTTGTACTTCACATAGACTAGGTTGTCTTGAGGTTGAGAGCCTTTTTTCTTCCTAAGATGGTTTCTCATTTTAAACTTAATCAGGACATTGTACTTCTGTCCCTCTGTCCTGCTGCGATGCATCCCAAGGATATTTTACCTCCATTGTTTGGATGTAGCATGAGCTATTCACGTTTATCTCTCAGTTACATCTTCTTTCAGACTGTAGCCTAGTACACACGGCCGAGAATCTCGTCGCAAAAAAAAACGTTGTTTTTCTCGACGGGTTTCTTGTCAAGCTTGACGAGATTCTTGTCGAGCTTTCCTTGCATACACACTGTCAATCCAAAATCTCGTCGTTGTAGAGCGCGGTCATGTACAACACGTACAAAGGCAGTATAAAGGGGAAGTTCTATTCCAATGGCGCCACCCCTTGGGCTGCTTTTGCTGATCTTGTGTTACCGCGTGTTAGTAAAAGTTTGGGGAGAGACGATTCACGCTTTTCAGTCTTCGTGCTTTCAGTTCGTTACAGCGTGACGAATGTGCTATCTCCATTATGAACACTAGTTTTACCAGAAGGAGCGCTCCCGTCTCATACTTGATTCTGACCATGCGCGGTTTTTGAAGACTCGGAAAAGCATACACACGAACGGTTTTCTTGTCCAAATACAGTCTGACGAGAAGCACGACGAGAAAACTGAAACTCCCGACGAGAAAAAAGAAAGCAGGTCTTCTTTTTTTCTCGTCAAGATTCTGCCCAGTTTTCTTGACGAGAAACCTGAAAGCCTCGTACACACGCGCGGTTTTCTCGGCAAGAAAGCTCTCCCAACAGTTTTCTTGTCGTTTCTTGCCGAGAAAAACGGTCGTGTGTACGAGGCTTCACTGTCTCTTGGTCTCATTTAGGCCTATAGGCCTAAGAAAATCATTCCATCCATCTCTTTCAATGTGCACACCACTAGCATAGTAAGTGCTTTTTGGCCTTTTCTGAATCAGGCCTCTGCTTCCCAGATTTGCAAGGCTGCCACCTGGTCTTCTTAGTCCTTCTCTGCCATGTGGAGACATAAGGTCTTATAAGCAGCTTCTTAAACTGCAGTTTGACCCCAGTTTTCACCTCCTGTTTTGTGGGCTGGATAGAAAGTTGTTTGCTATGTTTCACATTCCCCAGTTAGACTGCTTTGGGACATCACAGTTGTCTCCAAATTTCTTCTGACCCTGTGTCCTCTAAAGTATAACTGAAGCCAAAACTTTTATTTATTTTTTCATTTTGGACCCATGTCAGGTTTTTTCGCCATCTCTGTCCCCTTGGGGCGATTTCCTTCACTTCCTATCTCATAGCCAAAACTGAAAGAGAAAGGAAATCTCTCCAAAGTAAGGGAAATCCCTGGTAGTCACCAAGGTTACCAAAATTGTTGTCCCTATTGAAAGATTTACTCTTTATTCCCGTTTGGGTGACCACTCAAAATTTGACTATCACTGATAATGGCCAACAGGACAAAAAAAGAGATGTTAAATCTCTCGGACACAGACAGAAAAAAAAACCCGGCATGTGTTCTAATCACTTTCTCTGTCCTTCCCACTCATTTCAAGGTTTGTCTTTAGTTATACTTTAATGAACAATAAAAAAACAGGATATATAACATATGGTGAGATTTTTTTCTTCAGGATCCACTCCTATTGCTGGTTTTCCAAAAAATGGTTATGCTTGGCTGACTAAGAGCTCTTTTCTAGTGTTCAATTCTCCTGTAGGCAGCAGTAAAACAAAGTTATCTCATAAATCCCCCCCCCCCCCCCTTCTTATTAAACTCCAAGAAAGGGATTTTCTGCTAAATCAAAGGTCCTGTTTTTGTCTAAGAATATAAAGAAAAAAACTATTTAGCTTCCACTAAACTAAGCCCTATAGTGTCTGGTTATATACATGTAAGGATATTAGACTCCAGGTTTCTTTGTGGCAGGGACTGATGTAAAACAGTTCTGAGTTTACAATTAGGTACTGTAGAATGTGTCGGTGCTAATGACTCCAATTTTAAATGTCACTTTGTTGAATTGCAGAGATGAATGAGTGCCTCTCTGAACCATGTAAAAATGGAGGCAGCTGCCAGGATTTAGCCGGGGGATTCTTGTGTACATGTCCTGACGGCTACATTGGGAAACAATGTGAGACTGGTAAGGATGTCTCTGATATATTTTCCATATAACATATGGACAAGGGATGATCTAATTCTTTGTGCATTCAGATATGAATGAAATACGGTATGTTTCAGCTTGTGTACTAGATCATGTTATAATATAAATCACACTTACTATTCTTGTTTTTTTTTAAAGTATACAATGTAATAATAAATGGAACTGTATGGATGAATGAGGGTATTAAAGTGATTGTAAAGTTGTTGTTTTTTAGCTAAAAATAACAAACATGTCATGCTATGGGGACACCTGAGCCGAGCCATGACCCCACCCCCTTTCTCTCCTCATTGGCTTACTGAATTTGATTGACAGCAGCGGGAGCCAATGGTGCTGCACTGCTGTCTCAGCCAATGAGGAGGGGAGTCCCAGGCAGATAGGACCCTCCTGCAACTTCACTTGATAGAGATTGCCTCAGGTTAGTATTATGCCCCATACACACGATCATTTTTAATGTCATTTTTAAAACTGACGTTTTTCTCGTCATTTTTTTTCTTGTTTCCTCTCAAGCCTGTCTTGCGTACACACCATCATTTTAAAAAATGTTCAAGAAAATCGCAGTGACGTACACCACGTACGACGGCACTATAAAGGGGAAGTTCCGTTCGAATGGCGCCACCCTTCATGTTAGTAAAGTTTGTTGAGAGACGATTCGCTCTTTTCAGTCTAGTGCTTTTCAGTCCGTTACAGCATGACGAATGTGCTATCTCCATTACGAACGCTAGTTTTACCAGAACGAGCGCTCCCGTCTCATACTTGATTCTGAGCATGCGCATTTTTTTTCACGTCGTTAACCACTTAACGACCGCCCACTGTAAATATACGTCAGCAGAATGGCACCGACAGGCAGAATCACGTATATGTACGTGATTGCCTTTGTATAGTTGGGGGGTCCGATCGGACCCCCCTTCTTTACAGTGAGCGGTCGTTTTACCTTCGGGAGCGATCCGACATGAGGGGACGGCCGTTCGATTCCGGCCACCCCCTCTCGATCGCTCCCGGCGAATGAGAGAGCTTCCCCTGCCTGCCAGGAAGGAGGAAGTGATGTCATCTCTCCTGGGGCGCTCACATATACCGAGCGCCGTACAGGAGAAGATGCCAGGTTAGTACACAGAACAGCACACTGACACCAGGACACATAGGCACATAAATCGCCCCCCCAGGCCCCCCCAGACACCCCCCAGCCCCCCCCCCCCAGCCCCCAGTCACAGTGTCACTGATTGCAGTGACCATTTATTTAGTGATCACTGCAATCAGTGACATTTGTGACTGTAAAAGTGTCAGTACATTTAGTTTTAGGTCCAGTGTAGCCCCCTAACCCCCCCTAATAAAGGTTTAACCCCCTGATCGCCCCCCAGGTAACCCTTTCACCCCCTATCACCACTGTCACTAAGCGATCATTTTTCTGATCGATGTCTTAGCGTCGGTGATGCTGATCGGTAGCCAGTAATTTTTTTTAGGTTCGCCGCAGGTTTTTATAGCGTCGGGTACCCCCATATATTACCTAATGAAGGTTTAACCCCCTTGATCGCCCCCCAGGTAACCCTTTCACCCCCTATCACCACTGTCACTAAGTTATAATTTTTCTGATCGATGTCTTAGCGTCGGCGATGCTGATCGGTAGCCAGTAATTTTTTTTAGGTTCGCCGCAGGTTTTTATAGCGTCGGGTACCCCCATATATTACCTAATAAAGGTTTAACCCCCTTGATCACCCCCAAGTTAACCCTTTCACCCCCTAGCACCGCCGTGGCTATGCGATCATTTTTCTGATCGATGTCTTAGCGTCGGTGATGCTGATCGGTAGCCAGTAATTTTTTTTTAGGTTCGCCGCAGGTTTTTATAGCGTCGGGTACCCCCATATATTACCTAATAAAGGTTTAACCCCCTTGATCGCCCCCCCAGGTAACCCTTTCACCCCCTATCACCACTGTCACTAAGCGATAATTTTTCTGATCGATGTCTTAGCGTCGGCGATGCTGATCGGTAGCCAGTAATTTTTTTTAGGTTCGCCGCAGGTTTTTATAGCGTCGGGTACCCCCATATATTACCTAATAAAGGTGTAACCCCCTTGATCACTCCCCAGGTAACCCTTTCACCCCCTAGCACCGCCGTCACTATGCGATAATTTTTCTGATCGATGTCTTAGCGTCTGTGATGCTGATCGGTAGCCAGTAATTTTTTTTAGGTTCGCCGCAGGTTTTTATAGCGTCAGGTACCCCCATATATTATCTAATAAAGGTTTAACCCCCTGATCGCCCCCCAGGTAACCCTTTCACCCCCTATCACCACTGTCGCTAAGCAATCGTTTTTATGATCGTTGTCTTAGTTTCGGTGATGCCGATAGGTAGCCAGTAATTTTTTTTTAGGTTCGCCGTCAGGTTTTTATATAGCGTCAGGTACCCCCATATATTACCTAATAAAGGTTTTAACCCCCTAATTGCCCCTAGTTAACCCTTTCACCAGTGATCATCATATAAGTGTTACGGGTGACGCTGGTTAGTTAGTTTGCTTTTTATAGTGTCAGGGCACCCGCCGTATATAACCCAATAAAGGTTTAACCCCCTGATCGCCCGGCGGGTGATATCAGTTAGGTTTTAGCGTCAGAGAGGGTCTGCGTCACACCCCAGGCAGCGTCAGGTTAGTGCCAGGTTTAACCCCCTGATCGCCCGGCGGGTGATATCAGTTAGGTTTTAGCGTCAGAGAGGGTCTGCGTCACACCCCAGGCAGCGTCAGGTTAGTGCCAGTAGCGCTAACACCCACACGTGAAGCATACACCCCCCTTAGTGGTATAGTATCTGATCAGCTCAATATCTGATCTGATCAGATCTATACTAGCGTCCCCAGCAGTTTAGGGTTCCCAAAAACGCAGTGTTAGCGGGATCAGCCCAGATACCTGCTAGCACCTGCGTTTTGCCCCTCCGTCCAGCCCAGGCCACCGAAGTGCAGTATCGATCGATCACTGTCACTTGCAAAACACAACACACATAACTGCAGCGTTCGCAGAGACAGGCCTGATCCCTGCGACTCCAGTGCTGTAGGAGGTAATTTCACCACCACAGTTAAAAAAAAAAAGCATATATGCCGAAGCATTGGGGCAGCAGGAGCGGAGGAGCGATTTTGCTCCTAATGCCGCGTATATACGGTCGAAATTCCGACGGAGGCTTGCCCGTGGAAAAGTCTGACCATATGTACGCGGCATAACTTTTGCGAGAAGATGCCCCCATGCTTCGGCATATATAAATGGTGCATGTATGCCCATCATTAGAAGTGGGTGGATGAAGGGCGGTATTCTAATGGTGGGCATACCCACCGATCAATCTTTTTTTTTCGTTCAGCCAACAGGCTGCATGAAAAAAAAGATTACAATACATGTCCAACAAGGACCAGCAACGTACTGGTATGTTGCTGGACTTTGAATGTTTATACCAGAATGATGCCTGCGGGTTTAGGTATCATCTTGGTATCATTATTTTCAGCCAGCGGCCGGCTTTCATGTAAAAGCAATCCTAGTGGCTAATTAGCCTCTGGACTGCTTTTACAAGCAGTGGGAGGGAATGTCCCCCCCCCCGGAGATAAAAAGCGCCATTGGGAAATTGGGAAAGCATTTTATCACACCGATCTTGGTGTGGTCAGATGCTTTGAGGGCAGAGGAAAGATCTAGGGTCCAATAGACCCCAGTTTTTTCAAAAAAGAGTACCTGTCATTACCTATTGCTATCATAGGGGATATTTACATTCCCTGAGATAACAATAAAAGTGAGAAAAATAAATAAATATGGAAGCAACAGTTTAAAAATAAAATAAAAAAGCAAAATTAATAATAATAAAAAAAAAAAAAAAAAGCACCCCTGTCCTGCCCTGCTCTTGCCCAATGGCGAACGCAAGCGTCGGTCTGGCATCATATGTAAACAGCAATTGCACCATGCATGTGAGGTATCACCGCGAAGGTCAGATCGAGGGCAGTAATTTTAGCAGTAGACCTCCTCTGTAAATCTAACGGGGTAACCTGTAAATGCTTTTAAAGGCTTTTAAAAATGTATGTAGTTTGTCGCCAATGCGCGTTTGTGCGAAATTTTAAAGCATGTCGTGTTTGGTATCTATGTACTCGGCCTAAGATCATCTTTTTTATTTCATCAAACATTTGGCCAATATAGTGTGTTTTAGTGCATTAAAATTAAAAAAAGTGTATTTTTTCCCAAAAAAATGCGTTTGAAAAATCGCTGCGCAAATACTGTGTAGAAAAAAAAATGCAACACCCACCATTTTATTCTGTAGGGCCTTTGCTTTAAAAATATATATAATGTTTGGGGGTTCAACATAATTTTCTTGCAAAAAAAAATATGTTTTCATGTAAACAAAAAGTGTCAAAAAGGGCTTTGTCTTCAAGTGGTTAGAAGAGTGGATGTAAGCTTCCTAATGTTGTGTATAAAATGCCAGAACAGTTCAAAACCCCCCCAAATGACCCCATTTTGGAAAGTAGACACCCCAAGCTATATACTGAGAGGCATGTCGAGTCCATGGAATATTTTATATGTTGACACAAGTTGCGGAAAAATTTTTTTTTTTTTTTTTTTTTTTTTGCACAAAGTTGTCACTAAATGATATATTGCTCAAACATGCCATGGGCATATGTGGAATTGCACCCCAAAATACATTCTGTTGCTTCTCCTGAGTACGGGGATACCACATGTGTGAGACTTTTTGGGAGCCTAGCCGCGTACGGGACCCCAAAAACCAAGCACCGCCTTCAGGCTTTCTAAGGGTGTCAATTTTTGATTTCACTTCTCACTGCCTATCACAGTTTCGGAGGCCATGGAATGCCCAGATGGCACAAAACCCCCCCAAATGACCCCATTTTGGAAAGTAGACACCCCAAGCTATTTGCTGAGAGGTATTGTGAGTATTTTGCAGATCTCGCTTTTTGTCACAAAGTTTTGAAAATTGAAAAAAAAAAGAAAAAAAAAAAATGTTCTTTCTTCATTTTCAAAAACAAATGAGAGCTGTAAAATACTCACCATGCCTCTCAGCAAACAGCTTGGGGTGTCTACTTTCCAAAATGGGGTCATTTGGGGGGGGGGTTGTGCTATTTTGGCATTTTATGGCCTTCAAAACTGTGATAGGTAGTGAGGAGTGAAATCAAAAATTTGCACCCTTAGAAATCCTGGAGGCGGTGCTTGGTTTCCGGGGTCCCGTATGTGGCTAGGCTCCTAAAAAGTCCCACACATGTGGTATCCCCGTACTCAGGAGAAGCAGCAGAATGTATTTTGGGGTGCAATTCCACATATAACCATGGCATGTGTGAGCAATATATCATTTAGTGACAACTTTTTGTAATTTTTTTTTTTTTTTTTTTGTCATTATTCAATCACTTGGGACAAAAAAAAAAATATTCAATGGGCTCAACATGCCTCTCAGCAATTTCCTTGGGGTGCCTACTTTCTAAAATGGGGTCTTTTGGGGGGGTTTTGTACTGCCCTGTCATTTTAGCACCTCAAGAAATGAGATAGGCAGTCATAAATTAAAAGCTGTGTAAATTCCAGAAAATGTACCCTAGTTTGTAAACGCTATAACTTTTGCGCAAACCGATAAATATACGCTTATTGACATTTTTTTTACTAAAGACATGTGGCTGAATACATTTTGGCCTAAATGTATGACTAAAATTGAGTTTATTCGATTTTTCTTATAACAAAAAGTAGAAAATATCATTTTTTTTCAAAATTTTCGGTCTTTTTCCGTTTATATCGCAAAAAATAAAAATCGCAGAGGCAATCAAATACCATTAAAAGAAAGCTCTATTTGTGGGAAGAAAAGGACGCAAATTTCGTTTGGGTACAACATTGCATGTCCGCACAATTTACAGTTAAAGCAGCGCAGTGCAAAATTCTGAATTCACCTCTGGTCCTCTAGCTACCAAATGGTCCGGGGCTTAAGTGGTTAAAGCATACACACTATCGTTTTTCACGTCGTTAAAAAAAACGACATGAAAAACGACGTGAAAAAAGAGAGCATGTTCGAAATTTTTAATGCCCGTTTTTCACGTCGTTAAAAATGCTCTGGAGCATACACACGATCATTTTTAATGGCCATTTTTTTTAATGGCATTTTTAACGGCATGAAAAATGATCGTGTGTATGGGGCATCAGACCCCTTTCACACTGAGGCGTTTTACAGGCATGTTTGCTCTAAAAATAGCACATATAAAGCGCCTCATAAGCCAACCCAGTGTGAAAGTCTGAGTGCTTTCACACTGGGGCGGTGCACTTGCAGGACAGGAAAAAAAAAGTCCTGCAAGCAGCACCTTTGGGACGGTGTGGGAGCAGTAAATACACCGCTCCTCCCCCGCCCCTTCCTATTGGAATGAATGGGCAGTGCTGCCGAAGCGCCTGCAAAGCGCTTTGGCAGTGCCACAACATGGGCACTTTTAACCCTTTATTTCTCTTACCGTCCATGGACTGACACAGCATCTTCAATCTTGACCAAGTGGGTTATGTTCCTGCTCATAGGAGAAGACTAGGCAGAATGTTAGATGTTTTAACATACATTCCATTACCAGAGCTGAACAGCCCCGCCCAGGGGGCAGTCCCTCTGGACATAACCCTCCTACCTGCAGCCAGCAGCCTCAGTTTTTTTCTGCCTAGCAGAGGAGAGGACGTGGCTCTCTTCGGATGCCAGTCTCTTGAAGATATATTTTTATTCTTTTTGAATTTTTATTATTTTATTTTTAAGATTCTTCTATCAACAGTCAGCTGGGCAACAGGTTGGGTAGTTGCTATCCTCGTAGTCTTCCCAGTCCGACCATCGAGAGTGCTGATCCTCGCTCAGCGTGAGATCAGTCCACGACATGCCCCACGACTGGGGCCGGTGAGCTTTTTGCTCCAGGGTCCGCATATGACTGAACAGTTTTGCTGTATCTTTCACAGTGGACCGGGCCGACAGCTACTCAGTACTGCACTGTGATAGGCCTGTCAGGAACACACTAGTGGGTTCTCGCTGGACGGGTAAGTACTATTTCCCTTGCCTCAGCAGGTGAGTACATACTGTGTGTTCCTATGGTAGGGGGGTTTCCCTGTCCCCCCCCCTGTTTTTTTTGCTACTCTCTGTCACCTACTGGCGATGTGCTGACTGGGGGTCACTCTGTCCCGGTGGGGTCCCATAGGGGGTCTGCATTAGGGCGTGGGGTGCTTTCTGTGTCAGTTTGGGCCTTGCGTGCCTCTCGGCGCCATGTTTTTACTATATATTTCACTTGCATTGTAAACCGCATTGGCGGCCATCTTGCCGTGGCGCTGTAGAGCACTTGTAATTGCGGCGGCCATTTTCTTGAAGCCGCACGCTCTTTTGTACTGGTTTGGCCTCTATCGCTGTCAGAGACCCAGTGCTGCTAACACTCATTTCTGGGTGTCAGCAAGGAATTCCGTTTTGCAGATGCTAATGCGCATGCGCGGACACTTAGAATGGGCCGTATAAGACTCAGACCGGGCACGCGCAATGCGCGCACCCATGCGCGCGCCTCTTCCAATCCCGGCACACGTCGCCCTATTTAAACCTGGATCACCTGAGTGTCAGTGCTGGATTGTCTTTTCAGCTAGTACCTGTATCCCTGTCTGAAAACCTTATTATTGGATTGATCTGCTCCTGAAGTTACCTGGCTTGTTTTGACTACCCTTCTCGGATCTCCCTTACCTGCTTCCCTACCTCTGCCTGTTTTACTGACCAGTGACCACGGCCTGGACTTTGACCACGACCTTGCCTCTCGATTTGGTACCTCTCCGCTAGCCCGCTGCTGAACCTCTGCCCTCACCTGTTTACTCTTCTGGATCTTCCCTGAACGGATCTGACGCCTGGTTTCTGCAGCACTTGTGCTTGAAGAGGGTTCCAGTGCCTCCCAGTAACTCTATCTGAATCAACAGGCACCTGCACCTTCTTGTGCCCCTGCATTCCCTGTTCTCACCTCCAGGGGGTACGGGGACCAGGATCGTGCGAGAGGCCGCCCCCACTTCCTCGGCTCCGCTGTAAGGTACGTGACCATTGCTGACTGGAACGGCGCGATTCTCCTTACAGTTTCCTCACTGTTTACTCGCGCTGAGGAGCAGAACACAGGCAGCGGAACCGAGCAGTCCTAGCCGGGTTGGTGAGTCCCCTAGGTAACCCCCCACAGTCAGTGCAGCCGGAGGGTGGGCTTTTCTCTCATTTATTGCCAAAGTCTCAGAGGGTGATGGTATCATGTAGTCAGTGTCACCTGCTTCCCCATTCATGTCAGAAGCAACTGGCAGTGCTACTGCACCTGCGGTCCCTATGGACCAGTTGTCAGCAGTCCTGAAATCATTTGTTACCAGGATGGAAGCGGTGTGCGAGCGCAAGGGAGCTGTAAAGCGCCCTCTCCCCCCACCATCTCCAGGGGAGTGCTCTGATTCAGATATGGGCCTTGCTGAGGCACAGGACCCTAGCTCTGAATTTTTGGGTATTTTTGACCAGGACATTCCTTGTGAGGAAGACTCCTTATCTGGGTTAGTACATGACAGGACACTTGTTAGTGAACTCATTGGTGCTGTGAGGGACACTCTCAAGCTGGATGCTGTGCCTGTGGAGCCTGTGGTGGAGTCAGTCTCCTTTGGTTCTTTTCAAGCTAATCCTTCTAAAAAGGTTTTTCCCTATACACCTTTTTTTGACAGATTCATAGACCAGGTTTGTGAAAAACCGCAGAAGACCTTTGCGGTCTCGCAGCGTCTGGCGGTTAGGTACCCCTTGTAGCGGCGACCCTGGTGTCTCAGACACTCACGGAATGGGCAAAGATTATGCACCAGACTGTGCAGGAGCATAATCTTCCTCCGGAATGCATAACACTGGCAGACCAAATGGTACAGGGCCTGGTGTATGTTTGCGATGCCACTATGGACGTTGCCCCCCTAATTTCTAGGGCCTCAGTGTCTGCGGTGGTTTTGCGTCGCCTAATCTGGTTGAAATGCTGGTCTGCTGACCTGGCCTCTAAGAAGCTCTTGACGGATTTGCCTTTCAAGGGTGGAAGGCTATTTGGTGCTTCCCTGGATGACATTATTAAAAATGTCACAGGGGGTAAGAGCACCCTTCTTCCTCAGCCTACTAAGGCGAAGGAGCCGCGCCGTAAACCGGGTCCTTCCTTTCCCACTCAGAAGAGGTTTTTTCGTCAGTCAGATTCCGTGGGAAAATTCTCCCGGACTGACAAGGGTACGGATGGGGGACAGAAGCGTCCCTGGGTGCGTAAGCCAAACAAGCCGGCAAGCAAGCCCGCCACCGCATGAAGTCTTTCCCCCACCCGACTCTGGGGTGGGGGGACGACTTTGTAGGTTCACGGATCGGTGGACCTCCTGGATCTCCGACCGGTGGGTATGCAAGGTGGTCACCTTGGGGTACAGGATAGAGTTGCATACAAAATAATTCCGCGCTGCCCTCTGGATAAGCTGCTAACACAACAAGTAGACAAATAGTAAAAAGCGTGGAAACAAAAAGTGTAGCGCTAATCAAAAAATTAACAAGAATGCATGACGGACTCAAATGAATATATAAAACAGTGCAATATAAAAAAGACACTCAAATATTAAATAAGAACAGTGAGAAGTCCTCATATACACAAAATGTCTATATGCGAAATACAAGTGAAAACTTGTGCAACTGAGTGTCCTAAAGTAATTCAAAAATGGAGGCAATGGTGAAATTCAAAAGTGAGTGAAGACTTTGAAGAAAAGTGTTGACGGTTACAGGATGAAGAGAACCACCACCAATAGGTAAGGAGCTTACCAGATAGTTTGAACCCAGAGGAACATATGTTCAGTGGGTCAAACTGGCTTGGTGTGGTGGAACCACGATGGAACCTGGACAATCTGTATGCTGCAAATTGCTGTGCTGGAAATGGGCAAACATCAACAGGGAGAGAAAAACCACAGAAGAAAGATGACCTCTTAGCAGATAACCTCATATGCAGTAGTGGTCCGGTAATATCCCAATCAATATGAGCAGGTAAGTATCATGTAATGGAGAAAAAAAACAGCCAAATAGCGTAACTCTGTATGTAAATCAAATCGTAATGTAGTGGAAACACTTACATTTAAGTTGATATAAAAGTGCTTTGCAAAGAATGTGGCAACAATGGAGTCCCTCCGACGCATTTCGTCTCCTAGGACACCCCAGATGATGTCCTAGGAGACGAAACGCATCGGTAGTACTCCATTGTTGCCACATTCTTTGCAAAGCGCTTTTATATCAGCTTAAATGTAAGTGTTTCCACTACATTATATTTTGATTTACATACAGAGCTACGCTATGTGGGTGTTTCTTTTCTCCATTACATGATACTTACCTACTCATATTGATTGGGATATTCCCGGACCACTACTGCATATGAGGTTATCTGCTAAGAGGTCATCTTTCTTCTGCGGTTTCTCTCTCCCTGTTGATGTTTGGCCATTTCCAGCACAGCAATTTGCAGCATACAGATTGTCCAGGTTCCATTGTGGTTCCAACACACCAAGCCCATTTGACCCACTGAACATATGTTCCTATGGGTTCAAACTATCTGGTAAGCTCCTTACCTATTGGTGGTGGTTCTCTTCATCCTCTAACCGTCAACACTTTTCCTTCAAAGTCTTCACTCATTTTTGAATTTCACCATTGCCTGCATTTTTTAATTACTTTAGGACACTCAGTTGCACAAGTTTTCACTTGTATTTCGCATATAGACATTTTGTATACAGGTCCTTCTCAAAAAATTAGCATATTGTGATAAAGTTCATTATTTTCTGTAATGTACTGATAAACATTAGACTTTCATATATTTTAGATTCATTACACACAACTGAAGTAGTTCAAGCCTTTTCTTGTTTTAATATTGATGATTTTGGCATACCGCTCATGGAAACCCAAAAATCCTATCTCAAAAAATTAGCATATCATGAAAAGGTTCTCTAAACGAGCTATTAACCTAATCATCTGAATCAACTAATTAACTCTAAACACCTGCAAAAGATTCCTGAGGCTTTTAAAAACTCCCATCCTGGTTCATTACTCAAAACCGCAATCATGGGTAAGACTGCCGACCTGACTGCTGTCCAGAAGGCCATCATTGACACCCTCAAGCAAGAGGGTAAGACACAGAAAGAAATTTCTGAACGAATAGGCTGTTCCCAGAGTGCTGTATCAAGGCACCTCAGTGGGAAGTCTGTGGGAAGGAAAAAGTGTGGCAGAAAACGCTGCACAACGAGAAGAGGTGACTGGACCCTGAAGAAGATTGTGGAGAAGGACCGATTCCAGACCTTGGAGGACCTGCGGAAGCAGTGGACTGAGTCTGGAGTAGAAACATCCAGAGCCACCGTGAACAGGCGTGTGCAGGAAATGGGCTACAGGTGCCGCATTCCCCAGGTCAAGCCACTTTTGAACCAGAAACAGCGGCAGAAGCGCCTGACCTGGGCTACAGAGAAGCAGCACTGGACTGTTGCTCAGTGGTCCAAAGTACATTCGGAAATCAAGGTGCCAGAGTCTGGAGGAAGACTGGGGAGAGGGAAATGCCAAAATGCCTGAAGTCCAGTGTCAAGTACCCACAGTCAGTGATGGTCTGGGGTGCCATGTCAGCTGCTGGTGTTGGTCCACTGTGTTTTATCAAGGGCAGGGTCAATGCAGCTAGCTATCAGGAGATTTTGGAGCACTTCATGCTTCCATCTGCTGAAAAGCTTTATGGAGATGAAGATTTCATTTTTCAGCACGACCTGGCACCTGCTTACAGTGCCAAAACCACTGGTAAATGGTTTACTGACCATGGTATTACTGTGCTCAATTGGCCTGCCAACTCTCCTGACCTGAACCCCATAGAGAATCTGTGGGATATTGGGAAGAGAAAGTTGAGAGACGCAAGACCCAACACTCTGGATGAGCTTAAGGCCGCTATCGAAGCATCCTGGGCCTCCATAACACCTCAGCAGTGCCACAGGCTGGTTGCCTCCATGCCACGCCGCATTGAAGCAGTCATTTCTGCAAAAGGATTCCCGACCAAGTATTGAGTGCATAACTGAACATAATTATTTGAAGGTTGACTTTTTTTGTATTAAAAACACTTTTCTTTTATTGGTCGGATGAAATATGCTAATTTTTTGAGATAGGATTTTGGGGTTTTCATGAGCTGTATGCCAAAATCATCAATATTAAAACAAGAAAAGCCTTGAACTACTTCAGTTGTGTGTAATAAATCTAAAATATATGAAAGTCTAATGTTTATCAGTACATTACAGAAAATAATGAACTTTATCACAATATGCTAATTTTTTGAGAAGGACCTGTATATGAGGACTTCTCACTGTTCTTACTTAATATTTGAGTCTCTTTTTTATATTGCACTGTTTTATATATTCATTTGAGTGCGTCATGCATTCTTGTTAATTTTTTGATTAGCGCTACACTTTTTGTTTCCACGCTTTCTACAGGATAGTGTTCCTTTCCTGGCCACCAGACAGATTCTTTCCCTCAAATCTCTCTCTCCTTCCGGCGCGTCGGGCTGCCCTATTAGGGGCAGTGCAGGACTTGCTGAGGTGCAGAGGGATTGTGCCGGTGCCGTCAAAGGAGAGGTTTCAGGGATTTTATTCAAATCTGTTTGTGGTCCCAAAGAAGGACGGAGTCCCTCCAATTCTGGACCTCAAGGCCCTAAATGCTTTTGTGAAGGTTCGAAAATTCCGCATGGAATCCATTCGCTCGGTGATTGGTGCGCTCCACCCAGGGGATTTCCTGGCATCCTTGGACATCAAGGATGCCTACTTGCATGTCCCATTCTGCGCGGATCACCAGAAGTTTCTGCGCTTCGCAATAGGCGAAGACCACTATCAGTTTGTGGCTCTTCCCTTCGGTTTGGCGTCAGCACCGCGGGTTTTCACCAAGGTGCTTGCCCCGATTCTAGCTTTGCTGAGACAGCGAGGCATTGCTATCGTGGGCTATCTGGACGATCTTCTTCTGGGAGCAGACTCTGGCTCAGAATTAGAGGAAAATGTGTTGATAGCCAGTCAGGCCCTCCGAGAATTTGGCTGGCTGTTGAACATTCAGAAGTCGGTCCTGGCTCCGACTCAGCGTACGTAGGATTGATCCTGGACTCCTCGGAGGCGAGGGTATTTCTACCTTTAGACAAGTTACAGACTGTTCAATCTGCGGTACGGGTGCTGGCGTCCTGCAAATAGTCGTCACTCCGTTCTTGCATGAGGGTCCTGGGACTCATGGTGGCTTCCTTCGAGGCGGTGCCATATGCCCAATTCCATACTCGAGTCTTACAAAAGGAGATCCTATCTTGCTGGAACAAGTCTCTATTATCACTGGATCGTCAGATCCAGGTGAGCCACCTGGTCAGGGCATTCCTGACGTGGTGGCTGAGATCCCCGGCCCTTCGGTCGGGGAAAAATCGTTTCTTCCTGTCCAGTGGACTGTGATCACTACGGACGCCAGTCTTTCGGGCTGGGGCGGAGTCTGGGGAGTTCTGTTAGCTACGGACGAGTCCCGTCTGCCGATCAATGTCCTGGAACTCCGGGCAATCAGACTGTGCCTCTCCTCGTGGTCAAGGAGACTGCAGGGACGCTCGGTCAGGATCCAATCGGACAACGCCACGGCGGTAGCTTATGTCAACCATCAGGGGGGAACTCAGAGCTCAGCTGCGGCATCCGAAGTCGCTCCCATCCTAAGGTGGGCGGAAAGAAGCATGCCGGCTCTGTCGGCCGTTTACATTCCAGGAGTAGACAACTGGCAGGCGGACTATCTGAGCTGCCAGATGTTGGACCAGGGGGAATGGTCCTTGCATCCGGAGGTGTTTCACCTCCTTTGCCGGAGGTGGGGCACGCCGGATGTGGACCTCTTGGCCTCTCGACTCAATCGTAAGGTGTCGAGATTCGTGGCCAGGTCCAGGGATCCCTGGGCGGACGTGTCAGACGCGTTTGTGGCCCCGTGGGGTCGGTATCTGCTGATTTATGCTTATCCTCCGCTGAGGTTGCTTCCTCGACTACTTCGCAGGGTGGAGACCGAGGGGATTCCGGTAATCCTCATCGCTCCAGATTGGTCTTGGCGTCCTTGGTACGCTGATCTTGTGCGCCTAGTGGCGGACGTTCCATGGCGACTGCCTGTGCGGGAGGACCTTCTGTCTCAAGGTCCCATACTTCATCCTGCTTTACAGTCGCTGGCTTTAACGGCATGGCTATTGAAAGCCAGGTGCTGAGAGACCGGAGTCTCTCGGATTCGGTCATCTCGACCATGCTGAGGGCAAGGAAATCTTCTTCTAGGAAGATATACCACCGTACCTGGAGGGCCTACATCGCTATGTGCGAGGAGCTGGATTGGCGTCCACGGACATATTCCGTTCCCAGAATCTTACTGTTTTTACAGCGTGCTGTGACACAAAAGCTTGCTTTGAGCGCCATTAAGGGTCAGATTTTGGCATTGGCTATTTTCTTTCAGCGGCCGCTAGCGGGCCATTCTTTGATTAGTACCTTCGTACAGGGGGTCCAACATGTGCTCCCCCCTATTAAACCACCTCTTCCTCCTTGGGATTTGAATTTGGTGCTCTCGGTTCTTCAGGAACCTCCTTTTGAAAACATCAGAGCGGTTTCATCTGCCACCATTTCTCGGTGGATCAGGCAGACCGTCATACAGGCCTATGCCCTTAAAGGGCGGGCGCCTCCCTTTCCGGTTACGGCGCATTCTACCAGGGCAATTGCTGCTTCCTGGGCTTTACAACATCAAGCGTCTGTTGCACAAGTGTGCAAGGTAGCGACCTGGTCGTCCACACATGCCTTTGCAAAGTTCGATAAGGTTGATGTGGCTGCATCTTCTGCAGGCGGCTGTTTAATGTTGCACCTCCTCCGTTGAGGAGCTCTGCTTGTTTGGGGTGAAGTTTTTTTTTTTCCTTGATACTGTTCCCACCCCTCGTTCTTTGACACTGCTTTGGGATGTCCCACTTTGTCAAGATTGAAGATGCTGTGTCAGTCCATGGACGGTAAGAGAAAATAGGATTTTTTTGTACTCACCGTAAAATCCTTTTCTCTGACGTCCATGGACTGACACAGCACCCACCCCTCCTTTGTTGAGTTTGTACTGCTTTAATACGAACTGAGACTGCTGGCTGCAGGTAGGAGGGTTATGTCCAGAGGGACCGCCCCCTGGGCGGGGCTGTTCAGCTCTGGTAATGGAATGTATGTTAAAACATCTAACATTCTGCCTAGTCTTCTCCTATAAGCAGGAACATAACCCACTTTGTCAAGATTGAAGATGCTGTATCAGTCCATGGACGTCAGAGAAAAGGATTTTACGGTGAGTACAAAAAATCATATTTTTGTTGCTAGCGGGGGTTAAAAGCGCCCTGCTAGCGTCAGAAAAGCACCGCTATAACAGTGGTAAAGCGCCGCTAAAACTAGCGGCGCTTTATCACTACCACCCTCACCGCCACAGTGTGAAAGTAGCATTAGGGGGGCTGAATGGGGCTGCTGCACACAGAAGGCTTTTTATCTTAATGCATAATGCATTAAGATAAAAAAAAATTGGCCTTTAAAACCCATTTAATTAAGGTATAGAATGTGATGGAAGTGTATTTGTTACTACAGTATGTCCATATTCAACACAAAATAAAAAATGGAACAAAGCACACTTTTTCTTTATAATATATACTATTGTGTCTAAATATTGTGTATACCTGAATGTTTATGTATAGCTTTTCAGTTTTTTTTTCACTGTGCCTTTATTTAATACACTTTCTAGTTATGACAAGAACAGTAATCATTTTCTTTTCATTTGTTTAAGGCTACCTTCATACTAGCCTGCACGGTAAAAAGTCAGCTCTTCAATGTGCAGACTAGTGCAGTGTTGGCTCTAGCCGGCAGGCTTTTTTTCATCTTTATTGACACTTCATTCATGTCACTGCACAGTAGCACAGTGAGTTGCACTGCTGTGCAGTACGGAAAAATGCAGACATGTGCACAACACATCAGGGTTGTGGTATAAACAAAGAACGTGCCGTAGCAGTGACCTGCAGTTATCAAGTGTTGAAAAACAGAGGTCACCACCCAAAGTTTGAACAAGCCCCAAAGGAGACCTATAACCAAAAGAATATAAGCATAAAAAATAAGCAGCTGGAAAACACTGCAAAAATACCGTTCTGTTGTGATGAAAGATTTTTGGAAAACAAATAAATATTTCGTAAAGAAATAGGCGATCCTTCCAGAAGGGTTTTTACTAAAATCCTGTTTGTCTGGACCTTAGTTTTGATGTTTTGGGAATAGGCCCTCTTTCAGGCCGGGTTCACACCTATGCGAATTGGTTGCGGCTTACACCGCATCCAATTCGCATAACATTATAAAATACATTGATTTCAATGAGGCTGGTTCACATATGTGCGATGCATTCGCAATGCGCATTGCCGAAAAAAACGTGTGTGTTCTCTAGGCATTGCGGTGCGGCTCAGGTGCGAATTCAGGCCTATTATGTTCTATGAGCACGCATCTGATTCGCACATGTGTTGCGTTCTGAACAGGGATCTTGAGGGGGAACTCCACGCCAAATTTTAAATAAAAAAACGGCATGGGTACCCCTCCAGGAGCATACCAGGCCCTTAGGTCTGGTATGGACTTTAACGGGAACCCCTACGCTGAAAAAAAACGGTCCCCCCAAAATCCATAGCAGACCCTTATCCGAGCACGCAGCCCGGCCGGTCAGGAAAGGAGGTGGGGACGAGCGAGCGCCACCCCAAAGCACCCTATCCCCATGTTGATGAGGACAGGGCCTCTTCCCGACAACCCTGGCCATTGTTTGTCGGGGTATGCGGGCGGGGGGCTTATCGAAATCCAAGAGCCCCCTTTAATAAGGGGACCCCCAGATCCCGGCCCCCCACCCTATGTGAATGAGTATGGGGTACATCGTACCCCTACCCATTCACCTGGTGGAAAAAAGTCAATAAAAACACTACACAGGTGTTTAAAGTAATTCATTACACAGCTCCGGGGGTCTCTTCTGACTTCGGGGGTCTTCCTCCAACTTCGGGGATCCCTTCTGACTTTGGGGGTCTCCGGTGTCGTCTCTGCGCTCTCCGGTTCTTCTCTCGCTCTCCGGTTCTTTCTTCCTTCTGCCGGGCCTCCGCTATCTTCTTCCAGCTCTTTTGCTAGTGGGGGCCCGGTCTTCTTCGTTGCCGTCTTCCCTCTTCTCTCCTGGAGATGTTGACTCGTCGCTGTCTCCGGCTGCAATGCCGTGTGCGCGGCGCACATTCACTTACTGTATATAGGCATGGGCGTGGTCACCGGGTGATGCCACCCAGTGACCCCGCCCCCATATGACGTCACAGTCCCATCATTCCCCGTCTCTGTCTCCCCATCATACTCTGTCTCTGGGCAAAAGCCCAGGACCTGATGGCTTCACAAATATATACTATAGAAAATTCATGGCAGAACTGGGACTTCCACTATGTAGATACTTTAACACAATCAATGCTTCTAACCCTCTACCACCTGAAGCCCTATTAGCATATATCACAGTGCTTCCCAAAGCAGGGAAGGACCCCAACATTGCACTAATTACAGACCCATCTCCCTACTTAATTCAGACACTAAGCTGTTAGTGAAAATACTGGCTCTTCGATTACAAAATCATATAGTAAGGCTAGTTCACTCTGATCAAACGGGCTTTATGAAGGGCCAGGAGGCCAGAGACAACACGATGCGTGCTCTTCATATCCTTCATTGGATAGAACACGGCCCGAATAGGGCCCCTAGAGTGGTACTATCTATGGATGTCGAGAAGGCTTTTGACAGGGTGAGCTGGCCCTACATGACGGAAGTGTTAAGGTGGGATGGTGATGGGTGAGCGAATGATGGGGTTGGGTATCGTCGTTGTATGTGATTGCAAGAGCCAGAGTGAAAGTATATGGGACAATGTCGAACTATTTCAAAATACGGAACAGGATGAGACAAGGGTGTCCATTATCTCCTTAGTTGTTTGCCATAATGTTGGAACCTTTTTTGTGTAAAATCAGGAGAAATATGGGAATAGCAGGGGTATGTGTAGGAGCAGTAGAACATAAAGTGTCGGCATATGCCGACAACTTGTTATTTTTTTTAGATTCACCACAGAATTCCATACCGGCTCTGATGGCCGAGGTAGCTGAATACGGAAGGCTATCAAATTTTAAAATTCATTTTGAGAAATCAGTGCTCCTACCTAGCCACGTTCCCTCGGCAATGGCAACAACTCTGAAGAGCATGTACCCCTTTGTCTGGAATAAAAAATATTTGTTCTATTTAGGGACGCACATTACGCTGGATCTCGTATTGTATGATTTGAATTATGGTTCCCTATTGAAAGAGATAATAAGAGATTTGCAGAAATGGAAGGGTCTAGTCCTAACATGGGTAGGGAGAGTGAGTGCTATAAAAATGACCATATTGCCCAGATTAATCTATTTCCTGCATACGATCCCCATATCACTCCCACAGACCTTTTTTAAAGATTTGAGAAAAGCGTTTGTTGCATTTGTATGAAACGATAGGCGGCCAAGACTTTCCCATGACATATTACGCAGGGGGAAAAAAGAAGGAGCACTTGGATTACCGGACATTGCTCTATATTATAGAGCAATGTCACTGGTAAAGATTCTAAATTGGTGTCACGATTCCACTGGTAAAAAGGTGGCAGGAAATAGCAGGACGTAACTTAGCGGGGGGCGCCATGGATCCCGAGCATATCTAGGAGTCTTGCAGAATGGACCTCTCCTCTGACGTGGAACACTCTTAAGATATGGGATAAACTGAACAAAATGGGGGAGTATGCCCACCAGGTCTCCCCCTGACGCCAATGGAGGGATTCCCTTGGTTCCCTCCAGGGGAGGAAGCTGGGTTTTTGGGATCATGGGGGACTGATGGAAATAGGACATGTGGTAAATTTTCACCAGGAAGGGAGTTGATCCCTTTTTCAGAGTTGGCATCAAGGTGGGGGAATACACCTATGAGCGAATGGAGATATCACCAATTGAGGTGTTTTTTGCCAAGTTAAAACCGTTACTAAGGCCTAGAAAGTCCCTTACCACGTTCGAGTCCCTATGTATTAGCATACCGGATGACAGACACTTATTGTCGCAAATGTACAGATTGGTCTTAGGGGCCCAAAATACAACAGTTCCCTATTTTGTCAGGGAATGGGAGAGTGAGCTGAAGCAGGTTTTTTCTCCTGCGCAGGCAAGGAGACTTATTAATTTGGTACGATCTACCTCCATAAGTACACGAATACAAGAAATGTCATATAAATTTCTGTCAAGGTGGTATCGGACCCCAGTTAAGATGGCACAGATGTTTCCGACTCTAGATGCTAAATGCTGGAGAGGATGTGGTCAAAAAGGGACGTATTTACATTTGTGGTGGGAGTGTCCCAAAATTAAAGTTTTTTGGGACGCGATCATCCCATGGGTTATGAAATTAACTTTGGATCCCATAGAGGTAACACCACTATATTGTTTGTTCCATGGGACTACAAGATCCATTAAATCATACAAGAACAGTATTACCCCACACTTACTGAACGCAGCTAAATTACTAATTCCTAGGCTATGGAAACAAACTCGAGGTCCTACCTTGTTGGAATGGAAGAGAGAAGTCAATTTAATTAAGGGGGCTGAGAAATGGATATATGTAGTTAAAGATAAACAAGACAAATTTAATGAAATATGGGCAGGATGGGAGCAGCAGGTAGGTAAACAGATAGGTAAAAGAAAATAAATAGGTGAGATTAGACTAAATACTAAAGACTAAATAGATGAATAGAAAAGAATACCCTGTATGCTTCTCCCTTCCCTCTTCCTCCCCCGTCCCTCAACCCCCCCCCTTTTCTTTTTTTTGGGGGGTTTGGGGTGGTGGGAATAAATAAGGTTTGTATTATGAGTAATAGAAGGGGCAAGATGGCTCTAGAAGCCTCGTAAGGTATATTAATCCCCTTCCTTTTTTTTTTTCTTTTCTTTCACGAATAATTAGGGATAGTTGGTGGGGTAGGGTGTATAGCTCCTTAATTACATATGGGTGAGAGGGTGATGGGATATACTGTATATGGTTTATATCACGTGCAATAGAAGGGGGAAGATGGTTTAGTGAACATAAGTTTTATCATAGAATAGGGGCCACACTGCATACAGATATTTGAACACCTAATCCCAGTTAAATGTATGAAGAAAATATAGGGAGATTGAGCATATACTTGCTCAGGGATTTTTTAACGGTGTTCGTTGAAGATAACTCATTCGAGAAGAATTAATAAAATATGAAAAAGGTTTATTGATAGATACATACAAAATAGAGTAATATGCAAATTTTTAAGAAAAGGAACCATTCACATTCATAGACAACAAAAATGGTTACAGCTGATGACAGACTAATGCTTTACATCACTCTACTAGTTTCGCTTTTTTAAAAGCTTCTTCAGGAGTCTGATAATGCACGTAGGTCATGCTGGAAAATATAATGTTGAAATTTGCATATGATGTGAAAACAGTCAAATAAAGACATATCTATAAAATATTGGTGCCCAAGAGCAAAAAACTGTTGGACAGCAATGTATGTTCAGATAGAATGTCAGATTATAATACCAAAAATAATTTGTTAGATTATATAAATTAATAAACGAAACCCATGCTGTAGGGCAGGACTCACCCGGAAACCACAAAGTCACACACACATGTAAGAATCATATGGAATACAATAAATGTTTCAGGTTCCCCAATTTGAGCAGGACCGACCGCCGAGGAGAGAAAGACACATCATAGAAGTAGTCCAGGCCATAGAGAGTATAAGGATAATAGAGACCTATTGAATAGATAGGACAGTTGATAATGTCAAAAAGCACCAATCACAAATATCTGGCCAGTAAATCACTATAAACTGATTGGACCAAACATACCAGCTGCTTGGCCAAAATGGTGTGGGTTGTGCCGACCAGATCGTTATAAAAGAGCAACGTTTCCCAATTAAATCCAATTGCACAAAGTGCTGGAATGGGGATAAAACAATCAAAGTTGTAGAAAGTTGCCTATAAACGTAGGGGCAGATAGCCCAACTGAAACCAAAAGAAAAAAAGAAAATATATATTTATTTGGTATTGAAAATATTCAGAATGATCAATGATTCAGAGCATAAAAGTAAGTTGAAAAATCAATACAAATTAAATGGCAACTGTTTAAAGTGCCATACAAGAAGAAGGGGGAAAGGGGTTTTACCTTAAATGGAAGTCAATCAATGAAAGCCGCTGGCGTCCTTCCCCTGTTACCAGGAGTGTGTCCTGACAATGGTGGTCATACCTGACCACGCTCTTATACTCTCCATACCCGGCGGCGTCTGACATCACCGCCGGGCAGTGGACGTATAGTGCCTCGATGGTACGCAGGTCCAAGCGACACGGAATCGAGGGCGGCGTCTGGCACGGGAGCGGCGCATAGTGTGTGTGTCAAAGACAACAACCAATACAGGCCCGCAACATCCGAAGCCAGCGCGGCCATCTTGAATAAGGGAAAGCTGTTATAAAAGGATTTGACAGGGGAAAACAGGAGGCAAGTAAAAAAAAAAATGCCTACTGGATGGAAAAGAATTTCCACTGTCCTCCAATTTAGGACTGATGCCGAAGATGGAAGGACCCCTGACATACAAGGAATTGGGCGCAACGCCTCCCAAAGTAACCGGCACTGAAAACCTATGGGAGAGATGGCGCCCCGGGCGTCCATATGGCCGGAACCACTTGATGCAACCACCCCCTCGACAAGCAAAACCTGAACAACAGGGGGACAACATCGGGGACACAAAATGTGTATTTTATAATAAACTGGTGCTTAAATAGCATTCAATGAGTCAAAAAATCATTTATAAAAGATAATAATAATGATTGATCTAAAGATGTATTTTAAATAGACTTATCACTTAAAAATGCTTTATATTGTGGCTTGGTGAGTCCAGGGAAAGTTCCCTATGTGAGGGGGTTAACTCGGTAGCGGGTGTGTGTGACCCCCTGGTTGGGCTCCCCACACAAAAACAGGGCCAGCAGACGGAGGTTGTGGTTTTCAAAATCAAAAGGTGCGGTTTATTTCTCTATGTACAGTGACAAAACACAGCAAAGCCAAAAAGAAACAAACAAAATAAATCCTGGTCAGTTTGACCTCTGACTAAACATGCAGGTTTCCTAAACTAACAACTGGGATCAGCCTGGTGCTGTCCTAGTCCCTAAGTCCCTGGTTTAGTAAAAGTCCAAACAAATAGCCACACAGGCTTTGCCTCACCGCACAGGGGTTCACTCTCCCTAGACAGTCCACACAGGTCTGGTTCCAGGCATGAGCAAACACCTAATGAATCTGGGAGTTTTTATAGAGGCTTTAAACGAACTGACAGGCTTCAGCTGGTCTCATCAACTCCCTGCCTCACGACGCCCAGCACTCTCCCTAGAGGTATGAGTCATTCATGAGCCCACTAGCCTCAGCTGGGCTTCATCAACTCCCTAGTTGTATAAGTCGGCATAAAGCCTGAATCTGGGAGAAATATATCTACCCCCCTGGATGCAACCAGGTGACTTTACCTTCCTGCTGTCACACCTAATAGACTGGGTCCCGGTTTACAAACAATAGATATACAATTAAAACATGCAGGATCAACCTATAAATTCACATGTTATAATATGGAGGAACAAATGATGAACAGGGTGAATTTGAAACAGAACAAAAAGATGAAATTAGAATTAGATCCCCTCCCCTATCGCCGGGGGGGAAATATTCCAAGGCAAAAAAATGCATTTTAGATGCCTCAAATGCATGGTACAGGCCGATATGGCGGCTAATGGGTGTCTCCATTTTTTTGTTCTTAATAAGGGCAACATGATCACGAATTCTATGGTAAAATGGCCTTTTGGTTTTATCTATATAGAAAGCCTGGCACTCGCACTGCATGATATAAACGATACCAATTGACTGACATGTCACAGGGAAATGTGGTCTGTAGGTACGTTCATTCGGGAGGACCACTGATTGGGCAGAATGGACATATCTACAGAAATGACATCTGTGACATGGACTAGTCCCTCTCACAAGCTGAGGCTTTCTATATAGGTAAAACCAAAAGGCCATTTTACCATAGAATTCGTGATCATGTTGCCCTTATTAAGAAGAAAAAAATGGAGACACCCATTAGCCGCCATATCGGCCTGTACCATGCATTTGAGGCATCTAAAATGCATTTTTTTGCCTTGGAATATTTCCCCCCCGGCGATAGGGGAGGGGATTATGACAAGGTTCTCCTCCAAAGGGAGGCCAAGTGGATCCATAACTTATCGGCTCTAAAATCTCCAGGCCTAAATGAGGCCTTTAGCTTTAAACCTTTTCTCTAATTCTAATTTCATATTTTTGTTCTGTTTCAAATTCACCCTGTTCATCATTTGTTCCTCTATATTATAACATGTGAATTTATAGGTTGATCCTGCATGTTTTAATTGTATATCTATTGTTTGTAAACCGGGACCCAGTCTATTAGGGAACTTTCCCTGGACTCACCAAGCCACAATATAAAGCATTTTTAAGTGATAAGTCTATTTAAAATACATCTTTAGATCAATCATTATTATTATCTTTTATAAATGATTTTTTGACTCATTGAATGCTATTTAAGCACCAGTTTATTATAAAATACACATTTTGTGTCCCCGATGTTGTCCCCCTGTTGTTCAGGTTTTGCTTGTCGAGGGGCTGGTTGCATCAAGTGGTTCCGGCCATATGGACGCCCGGGGCACCATCTCTCCCATAGGTTTTCAATGCCGGTTACTTTGGGAGGCGTTGCGCCCAATTCCTTGTATGTCAGGGGTCCTTCCATCTTCGGCATCAGTCCTAAATTGGAGGACAGTGGAAATTCTTTTCCATCCAGTAGGCATTTTTTTTGACTTGCCTCCTGTCTTTCCCTCACTGTCAAATCCTTTTATAACAGCTTTCCCTTATTCAAGATGGCCGCGCTGGCTTCGGATGTTGCGGGCCTGTATTGGTTGTTGTCTTTGACACACACACTATGCGCCGCTCCCGTGCCAGACGCCGCCCTCGATTCCGTGTCGCTTGGACCTGCGTACCATCGAGGCACTATACGTCCACTGCCCGGCGGTGATGTCAGACGCCGCCGGGTATGGAGAGTATAAGAGCGTGGTCAGGTATGACCACCATTGTCAGGACACACTCCTGGTAACAGGGGAAGGACGCCAGCGGCTTTCATTGATTGACTTCCATTTAAGGTAAAACCCCTTTTCCCCTTCTTCTTGTATGGCACTTTAAACAGTTGCCATTTAATTTGTATTGATTTTTCAACTTACTTTTAAGCTCTGAATCATTGATCATTCTGAATATTTTCAATACCAAATAAATATATATTTTCTTTTTTTCTTTTGGTTTCAGTTGGGCTATCTGCCCCTACGTTTATAGGCAACGTTCTACAACTTTGATTGTTTTATCCCCATTCCAGCACTTTGTGCAATTGGATTTAATTGGGAAACGTTGCTCTTTTATAACGATCTGGTCGGCACAACCCACACCAATTTGGCCAAGCAGCTGGTATGTTTGGTCCAATCAGTTTATAGTGATTTACTGGCCAGATATTTGTGATTGGCGCTTTTTGACATTATCAACTGTCCTATCTATTCAATAGGTCTCTATTATCCTTATACTCTCTATGGCCTGGACTACTTTTATGATGTGTCTTTCTCTCCTCGGCGGTCGGTCCTGCTCAAATTGGGGAACCTGAAACATTTATTGTATTCCATATGATTCTTACATGTGTGTGTGACTTTGTGGTTTCCGGGTGAGTCCTGCCCTACAGCATGGGTTTTGTTTATTAATTTATATAATCTAACAAATTCTTTTTGGTATTATAATCTGACATTCTATCTGAACATACATGGCTGTCCAACAGTTTTTTGCTCTTGGGCACCAATATTTTATAGATATGTCTTTATTTGACTGTTTTCACATCATATGCAAATTTCAACATTATATTTTCCAGCATGACCTACGTGCATTATCAGACTCCTGAAGAAGCTTGCAAAAAAGCGAAACTAGTAGAGTGATGTAAAGCATTAGTCTGTCATCAGCTGTAACCATTTTTGTTGTCTATGAATGTGAATGGTTCCTTTTCTTAAAAATGTGCATATTACTCTATTTTGTATGTATCTATCAATAAACCTTTTTCATATTTTATTAATTCTTCTCGAATGAGTTATCTTCAACGAACACCATTAAAAAATCCCTGAGCAAGTATATGCTCAATCTCCCTATATTTTCTTCATTAGTGAACATAAGGTTAACATGTAAGGTTTACTGGTCCCTCCTTCTCCCCCCCCTTTTTTTTTTTTTTTTTTGGGGCGTGAAGGTTTATCAATGGTGAGGATGGAGGGGATTTAATTTAGGGGAGGGAAGGGAGGGGGGGAAAGGAGGAAAATAGAAAAAAAAAAAATTGTTTTTGGAATGGGGGGATACTAGATCAAAAATAATGTGATGTTAATGTATGATGTTAGGTATGTCAATAACTATGTGTTAAATAAAAAAATAAAAAAACTTATTAAAAAAAAGACGTGTCCATTTTATATAGGCCACTACAAATTAAAGCGGAGGTCCACCCAGAATTTTTTTTTACATTAAAAATCCTATAAAAAAAAGAAAAAAATTTATACTCACCCGAAATGCCCGTTGCTATGCAGAAGTCCCCTAATCTGCCTCTAAATTGCCTCTTCTAATCCGCGGTGGGTCTCCTTCTGCTTCCTCTTCTTGTGAATGGGGCGTGCTGCCTTCTGGGAACTGTGTGTATCCCAGGAGGCAAGCCGCCCATTCACAAAGCGCCGTGCGAGTGGCGCATGCGCAGTAGGAAACAGGCAGTAGTCAGGATGGAGGAGCCGAGACCTGCCAGCAGCGATCGATCGCCGTGGCGGGACCGACATCGCGGGCGAGTAGGACAGGTAAGTGTCCTTATTAAAAGTCAGCAGCTACACTGTTAGTAGCTGCTGACTTTAAAAAAAAAAATCTGGCTGCACCTCCGCTTTAATAAAGGCTAGTGCAGAGCAGCAAACAAAAATGTTTTTTTGCTATGTTTAATATTGTTAAAGCGGAGGTGCAGCTTTTTTTTTTTTAAAGTCAGCAGCTACTAACAGTGTAGCTGCTGACTTTTAATAAGGACACTTACCTGTCCTACTCGCCCACAATGTCGGTCCTGCCACGGCGATCGATCGCTGCTGCCAGGCTCCCAGGCTCCTCCATCCTGACTAAGGGAAAGAGGCTGTGAAGCCTTACGGCTTCACTGCCCATTTCCTACTGCGCATGCGCCACTCGCACGACGCTTTGTGAATGGGCGGCTTGCCTCCTGGGATACACACAGTTCCCAGAAGGCAACGCGTCCCATTCACAAGAAGAGGAAATGGAAGTTCTCAATCCGAGGACAAGGAAGAGGCACAGCAGAAGGCAGATTAGGGGACTTCCGCATAGCAACAGGCATTTCGGGTGAGTATAATTTTTATTTATTTTTTCTATTAATTTTTTTCTTTTTTTTTTAGGATTTTTAATGTATTTTTTTTTTCTGGGTGGACCTCCGCTTTAAGTATAATAATTAGGGGAAAGCAATGTCCTTAAATATTTATGTATCATGAAATGCGGACCTGTAAAAACGTGCCTCTTTGAGGAAATGTTAGATCCTGTATTTCGGAAATTACACACACAGAGGGAACTTCTGTTCAGAGCTAGCTGTCCAAACACACGGCACTTCTCCCCTACAAAGATAGAGCATCTGAGTTTTTCTAACCACTATTTTTTAAGCTGCATATTGGCAAATGTGCTTAAGAAACTAAGTTATAAAGTTTATGTTTACATAAGGGCAGATACAATATCATATAGGAAATTAAATAGGTTCACTTTTAAACCTGGAGACACAGATGTTTAAAATACTTTTTTTTTTTATCAGAGCTGGATGGCTGTGACTCCTCTCCGTGCCAGAATGGGGGCATCTGTGAGAATCTAGCAGGATCGTACCTGTGTGTGTGTCCTAGGGGATACTACAGTTATCACTGTCAGACAGGTGAGGGTGTCTGTGCTGTGTCAATATAAGGTCCTATTGCCCAGCATGCCACTAATTATTATTATTATTATTATTATTATTATTATAATACTGGATTTTTTTAGCGCCAACCGTTTGCACGGCACTTTTCAACATGAGGGCAGACAGTACAGTTACACTACAATTTAATACAGGAGGATTCTAAGGGCTCTGCTTATTAGAGCTTACCATCTAAGAGGAAGGGTCAAGTGATACAAAAGCTAATAGCTGTGGAGGATGAGCTGATGGAGAAAATAAAAGTATAGATGTTAGGTGGGGGCAGAATAGGCTTCTCTGAAGAGAAGGATTTTTTCAGGGATCGTCTAAAAGTGGACCGAGTAGGAGATAGTCAGACAGATTGGGATAATGGATTCCATAGGATGGGAGAGGCTCAGGAAAAGTTCCGGAGGTGAGCATGTGAAGAGGTGACAAGGGAGCTAGAGAGCAGGAGGTCTTGGGAGGAAGGAAGAGAATGATTAGGTTGTTATTTTGAGACAAGGTTAGTGATGTAGCTGGGGGCAGAGTTGTAGAAGGCTTTGTAATTTGTCAGTATTTTGAACTTAAAGCGGAGCTCCACCCTAAAGTGGAACTTCCGCTCATCGGATTCTTCCCCCCTCCGGTGCCACAATTGGCACCTTACGGGGGGAGGGGGGACAGGATACCTGTAAAAGACAGGTATCCATTCCCACTTCCGGGAGTCCGTTCCGTTACGTCACCGCGGGGCTCCCTCCTCCTCCTCTCCTGGCCGCTGGGAAACATCAGCTGCGGTGCCGACACCGAGGGACTGCAGGACAGGTAAGTCTCCATTTATTAAAAGCCAGCAGTTGCAGTATGTGTAACTGCTGGCTTTTAATTTTTTTTCTTCCCGGAACACCCCTTTAATTCGTTGGGTGAGCAGAAGCCAGTGTAAGGATTGGCAGAGAGGGATTGCAGACACAGAATGGTTGGTAAGGTGGATGAGCCTGGCAGCAGCATTCATGATGGACAGAAGTGGGGATAGCCTGTGTAAATGTAATCCAGTGAGGAGAGAGTTTCAGTAGTTGAGACGAAAGATGACCAGGGAGTGAACTAGGAGCTTTGTGGTGTCATTGGTTAGGAAGGGGCGTATTTTGGAGATGTTGCATAGGTTGAGGCGGCAAGATTTGGACAGTGATTGGATGTGGGGCCGAAAGGAGAGTTCAGAATCCAGGATAAAACCTAGAACCTTAGCATGCAGGGACAGGTTGATAGTTGTGCCATCAATCTTGACAGAGAAATTAAGGGAAGAGGCACATGGGAGAGGAAATATTATGAGCTTAGTTTTGGATATATTGAGTTTTAGGAAGTGGTGTGACATCCAGGCTGATATGTCTGTTAGTAAATTAGTGATACCTGAGGGGACTGAAGATGTGAGCTGAGGGGTAGAGAGATACATTTTGGTGTTGTCGGCATAGAGATGGTATTGAAAGCCATGGGAGGCTATTACCTGACCCAAGGAGAAGGTGTAGATGGAGAATAGGAGAGGTCCAAGAACAGAACCTTGCGGGGACCTTAACAGAGAAAGGAGAGGAGGATGTAGAATTATAAGTAAAGCTAAAGGTTTAATAAGTAGGATGAGAACCATCAAAGAGTACAGTCACTGAGACCAAAGGCGTGGAGTTTTTTTTTGAGGAGGGGGTAGTCCAAAGGCAGCAGATCCAGGAGTAGAGTACAGAATAGTGTACATTGGATTTAGCCATTAGCAGATTGTTTGGGAGTTTTAGAACAGTTTCTGTGAAATGTTGAGGGCGAAATCCAGGCTGAAGGGTCTCAAGAAGGTTATTCTCAGTGAGGTGGTCGCTCAGTTGGTTGTAGACTATACGCTTGGATAAACTAATGTACATCCTCATTTCATTCATTCTTATACCTCTTGATTTATGGTATGAAAACATAAAAAAAATCATACTTACAAAACAAGTGAACTAAGCAACAAGATAAAAAAAAAGCAGCAAATTAGTCACTGCATTTACCCCAGATACCAATACATGGATACAAATAAAGCTAGACCCTTGAAGCGGCTGTATTACTAAGGACCTCCAAGTTTGGATTAAGCATTGTTACTGTGCTACTTGCTACTGAAAAAGTGTTCTGGTTACACTCAGACATAAGCCTAGTACACATGGGCTGAATGTTGGGCAGCATCGGTCGGTTCAATAGAAATTGTCCGACATTCAACCTGTGTATACGGCAGCCGGTCTGACAGAAGCCAGCCGTTCAACTGGCTTCTGTCGAAGGGTCATGACCGAAAAAGGTCTGATGACCGGCTCCTGATCAGCTTTCTCAGCCAATGGCGTCCCCCTGTTAGAACACAATAGCACAGCAGAGGGAGATCAATGTACTAACATTGGATTGTTAGTACAGTTGCTCTGACCTGAGCTGTCAGTTTGCAGTTTGTATGAGGCTTTAGACTAGAATACAATGCATCTCAATGTCCTGTAGTTTGATGCTTTGTCAACATTCATTCAGCAGGGATGCAGATTACACTTACTGACTTATAGATGGGTGCACAATTTATTGGCTTCAAATTTGTGAAATCCTTGTTATCATCGTTATGTACAGTATATGTAAAGTATATATAGTTTAGTATGTGGTTTAAATATTCCAGCAAGATCATTTCTTTACAAGTATCTTTTACTTTTTTTTATATACATGGCACTTTCACATTGCAGTGTTCCATGTCAAACTACAGGATAAACATGGGGAATTGTACATTAAGGAGGGAAAAGTGGAGCAAAGCAAAAAGCAGATATTATTTCTTCTGTTCTTTGTAAGCCCATATTTGAATACAAAATTGGTCATACTGTAATCAGAGTAACCTTTTCTTTTATAGTGAGTGATTTATGCCTCATGAACCCATGTGGCAGCCGTGGCGTCTGTGTGTCTGGTACGGATGGCACTGTGAGCTGCACATGTCGAACTGGCTTTACTGGGATCACTTGTGAAAGAGGTAATTTCCAAGGAGTTTGAGTCTCTGCACCCAGCACCTGGAAGCTTCCCATATTTCTTGTAGACATTGACTTATCATCATTAACTATGTTAGCGCAAAGGCCATTGGTAATAACGTTACCATGCAAAACTAGGCTCTTACCTGACTACAGTAAGCTGAAATGTGAATCTGATTTCCACAAATTTGTGCTACAGCTCATAATTGTTGTGATATAATAATATTCCTCAGAGTATCTATATCTGAAAAACAGACATTTTTTTTTAAGAATGAATTTTGTCTATTTTTCACTTCACATTGTAAAACAGAACAGTACATACCGTAACCTAGCCTTTTGTATATTATGCAGTGTTAAATCCAGGTACCAAAACTCCCGCTTCCTTATTTTTGTCAGTGACCTGAAAACCCCTGTTTGTGGTGTAGGAAAGGAGTTTCCAAATGCACCATCTGCAGAGCCGCCTGAAGAACGTGTTTAGGCTCTTCTCACAGCCACCAATCAGATTAAAACTTGATTTGGTGTGTGCGGCATGAGCTGACCTACAACGGCAGTTTCTGTCTTTACTGTATACTAAGACAATGTGACATACTGGCCGGTGCTTATTGAGTGTCCATGGGCCTCAAGAGTTGCCTCACTTAGGCTTAGTAGTACAGTACGTGATTATTAAACACGTCGGGTGTCCACATGTACCTGTATGTTCTGTCTTTGGAGGACTTCTCGTGCTCTTGTTAACCATTCTTTGTCATGTGTACCTTGTCTCTCAATAAAAATGTATTGAACAAAAAAAAAAACTTGATTTGGAACTTTAAATGTAATAGGTGGTATTAAGCAGAGGAGGACGTTAGGCTGGCCATACACTAGTAACATTTTGTTTTGAAATGTTTGCTTTCAGAATGTTCATTGGCTTTTCTAATAATTAGTGGTGTCAAATCAACAATTGTTTTTGAACATAGTGTGGAGAAAATTTGAAGGAGCAGAGAATAGAAAATATTTCTTGAATGAACAGATTTCCACCTGTGTATGTGTTTTTTTTTTCCGGGAAATTCTATTCATACCGAAATCGAGTGTTAAAAGCAAATGAAATTTTAAGGTACTATCGAAAAACATCCCTCAAGTCTCTGTTGGCATTATTGAATGTTTAGATGAGATTTTCATATAAGCACTCATTCGAAATGACCAGCTTTAGACAGCACAGACTTCAGGATATTTAACCAGTTCCCGCCTGGCCTATAGACAAATGACAGCTGGGTGGGACACATGCCGTTCCAGCTGTAAGTCATATGACATCCTTCCCGGGCCACACTGCGGTACAATCTGTCACCCGCTGTGTCCGGTGGATACTGACCGAATGACCGATCAGTGTGACTGGTTGCTGCTGGTTCCATATGATCGCTCTGACCGATCACAGCAGATCACATGAAAATTGTACACAATACATGGCTTTCATTCATGTCATTCATTGTGTATTATTGTGTTGATCTCTAAAATTGGTCACAATGATCACATGATACAGACAGGGCCGATCACAGATCATCTGTACCATGTGATTAGCTGTGGCCAATCACAGTTAACCACAATAGTAAATACTGAATAAATCTATTTCATACAGTAAAATGGTTGTTTATACCAGTGAAATTCACTGGTATAAGCAATCATAGTGTGTAAAAAAAATAAATCCTGATCAATCCCCCAGAGTAGTACAACATTACTATGGTATTGTATGTATTGCTTTGGTCACAGTATGTTAAAAAAAAATCATAAAAGAAAGGGAAAAAAATTTAATAAAAAAGACAAAAAAATAACAACAAATAGTAAAAAAAAAAAGTTTTTTTTTTTTTTACATACTGTCACCAGTCTGTGTCCCTGATCACAGCCACACCAGTTGATAGGCCAAGATAGGCTATCAGTACATCATGACTGATCAGTTTTTATATATACTGTGTATACCATAAATAATAAATACTAATGGGGTTGGGTTATTTTCATCAAAGAAATGTAGCAGAATACAGTTTAGCCTAAATCTATGAAGGAAGATTATTTATTTGCAAACTTTTATAACAGAAACTAAGAAAAACCCAGTGGTGATTAAATATCACCAAAAGAGAGTTCTATTTGAATAAAAATGATAAAAAATTTCATATGGGTACAGTGTTACATGACCGCACAATTGTCATTCAAAATGTGACAGCGCTGAAAGCTGAAAATTGGCCTGGGTAGGAAGGGGGAGAAAGGTCCCAGTATTGAAGTGGTTAATCCCACTGACCTAATGAGCTCCACTCAGAATATTTGCTGTAATGTATTACAGGGAACACTGAATAAAGTAGACTGAGTGGACTTTCTGATTGCAGTTGCTGAATAACATTACTAGCTCACAGGTTACTTGCACTTGTTGCCTGAAAAGCTTTGATCTTTCAGAAGCAGTGTATGTATAATAATAACTTGCATGGTGGAAATGTTGCACTGTGTGTAGGAGAATTTATCATTGTGATTTTCATCTTTTTGCCATAGAGTTGCTGCCCCCCCTCTCTCTGTCACTTGGTGCAGTGGGGGAGAACAGTGTGTGGGTGTTTTGGACTCCACCAGAGGAAGTGGTTGGACATTTGCCTGATGGCTTCGCTGTGAGTTATACAGCACTGGACGGCTCCTCCCGGACTGACTTTGTGGAGAGGGGAAACACTGAACATGAGCTACGAGGTCTCAGCCCTGGGCGTCCTTACAACATCACCATTGTCACTGTGAAACGAAATCTGAGGCACAATGACATCAGCCGCCCGCTCACACTTACTGCCCGCACGAGTAAGAATGCTTATATTAAGTATGGCAATCTAGAGAAGCATGAAAACAAATGAGGTTTATGTTGTAAATATTACAAGGAAACCTGCCTTCCATCAGTGAACAAACACAACTATTATCTGGGTCCTGTGTAGAGCTAACAGTGTAGTCATATAGTCTGTGTGCACATGACAATCCATTATCCATGAATACAGTTTTTTGGACCCGCTAATGATGACAAAGTTGACTTAATGAGATATTGGTCATTTTTTTTTACATTTAATGAACAAATGGTCGAAATTAGTTTGTCCTGAACTAAATAGAAGAAAGCTGTATACATTGGTACTCCTGTCTTAAAGCTGAACTTCAGGCAAACCGCTAAATAGATGAAATACATATATGATACCTGTTTGTCTGTCCATCCAGTTCTGAGATTTACATAGCTCTGCTCCACAGCGCAGCCCTGTCTAGTGGTGGCTGGGGTGGATGGGAACCTGATCTTTTCTGCACTATTACTTTTCCTTACAGCTTGCTGTGAGTGGACAATGAAAGGACAAGCGTCACACTAATTAACTCACTTTTTTGTCACTTTGCTGCCTCATTCTGTCAGCATGCTCTTTGCACTGCGGCACACCAGATTAGCACACAGAACAAGCTTGCAGTTCAGGAAAGCATAGGTAAAGTCATAAACCTCTATCTTTATACTCTGTCTGAGCCAGTGACTCAAGAGGGTTAGCATTGTAGCCAGTGGCGGCTGGTGTTCAATAGCTCAATATATATAGCAAACCAACGCCACTCCCTCCCCCCACTCAGGAGACAGATGGGAAGGTGGCGATCACTCCCCCCGCAGAAGATGGATGGGAAGGCGGCGATCCGAGGCCTCCTTACCTTAGGAGGCAGATGACAAGGATCTGGGGTAGGGCTGCTGCTCCTCGCTCCAGCTTCTCCTCACTTCGGGGCCGTTGCTTCTCCTCCCGGCAGAATAGGAAATGAGTCCTGAGACCCGATTGGTGGGGAGTCCTAAGACTCCCTGGCCAATCGGGTCTCAGTACCCGCTTCCTGATTGAAGAATCAGTAAGACAATAGTGTTAATTAGTTTGCTATCGTCACACAACTGGGTGGGCTCAGGGCGCTGTGCTCTGCGCCACAAGCCCACCCTTTTTTGAAGCCAATTAGATCCTCAGGCTCTAATCATGTGCTTCAAAAAAAAAAACCCCCATTGAAATCCATGCATCCGACACCTTGCATGTAGATTAAGGGCCGGGCACATGGATTAGGGGGGTGGCGCCCCTGCGCCCCATATGGACAGGCCACCACCGATTGTAGCCAAGCAACAAACATTTGCAGTCTCTATAGTTCCCTTATGACAAGATTCCATTAACCATTTTTTGCCCTCAGTTCCTGTTTACATAAAGCAATAGGGTGTTTTTGAGTGCAGCGCTGTATCATCAGCCTTATTTATTAATGAAGTGTAAAGGGCAGTAAAGATGTGCTGAGCAACCAGTTGTATATTATTTAATGTTGCTACACCGTTGCTTTATCAAGTGAGACTGTGCATTTAGATGGTTGAGGTTGCAGCTTATAAGTAATATACAGCTCTGTATGTTTGACAATATAGGACCACCAACTGTGGACAGGGCTCGTGTTAGTTCTGTCACAGAATCTTCTGTCACAGTCGCCTGGTCACTGAACCCCCACCGACACATTCCTGTGGCGCATGTGCGACTGTCTCTGCAGCACCCTAGTGACAGGACGCAGCAAGCTGAGCAGGAGCCTTCAGTAGGAGAGTACACCTTCAGGTGAGTGTGAGCTGATGTATGCGAGTCTAAGTATTCATATACAGTACTTCCTAAAAAGTGTACTTATTACTAATGAAAAAAATGACATATTGGAAACAATTACATAGTGGGCATTAGTTTTTTGTTGCCTGAGTAAGGACTCATAGGTGTTAATGTTTCAGCGGAAGGAGAAAGAAATGTAGTGTTACTCATAGAAACAGATAAGATACCCTCTTACTTTTGAAAATTCATATAGCTATGGTAATCAGATGTCATTTTTTTTATCTTATTTCATATTCACAGAGATCTTGACCCTGGAGAGAAATACACCATTCTAATCAGCACTTTAAGCAGCTCTGACAATGGCAATCCACCTTCAGAGAGCCTACCTAGTGCTCCTTTAGTAGCCTGGACACGTAAGTGCACTTTTATTTTCTTACAAACGCTGTCACTAAACATTGAGTATAACAGTATTTTGGTTGTTCTGTAGTGGAAAATAGCCGTTCTGAGGGTTGTCAAGTATTATTAAAAATGCTATTTTAGTTCAGACTCAGCTGGTTATGTCACTGAAGATATTTCTTCTCATCCATTGAGGGACACAATAAATTTTAACCTACAGGAGGAATGGACACTGGCAAACAACACTACGCTGCCACCTACAGGAGGCATAGACATCTATGACACTGGGCATAGATAGGTAGAATTTTTAATGAAATAAAATTTGTATGAAAATTCTCAGAACATTCCAATGTCGTTTGTTTGCTTTTAACATTTGATTTTGGAATGAATGTACAAACATTCTTTTCCTAAGAATTTTCATTCTAAATTATACTCATATATGGCCAGTTTAAGGTGGTTCTAAAAAACTCCCCACTACTTGTCCCATCCCCCAATCCCTGAACACTTACCTGCTTCCTCTCACGATTCAGTGCTGTCCCATGTGCATCTCCACTCTTCCCTCTTCCTGGTCACATGGCCATAGGCTCCTCCTCCTGTGAAGAGTGAGAGGGGGCAGGGCTCATCGGCACTATGTGTCTATGGATGCATACATCCGGGATCGGGACCGCATCCACACTGAAGGGCGCCTGGGGAAGAGGAGGAGCAGACAGTGCTGATGATGAACAGCCAGAGATGAGGTAAGGGACTGCGCTGTGCAATTTAATTTCCTGAGCCTGTAAGTATAACAATAATTTTTTCTTTCAGCCCCAAAAAAGCCTTCAATATCACTCTAAGCCTTACAACTATTAGCTTCCCTTTGTTTTTTGCTAAGATCGAAGTCTTCGATGTTTTTCTTCAATCAAGGATGCTGGAGCTTTGTCTTTTTGATACCAACTCTCTGGCTTAGTTGTCCTCGGAATGGCTTTTAGTGTGTTGCATCTGGATCCCACTGGACTAGATGTTGCAGGGATAACCTCAAAGTGACCTTCAGGCAATGGTGTGGCATAAAGCACTTTCCAGAATCTGTTTTACTTAGCGGCTGAGCACTATCAAGATCCAAGCAAATGTAACTGCCTCAGCATTTTCCCCTTCTCTGAAGACTCAATGAGTAGGCCGGTCGGGCTAACCACTGTGAGCTACCTTGTTTACATAGGTTTCTTGGTGCAATTATTCCCTGTTTCCACAGGTTTTGCCATGGAAGGGGTTAACGCTGTGGGATTGAGGCCCAATATCATCTGGTGAGTGGAGTGCCATGCCCTATGCACTCTGTCCTGTCATACAGCATCGAGAAAGCACCTCTTCCATTGCTTAGGAACATGGAACTTCAATCCCTTCCTGCTGCCTACCTGCAGTGACTTTGGTCACCACCAGTCATCTGACGCTCACCTGCTACCAGCTGTCTGAGTTTTGTGGGTATCTGAGTTCTTGCCTTTGATGCTAAGCTTATACAATGCCTGACTACCATGTGGCCTCAATATGTCTGATTCTAGATATGAGGGGACAGTACCAGATGCCTCTAGCTCACATTTTACCCACGGCACCAATGTCTGCAATCTGGAATGATGTTATCCTCTGCTCTTAGAGTCTGTTCTGACCCTAGAATCCTTTTTGGTTAATTGCTGACTTTGATCTCAGAGCCCACAAGCATGCTCTCTCCCATGCAGATATTTGATATACTCATGGCCTCATTGGCTCTCAAGCAATTGGCCACAGAGACTGCCTGATTCTGAGTAATTCCAGTGCTTAACTAATGAGCTTAACCAAGAAGTCATAGTCTACTGCTATAACTCTAAATTAAAATAGACCGTTTTGGCTCTTACTGTTCCAGTGTGCACCACTCTGAAACCAGAGGATCAACCTGTTGATTATACCAGTTCTATTTACAGTCTTGAATGTGTAAAACTTCCAAGGTTGCAAAGTCTTTACTTTTGCATCCACATTTCCAACTGCAATTTGATCCATTTGGTCTTTGATGTATAGCGTCTTTTTTGGACTAGCTCTTAACATCTTCCTCAAGAATGCTACTGGTGTCAAAAGCACCCATCTTGTTTAGCTGAAGAAGCCTAAGAAACAAGCTACAAAGCCTTTTCTCTCTTTCAAGCCTCGTACACACGACCGAGTTTCTCATCCAAAAACTACAAGAAAACTGCAGAGAGAGCTTTCTTGTCGAGAAAACCGTTCGTGGTTTTTCGTCAAGAAAACTGCCGTGAATCTTGACGAGAAAAATATAGAACCTGCTCTCTTTTTTCTCGTCCGGATTCTCGATTTTCTCGTCGTGTTTCTCGTCGGCCTGTTTTGCGACGAGAAAAACGTTCGTGTGTATGCTTTTACGAGTCTTCCAAAAGCGCGCATGCTCAGAATCAAGTATGAGACGGGAGCGCTTCTTCTGGTAAAACAAGCCTTGGCAATGGAGATAGCACATTCGTCACGCTGTAACGAACTGAAAGCACGAAGACTGAAAAGTGCGAATCGTCTCTTCCCAAACTTTTACTTCACACGCGTAAACACGAGATCAGCAAAAGCAGCCCAAGGGGTGGCGCCATAGAAATCGATCTTCCCCTTTATACTGCCGTCGTACGTGCTGGACGTGACCGCTCAGAACAACGAGGAGATTTGGAATTGACTGTGTGTATGCAAGGAAAGCTTGACAAGAATCTCGTCAAGCTTGACAAGAATCTCGTCGAGAAAAACGACGTGTTTTTAACGACGAGAAACTCGGTCGTGTGTACGAGGTTTAACTGTCAAAAAATGGCCCTTTCATTTCTCTGCACACCCAAAACAAATAATGCTGTGCTGGTGTTAATAACTGTATCCAACCACTTAGTGTCTCAATTCTCCTGTGCCAATATGAGTGCCATCATAATAACATCTGAATAAACAATACTATATTACAATAAAATAATTACATTTAGAAAAAAGTTTTAACTTGTTGAGTCTTCACAAATCCTCAAAAATCTGTGCTTTGTATCAATTCACCTATGCTCCCCCATAAGAAATGCGCTGACCTCACAACTAAAGCGGAGGTCCACATAAAAAATGAACCTCCGCTTTTCGGAACCCTCCCCTCCTCCGGTGTCACATTTGGCACCTTTCAGGAGGGAGGGGGGTGCAGATACCTGTATAATCGGTATAATACAGGTATTTGCACCCACTTCCTGGCATAGATAGCCGCAGAATCTGCGGGTATCTACGCCACTTCCTCCCCCCCCCTTCTGGGAAACACACAGTTCCCAGAACATAGCGTTGACCAGTGAAGACACGCCACGCGACTCGTACATGCGCAGTAGGGAACTGGGCAGTGAAGCCGCAATGCTTCACTTCCTGATTCCCTCAACGAGGATGGCGGCGGGGGCAGCCGAGAGACGAGCGATTGCTCGTCTTCTGCTGCCGACATCGCGGGCACCCTGGACAGGTAAGTGTCCTAATATTAAAAGTCAGCAGCTGCAGAATTTGTAGCTGCTGGCTTTTAATATAAATTTTTTAGGTGGACCTCCGCTTTAAGTTTGGTCAAATAAAGCTTTTTAGTCACCCCAGAATAACAGATCATGCTTTCCTCCTCATTGTTCCATTGATGTACCTCCATTGTGACTCGATATATGCAAAAGAGCTCCAAATAGTGCTTATATCATTTTAAACATTATTCAATTTATAAAAAAATGTGCACAGAACTCACATTTAAAAGGTGCTCCAGTGCACCAACTGTATACAGCATATATCATATAAAACCAAGATGCTGCAGCTACTTCGTGCCTCCCCGTGAAAGATGCAAACAAGTTAAAACTTTTTTCTGACATTATTCATTAACTATTTAATTGCACTTAAGCACGGGATTTATATTATTATAAGAAGAAATATACATGAATGTATTATGATGGCACTCATATTGGCACAGGAGAATTGAAACACTAAGTGATTGGATACATTTATAACACCAGTGCAGCATTATTTGTTTTGAGTTTTATTTGCATATTTATATTGGGAGTGTGTTACTTGCTGCTTGCATATATTACACAGCTTGTATTCTAGTTGCTCGCAAGACTACCTATTATATTTATAACCCTTTCATTTCTCTACTTCCTTGACCTTCCCACCAAGACGCCCCCAAGCTTGGCTCCCTGTCCATTCACAAGTCCAGGCACTGGGCAGTTAAAGCCTCAGACAAGCCTTTCTCTGCATGAAGGTGGGCCCACACTTTTCAGAGTAAGGGAATATTTGATAACATTTGTGGACACTTGGCATCTCAGACGCTTGAATGCAGGAGGTGGTATCCCAGGGCTACAAACTGGAGTTGTGCTCCCTGCCCCCTCTTTCGTTTCTTACCTCCAACCTTCCTGTGTCACTGCACGGATTAGCAGTCAGGTCTCCTGGATCAACATTTTATTACCCCAGTTCCAGTGGCAGAACAATTTTAAGGGTTTTACTGTAATCTAATTCACCATTCCTGAGTCCAAAGAGGGTATTTGCCCAAAACAAGATCTCAAAGTTCTGAGTGCCTCTATTTGAGTCTATAAATTCTGAAGGAAACCCACCAAATCTGTCATTGTCTCCCTTCACCAGGAAGACTTTCTGGCTTCTGTAGACATTAATGATGCATAAGTGATTCCTGCACTTTGCTGTGGGGCCTTGCATTACCAGTTTGTGGCCCTGCCCTTTGGCCTCTTTTTTCTCCCCTGCAGTTATTCACCAATGTGCTCCTGTTGAGGGAACAGTCGGCGTGGGCTTTGTTGAACAAAATGACTTTGACCATCCAGACATTACAGTGATTCGGACGAATGCTGAACTTTAAGAATTGACTTATCACTTGGAGTATCTGGGTCTAGTCCTGGATTCAGCTAAGGCCAAAGTGTTACTTTCACAGGAGAAATTCAGATTCAAACTCCCTAGTCCAGGAGCCATCCAACTGTCCTCCTCTTTTGTATGAGAGTTCTAGATCTGCATCTTTAATTTGCCCAGGTTTATTCCAGACATGTACAATGCAACAACCTATTGTCATGGGAAAAGTCAATCTGGTCTCTGCAAAGACTTATTCGTCTTAATCCAAGAAGTGGCTCAGGAATCTTCCTGTCTTTTGAAGGAGCCTTTTGACAGACATCAGCCTAACTGGGCACCCTGCTGGTGCAGGAGACTTGGTTGTCAGAGACTTGCCGCCTGTTTAACACCTTGGAACTTTGAGTGATTTTTGTGGTTTCTGCAGTGTTGAACTATGTTCCTGGAGGATAATACGATTCAAAATCATTTGATCAACACCATTGTAGTGAAGAATATCAATCGTGAAGGAGAAACCAGAAGTCTCGCCGCTGCAAGAGAAGTAGATTGAATCCTATCTTGGGCAGAACTTCACATTCCATTCTTGTTAGCTGTGTACATTCCAGATGTAGACAGTTGGCAGTCAGACTTCCTCAGCCATCAGCAGCTAGCCCCTAGGCAGGGGTTCCTACTTCCAGAGGTGTCCTAGGACCTGTGTTTCAGGTGGGGGACACCGAATGTAGATCTCCTACCCTGCAGATTCAGTGTCAAACTGGGCAGGGTTTGTCTTAGGATACAGGGATATTGTAGCTGAAGCAGTGGATTCTCTGCTGGCTTCATGTGCTCAGTACACCCCGATGTATGCCTTTTCTCACCTGAAACGTCTTGCTTGTTTGCTACACATAGTTTAGATTAAGAGTGGTCCTCATTGCTCTGGACTGACCCAGAAGGATGTGGTATGCTGACCTGGTATGACTGCTGGCTGAGGCTCTTCTGAATCTCTTTTGTCTTAAGGAGCAATTAGCCATCCTGCTTCATGGTCACTTGCTTGTTGAGGCTCAGGTTCTGAGGGACAGGGGCTTCCCTGAGTATCTGAATCATACAATGCTAAAAGCTTAAAGGTCTATTCGCAACGTCCATTATTGGACATGAAAGGCATACTACACTTGGTGTGTGTCTGATTTTCTCCATGGGATAAATCTTCTCCCTTTTGCAGCGGGGTCTGGATCAGCATTTGACTCTCAGAAGTATCAAGGGTCAGGTTTCTGCCCTTCTGTTCTGTTTTAGAGATTATTGGCCTCTCATTCATTCATTAAGACATTTGTACAGGTGTCTCCCATGTAGCTCCCCCTGTGACTCCCTCCATACTTCCCCCCATTGTCCAGATGTGTTTCAGATTATGAGAGTCTTCCTCTCAGCCACTGCTTCTTTCAGGAATACTAATGCCCTTTTTGTAATTGTAGTATGCTGGTAGTTGGAGGGGTTATCCTGGACTGGCCTACAGTGTTTTGTCTTGCAATGTCCAATCCTCCTGTAGGAAGCAGTAAAGCCCAAAGGTTAAAGTGATTGTAAAGGTTTTTTTTTAAATAACAAGCATGACCCATAGAGCAGCCCTGATCCTCCTCTTCTGAGGTCTTCCGCTGGCTCCATGCAAGCCGCTTGCTATAGGCCACTCATTGCGCTCCCCCACTCTCTCCTCACAGGCTGTGATTAACAGCAGCAGGAGCCAATGGCTTCCAGTGCTGCCTCCATGTCCAGTGATGAGAGAGAAAGAGAGGGGAGAGCTGCGGCCCTCGAGCACAGCGCTGGATCGAGATTGGGTTCAGGTAAGTATTTAGGGGGGCTGAACAAAGAAGGTTCTATACTTGTGGTTTTGCACAGAGCAGCCCTGATCCTTCTCTTCTGGGTAATATGCACCGATTAACCATAACTTTATGACCACTGTGAGGGGGTTAGCTCGGCAGCGGGTGTGTGTGACCCCCGGGATGGGCTCCCCACACAAAAACAGGCCCAGCAAACGGAGGTTGTGGTTTTCAAAATCAAAAAAAGGTGCGGTTTATTTTCTATTTACAGTGACAAAACACAGCAAAGCCAAAAGAAACATAAACAAAATAAATCCTGGTCAACTTGACCTCTGACTAAACATACAGGTTTCCTAACTAACAACTGGGATCAGCCTAGTGCTGTCCTAGTCCCTAAGTCCCTGGTTTTAAATGTCCAAGCAAATAGCCACACAGGCTTTGTCTCACCGCACAGGGGTTCACTCTCCCTAGACAGTCCACACAGGTCTGGGTCCAGGCATGAGCTAACATCTAATGAAGCTGGGAGTTCTTATAGAGGCCTAAATGAGCTGACAAGCTTCAGCTGGTCTCATCAACTCCCTGTCTGCACGACGCCCCACACTCTCCCTAGAGGTATGAGTCATCCATGAGCCCACTAGCCTTAGCTGGGCTTATACAACTCTCCACCTAGTTGTATAAGTCGGCGTAAAGCCTGAATCTGGGCGAAATATATCTACCCCCCTGGATGCAACCAGGTGACTTTACCTTCCTGCTGTCACATACCCCCCCCCCCTCTTGTTTTAACCTCGGGGTTGGAACACCAGCAATCAGGCATTCATGTACTCGAGACAAAGCATCCACATTCCCCATTTGAACGCCAGGGCGATGCTTTACTGTGAAGTTGAATTCCTGGAGGGCCAGGAACCACCTATTCACTCTTCTATTTGTTTCCTTGTTTTGAGCCATCCACTTTAACGGAGCGTGATCCGTAACCATGTCAAAGTGCCTACCTAGCAGGTAGTACCGAAGGGAATCTAGAGCCCACTTCACCGCTAAACACTCCTTTTCAACGGTGGCGTAATTTACCTCATGGGACTTCAACTTCCTGCTGAGGTAAATGACTGGGTGCTCTTCCCCGTTCCAGACCTGGGACAATACTGCTCCTAACCCCACATCTGACGCATCACTTTGTACGACAAAGTCTTTAGAGAAGTCGGGTGAGTACAACACTGGCTGGCTACATAAGGCTTGTTTCAAGAATTGGAATGCTGCCTCAGCCTCGGGGGTCCATTTAATCATGACCGACCCTTTCCCCTTCGTTAGGTTGGTTAGGGGCACAGCCTTAGAAGCAAAGTGGGGAATGAATCGCCGATAATACCCAGCGATTCCCAGAAAGGCTCGTACCTGCTTCTTGCTGTTGGGACGTGGCCAACTCTGGATGGCCTCGACTTTGTTGAGTTGGGGTTTTATTACTCCCCTCCCAATGGTGTACCCAAGATATTTGGCCTCCTCCTGCCCAATGGTACACTTCTTGGGGTTAGCCGTAAACCCCGCTTCCCGAACAGAGTCCAGGACTGCTTGCACTTTTGGCAGATGTGAGGCCCAATCTGTGCTATGGACAATTACGTCATCCAGGTAAGCCGCAGCATACTTCCGATGGGGCCTCAGCATCTGGTCCATTTTCCGCTGGAATGTGGCCGGCGCATTCTGTAACCCGAACGGCATTCTTTTATATTGGAACGCCCCGTCTGGGGTTACAAATGCGGTTTTCTCTTTGGCCAATTTGGCCAGGGGGATTTGCCAATACCCTTTTGTGAGGTCAAGAGTCGTCATGTATCGGGCTGTTCCCAGCCGGTCGATCAACTCATCTATACGTGGCATGGGGTAGGTGTCAAATTTTGTAACTTTGTTCAACTGACGAAAATCGTTACAAAATCGCCAGCTCCCATCCGGTTTAGGCACCAACACAATGGGACTAGACCAATCACTTTGGGACTCCTCTATCACCCCTAAGTTCAGCATTTTCTGTACTTCCTCCCGTATTGCCTCCCGTCGGGCCTCTGGGATCCGATAGGGTTTTAACTTCACCCTTTCACCGGGCGGGGTAATGATGTCATGCTCTACCCCAAATGTTTGTCCCGGCAGCTCAGAGAATACCTCCTTGTTGCGAAGCACAAACTCCTTAACCTCCTGTTGTTGGGGTTGTGACAAGGTGGCTGCTATTCCAACCTCAGGAATCACGCAACCAGTTTGAGCTGGTGACCAAGTGTCTGCGACTAGGGACTCTCTATCCCTCCAGGCTTTCAACAGATTAACGTGATAGATCTGTTCGGGCTTTCGCCTTCCTGGTTGTCTGACCTTGTAATTCACTTCGCTCACTTTTTCCATTATCTCGTAGGGGCCTTGCCATTTGGCAAGGAATTTACTTTCAACCGTAGGGACAAGTACCAGTATCCTATCCCCCGGGGAAAAGGTACGGGTCTTGGCTCCACGGTTGTACACTCTCTGCTGTGCTAACTGCGCTTGGGCTAAATGTTCCTTCACGATGGGCATTACCTGTGCAATTCGGTCTTGCATCAGGGCGACATGCTCAATCACACTCCTGTGGGGAGAACTCTCACTTTCCCAAGTTTCCTTGGCAATATCCAACAGCCCTCTTGGGTGTCTCCCATACAGTAACTCAAAGGGGGAGAATCCCGTAGAGGATTGGGGCACCTCCCTAATAGCAAACATCAGATAAGGAAGTAGACAGTCCCAATCCTTTCCATCTCTATCCACCACTTTCTTCAACATTTGTTTTAGGGTTTTGTTGAATCTTTCAACCAGCCCATCGGTTTGGGGGTGATACACAGATGTACGTAATTGCGTCACTTTGAACAATTTACACAGCTCCTTCATAACCCGGGACATAAAGGGTGTACCTTGGTCCGTAAGCAGTTCTTTACAAATACCCACCCGGCTAAACACAAGAGATAGCTCTTTGGCTATGGTTTTGGCCGAGGTATTTCGGAGAGGGATCGCTTCTGGATAACGGGTGGCATAGTCCATTATAACTAATATGTACTGGTGCCCCCTAGCGGACTTGATTATAGGACCTACCAAATCCATGGCGATCCTCTCAAACGGGACCTCAATGATGGGTAGAGGGACCAGCGGGCTACGGAAATGTGGCATCGGGGCCGACCTCTGACACACAGGGCTGGAGGAACAATAATTTTCTATGTCCTTCATCACCCCCGGCCAATAGAATCTCTGTAATACCCTCTCTCGGGTTTTCTCTGTCCCCAGATGACCTCCAAGAATGTGCCCATGGGCCAACTCAAACACCAACTTCCTGTAAGGTTTGGGCACCACAAGCTGCTCAACGGTTTCTTCTGCCCTTTTTGCCACCCGATACAGTAGGTCCTTCTCTACGCTGAAGTATGGGTAAGTGCAGGTATTATCTGGGTTCACTAACTCGCCATCTATTTTCACTACGTTTTCCCGTGCCTTTATTAGGGCGGGGTCTTTCAACTGTTCTGTGGCAAAGTTTTCCCTGTGAACCTCAAGATCAGAAAACTCCACAGACGGTAGGTTTTCGTCTGAGGAGGTGGGCTCCTCTCCAGTTTCTTGAGTCTCCCCTGCCAATACTGATAAGGGAAATTCCGGAGAGTCCTCACCACTCTCAGGGGAGTTCTGGCTATCACATTCCTGGTACATAGGGGCACCAGTGGGGGGCTCAGGATCATCCCACAGTTCCCAGAACTTCGGAAAATCCCTTCCCACAATGGCGTCATACGGTAACTGAGATACTAAGCCCACTGGATGAGAGAGGGTACCTTTGGGGGTCTCGAAACACACTGTAGTCACTGGATACTCTCGGGTGTCCCCATGCACACAAATAACAGCTACCTTGCTATTCCCAGAGACCTCTGTTTTAACTAACTCAGCCTTTATCAGGGTCACAAGGCTACCTGAATCCAGCAATACCACAACATTTCTACCATTAACACACATTTTGCATAAATGTTTCTCAGTTCCTCGAATGGCAGTGCATGCGACTGTCGCACACAGCGACTGACGTCTGCCTGTCAGAAAGTCACACTGCATGGGTTCCTCCACAACCGGGCAATTGGCTGCAATATGTCCCGCTTGCCGGCAGCGGTAGCAAACGATCCTTCTTGCCGCCTCTTGAGCCGCTGATTTCCCAGGCTGTTCTCGCCAAACTTGGGGTAGAGCTCCCACCCTCTCACTCTCTCCACCCTTACCCCTTGGAATCCTCTTATCCGCCCCTGGGGATGGTCTGGTCTTAGGGTGGAAAGTCCGAGTGTCTCTGGAAGAGGCCGTCAGGTTCTCTGTAGCCAAGTATTTCTCCACACGATCCACAAGACCATCGGCCGTCTCTGGGTCTCCATGGCTTACCCACTTTTGGATGGCAGTAGGAAGAGCTCTCAAAAACCGATCCATTACAACACGTTCCACAATCTTTGGTGCGGACAAAGTCTCTGGCTGTAGCCACTTTCTGCTCAGGTGAATGAGATCATACATTTGAGACCTGGGGGGTTTTCCAAGCTGGAAAGTCCAGTTATGCACACGCTGAGCCCGGACAGCCTGGGTGACACCCAGCCTTGCCAATATCTCAGCTTTTAGCATCACATAGTCTTTTGCTTGGTCAGGCTCTAGGTCATAGTAAGCCTTCTGCGATTCACCAGTTAACAGAGGAGCCACCAGTCCAGCCCACTGCTCCTCAGGCCACTTTTCTCTTTCAGCAGTCCTTTCAAATGTGGTCAAAAATACCTCTGGATCATCCTCTCCAGTCATTTTTGTCAATAAACGACTCACCCCAAAGGACGCGGTATTAGTGGGACGGCTTTCCTCACTGGTCTGCGGACGTTGCTGCATTACTGCTTCCATTTGTTGTAGTCTCTGCTCTTGCTTCTGTAACAGGTCTATGAAGCGGGCCTCAGATTGCTGCTGGGCTTGTTGCTGAGCTTCCAGACTCTGTTGGTGAGCTTGCTGCTGGGCTGCAAGGCTCTGTTGATGAGCTTGCTGCTGGGCTGCGAAGTTCTGTTGTTGAGCTGCAAGGCTCTGTTGATGAGCTGCAAGGCTCTTTTGCAAACCTGCATTTGTCTGCTGTTGATTGGCATTTGCTAGAGCCAGCTGCTTCAGTATCTCCTCCATGCTGGCTTAAAAAAAACTGCCACTGGTTCTCCACCAACTGTGAGGGGGTTAGCTCGGCAGCGGGTGTGTGTGACCCCCGGGATGGGCTCCCCACACAAAAACAGGCCCAGCAAACGGAGGTTGTGGTTTTCAAAATCAAAAAAAGGTGCGGTTTATTTTCTATTTACAGTGACAAAACACAGCAAAGCCAAAAGAAACATAAACAAAATAAATCCTGGTCAACTTGACCTCTGACTAAACATACAGGTTTCCTAACTAACAACTGGGATCAGCCTAGTGCTGTCCTAGTCTCTAAGTCCCTGGTTTTAAATGTCCAAGCAAATAGCCACACAGGCTTTGTCTCACCGCACAGGGGTTCACTCTCCCTAGACAGTCCACACAGGTCTGGGTCCAGGCATGAGCTAACATCTAATGAAGCTGGGAGTTCTTATAGAGGCCTAAATGAGCTGACAAGCTTCAGCTGGTCTCATCAACTCCCTGTCTGCACGACGCCCCACACTCTCCCTAGAGGTATGAGTCATCCATGAGCCCACTAGCCTTAGCTGGGCTTATACAACTCTCCACCTAGTTGTATAAGTCGGCGTAAAGCCTGAATCTGGGCGAAATATATCTACCCCCCTGGATGCAACCAGGTGACTTTACCTTCCTGCTGTCACACCACGAACGGGTAAAGCGAATAACATTGGTTATCTTGTTACAATGGCATCTGCCCATCAGCAGGTACACTGCTAAAATGATCCCCTGTAACCTGCTGACAAACTCGTGTTGTGTCCAATCACAGCACAGATCATGCGGGACACGTGCGTCTCTTAACCAGGAAGTTCACCCGTATGTCGCGGTGCCTGGGGCTGCCACCTGTCAACAGTAGATGTACTGTTAGGGGTCAGCAAGATGTTAAAGGAGCTGCCACTGACAGCTTGGTGCCAGATACCACAGCATACCTTCTGAGGTCTACTGCAGTCCATTCCTCAGTGGGTTATGGTGGTCATAATGTTATACTGATCGGTGTATGTCCAACTTCAATGAAATAATGGGCTCAACTGAGTAGAATAACTGCTGCATTATGTTTGCAAGCCACACCTAGTAATTCTAGAAAATGATGATTGCACTTTGCTAATTAATATTATAATGATAACTGCAGCTTATTGTAAACTATCCCTAATCCCTATGATTGTATTAAAGTAGCTGGAGAATTGAAATCTCTGCCCAAAAAAAAAAAAACATTGTGACCTGCTTGCTTCAAAGTTCCTTTCAGACTTTTCTGCTCTGGTGCAGTGCATTAACATGCGTTGTGTTAAGACAGCCAATTTGTGTTGTGTTGTGCTGTCAAGGCACCACAATGGACCTCAATTGTTTGGTACATTAGGCAGCCCATTCTAATGAATAGGCTGCTTTAATACAACACACATTAACACGCAGCGTAATGCTCACATGCCAAGGCAACTATATAGAGTGCACAGTAGTGCCAACTAAGGCTGGATTCACACTAACACATGCATGATGCACTAGGGCAGTGGTTCTCAACCTGGGGTCGGGACCCCCTCGGGGTTCGAATGACGATTTTCCAGGGGTCACCGAATCCTGGTCTGTTCCTGAAGCCTGCACCGCTCTCCCAGCTTTTTTGCGGTCGCCCAGCTGGGCTGTTCTTGGAGCCCGCAGCCGACCACTCAGCCTCTTCACAGCCGCCCATTCAGTTCACGGCATGGCTGGGGGGCAGAGACTACAGGGTCAGTTGACTGGTGAGGAATATGAAGTGGAAGGGGCTGGAGAAGACCCTATCTTCTGATTTCGGCATAGGTGTCACTGCTGCGAGACACCACAGAGCTGGAGACACAGTGAATACAGAGACACAGTAACACTACCTGTGATTAGAGTTGCCATTAAAAGTCCCCACTACAGTTTTCAGATCAGCAGATGACCTTGATAAAGAGCACCTAAGTTGGCTGATCACAACTCCCCCCAGAACTACCACTCATCCCCCCCTATCGCCACAGAGGAGTAAGAGAAGGAATAAAAATAGAGAATACATGGAAGGGAGAGGAAAAGAAGGGGAGGAACAAAGAAAAATGGAGAGAAAGAATAAGGGAAAGAACAAGAAAGATCGCTAGAGAGAGGGAAAAACAACAAGAAATTAGGATAGAGAGAGATAAAAGGGAAAGAAAGGAGAACAAAGAGAGAGAGTGGTACATCCTAAAATGTACCATAAGGGGTTTTAATACTGTATGAGTGGAAAGGAGCGCTAAATCTGTGTGGGTTAGGGGCACAAATTACTTGTCTTGCCTTGGGTGCTGACAACCCACGCTACGAAAATAATTTTACTGTTAGGGGTCCCCACAACTTGGGAAATGTTATCAAGGGGTCACGGCACTAGTAAGGTTGAGAAGCACTGCACTAGGGTTGTAGTAGCATGCATATTACTGCAATGCATACAGTAAGTATAAGCATTGATAATAGACATGATTTCAAGGGCATATGTTATCATATATTATACCTTTAAGACTTTCTTCTTACTCGCCAGGTCCACTCCCACCAAGTAACCTCTCAGCAGTGCTTGTCACGACCAGCACTGTTCACCTAAACTGGGACACTCCTCCAGTTAACTCAGTGGATGGTTACACGCTGAATGTCACACACAATCATAGTACAAAGAGTCGTTATGTACCAAATGGGAAGATGACCTCATACACTGTCCGAGACCTGCAGCCTGGTCAGAGATACAGGATCACGGTGACAGCACTACGCAATACCCCACAAGGCCCTGTGAATAGTGATCCCAAGACCCTGCGTATACAGACAGGTAAGTATAGGACATTTTTGGGTGCTTTTATGCTTTGTGGAGTATTTATTCTGTATTTTTATGGGTTTTTGCACATGCATTTTACTGCAATATGCATGCAAAATATATAGCAGTCACATCGCAAGGCATGAAAATTCCTCAAAGCCAAGTTAAAAAATAAATAATTTCAGAAATGAAAATAGAGCCTGCTGTGGGAACAGAAATTTATGTATTGCTGGTATTTTCCATGTATCTAACAGTGCAAAGGGAGGGGCCTCAGGAGCGTCGCTGGACTCCACCCAGAATATTAAGGAACAGACCCCCACCACAGACTCCTCCAGAGGTTCGAATGCTGACAGAAAGAGGCCCTCCTCCGGCAGAAGGTCCACAAGCACACAGGTCAGGTGACTCATTGCTACATTATAGGGGAATTCAGTAAAGCTGTAACAACAATTTTCTGGAGTTAGTTCCTTTACGAACTACTAATGCCTAATTCAGGCAAGCAATTGTGGTAGTGAGGTTAGCATTACAGAAACATGCAGGAAAAATCAGGTAGTTCCTACTACTGCCACTTTATAAATCTATTTGTAGCGGGTATTTGAATTTAGGGGAAGCATCTGGGTGGTAGTGTAACCCAGATGCACTGATTGCTAGGGAATCCGAGACCCTTTTGTGGTTCTTGGAGGACTCTGGTGGTGTGAGGTTCCCTGCGGCCTACAGGTGGCGTTGTCGCCCTGGCCGGAGTTGAACTCACACCGCAAGACTGTGCCTTTTTGTCCTTTCCTGGCGCTGGTACAGCGGGGTGGGGAACCTGCTGGGACGCAAAAGGAGAGGAGATAAAAGGGGCAGACGCCCTGACCTTGGGGTTCAGAGTCAGAGGACGCGGCCGCACCCAGGAACCTTCAGCTTGGGTGCTGGCGTCCCGGAGTTCCGGGCCCAGGTGCCCTTGACCTGGCTGGAGCGAGAGATGGAGTCCATCTCAGGCACCTTTAGCCTGGGGTGAGGTACTATGGCGGATGCCTGGGGCTCAGTACCTTCGACTGAGTTCTGCGAGGGTGGAGGAATCCGAGGGGGCCCTAACTCTTTGGGTGCCTGTGTCTGAGTTCGTGAGGACTGGTGAGCGGAACTTCTCTGGAGAGTCTGGCGCAGCATTGCTGGTGACAGAGAGGCCTCCGGTGACTCCCTTGGACGGATATCCTTCCCCTGACAGGGGCCGTGCTAGCGAAGGTAATTCATGTTCTACCTCATATAGTCAGTGGCAGTGACTATTCGCCATTGGTGACACTACAGTGATTAGCGATACTGTGAAGGATTGTGCCTCGACCTACTCCCATTAATACTGAACTGTTGCAAAGGTCCCAACTTGACTGTGCTGTATGTTTATTCGCTGAGAAGAATAAAACTGTGTTGAACCTATTCAGTGTGTGGAACTCTGGTTACTAGGAGCAAAGGGGAGTGAATCCGAGAAAAGGATTTGACCCTAGGACACCTACACAAAGCCTGATCTTTCTGGCCTTCACCTCTTCACTATGGAGGACATGGGCCGTGGTGTATCTCATCCCTCCCCCCGGTACTGTCACCCCTAGACAGAGACAGACAAGTGGAGAATGAGAAGGGGTGAGAGGGGTGAGGTCGCTACATATTCATACAACAGCAACAGACTCTTAAAAAATTAAGTTCTCAGATTAGAAAAGTGACTGTAATTTGGAAGTACACCAGTGCTCAGACTGGGGTATGTCTGGTGATGTCATTATCCAAATATGGCACAACCCATTTTTGGGAAATGAGGAGTATGGTATTGGGGTGGCCGCAGAGGCGTATCTAGTGAAAATGGCGCCTATGGCAAGCACTGAAACTGCGCCCCTGTCAAAACATTTTAAGTGTACAGGGCCATGTTTTCACTGCATGAAAAGCACACAGATGTGCAGTACATGCACGGGCAGGCAGACCAATTCAAATCAATTGGGATGCAGCAGCTTCATGAACACAGCCCCTGCTTTCACCTTGATATCTGTTTGAGTGCAGGAAAATGCCCCTGAGCACAGATAGTGTGCATTCAAAGACACGCACCAGCACCCAAATGGATGTCAAATTGGTAACAATAACCCTCCCTTACTCCATCCAACAACTCTAGTTCTACTTGAAGTATGAAGGAGACCTGTCCCTGCCCCTGCCCCAGGAAAGGTGCCCTCCATGACAGGTACCTGAGCAGAGTTTGGAGGTTTCAAAGAGCACAGTGTCAGTCTCCAGGTCCTGGATCTTGAAGCAAGTGAAGTAAATCCTGAACACATTCTCCTTAGGTCTGCACAGATAATCTGATGACAGAAGACAAGTGACGTTAATGACGCACAGGGGTTGATTTACTAAAGGAAAATCCACTTTGCACTTGGAAGTGCACATGGAAGTGCAGTCGCTGTAAATCTGAGGGGAAGCTCTGAAATTAGGGGAAGCTCTGCTGATTTTATCATCCAATCATGTGCAAGCTAAAATGCTATTTTCCTTGCATGTCCCCTTCAGATCTACAGCATCTGCACTTCCATGTGCACTTTTAAGTGCAAAGTGGATTTTCCTCTAATAAATCAACACCACAGCGTCTAGCACAGGCCGGTAACAGGTCTCCTGACAGTAAGACCCCTTTCACACTGGGGCATTTTTTAAGGTGCTTTTGGGCTAAAAATAGCACCTGTAAAGCGCCTGAAATATGGCTCCCCTGCAGTGTCAGTGTGATGCGCTGGCAGGACGTTAAAAAATGTCCTGCAAGCAGCATCTTCGGAGCGGTGTGTACACCTCTTCCACCGCTCTTGCCCACTGAAATGAATGGGCAGCGCGGCCGACCTGCTGGCAAAGCGCCGCTGCAGCGGTGCTTTGCGGGTGGTTTTAACCCTTTTTCGGCTGCTAGCGGGGGTTAAAATCACCCCACCAGCGGCGTAATACCTCTGCAAAAATGACGGCCCGTGCCCCAGTGTGAAAGCAACGTAACTCACTCTCTGTGACCCGGCTCAGGCCTAGGACATGCTTCGGGTCTCAGCTCCTTCAGGCCTAACAACTCCTGTTTGGTGACCTCAGCCACTCCCCGGAGCTCCCCATCACCATCCTCCCTCTAATGCATGCGCCTTTATCCCAGTCAAAATGAACAGCCATCTGCAGGGTAGCAACAAGGCTGCCAGTTGGTCCCTCTGGAATCACTCCCATCGCTAGTGATCAACATTCTGTAGTATTCTGAGAGGAAGCAATTCCATAGAGGTAGGTGGGAGGTTCTCTGCCACTGAAGCGTTGTCACTAGCAACAGAGTCTCCCACCTGACATCAGCCTGAGAGGAAGGGGCTTCTCTGAAAAATGATATTGTGACAAAACAGAAATGCATTCATACAGACTGGGAGGTAGAATGTGAGTTCTGATCCTATCTGCATACATGACTCTCTATCCCTCTCTGTCCTCCTCACTTCAGGACCGCCAGGATCCTGCTAGCTTCTTCCACCTGTAGGAAGCTGAGTTCCAGCTGGTCTATGCCCATGGCTCAGTCATATCTGTGGGGGGATCTTTCTATGTAAACACTTTGATGCTCACCAATGCACAGAGCAGCCTCAGCCATGGAGTGGGAGCAATAAGCAGGCACATCTACAGGGATCCCGGGGATGCCAAGCTCCATATAAGCTGGGCAGTGTTATTGTGATTTGTCCCGTCCTGCTGCTCTGTGTGCTGGGATGCCAGACCCCGGATTTATTACCTCCCCTCCTCCGATCTCAGCCTTCCTGCAGTGCACACACAGCGCCTTCTATAACTTTTCTCCAGCAGCCCAGGACACTCTGCAGACTGACAGTCTCCACAGCCAATCTGTGTGGAGCTCGGCACATGCAGCCACGCCCCCCTCTGGCTGTTACTTCTCAGAAGCACAGCACTCGCATCTCAGCACCTGAGGACGGGAGCAGGGCAGAGAATCACTCCGCCAATGAGCCGGGACTATTTGAGTAGCGGGGCGGCAGGATGTACATGCGCCCCGAAAATGAAGAAAAAGTCCCTCCTTTACGCTCACTTCCTGGGCCCCTATTTTGACCTGATGGGACCCAGGAAACTGTAATTGCTTCTCCCCATAAGCAAGTAGGAAGGGGAGAAGTTTAAAAAGCTCTAGTTTTAACTTCAGTGAAGAACTTTTATGCTGGATTCCCTGCTCACTAGCGCCCCCTTCATGTGTAGCGCCCATGGCACTTGCTATGGCTTGCCATACCCTAGATACGCCACTGGGTGGCCGGATGCTAGTTCCCCATCAGGTCCGCCTTATTTTTGATGGACTGTGGATGGCAATGGGAGAATTAGAAAGGCAATGTAGGACTAAATAGCTATGGAGTTTGCTTACTACTAAGTGCTGTCAAGCGGCAGCAAGGCAGACCTAAGGGGGGAACTAATCTCTCAGTTCCCCCTCAGGCTCGGCCTACCCCACTACAAAACTTGGTGCAGTGGCCAGGGTGCACACAGAGAAAGAAGTGTCCAGTATGGGTATGGGCTGACAGGTTCATGAATCGGGCGCAAGCCCCAACAGAATTCTAAAGGGTGTCTACTACACTCCTTTATGAAGTCACCTGATTGTCTTTTGGATATATATACTTCCTCCTAAATTATTATTTCCTTTTTACATATCAGATTCACAGAGCTGACAGATGGTAGAAAACGTATAACAGCCAGATTCAATCACCATCATAATAAATCCATTAATATCACAAAAGGTTAGTGTGGTCCTGGGCAGTGTCAGCATGGTGACATTTTCAAGGTACAATGACATTTTGCATAACCTCCTTTATACATCTATACATTTCAGAGCCTGAAGCGCCAATCAGAGTGGAGAACACAGAAGGCTCCCCCATCCCCTTGAGGCAAGCACTACAGCTTCATGATCCACAGCAGAGACCCAGAGAGGGTAAGTAACTGAGCGATTTTGTTTGAGATATGGAGGTTGATTAAAAGATTTGAGAATGATCACAAATTAAATGATGAGGGTATTACCTTGATTATCCAATTGTCAATGCAGATGAAATAAGTATAGGAATTCCTATATGTATAAAGAGTATTCACACGCTACTAAAGGGCAGCTGAGTGTCAGCTGAAAAAGGAAGGCGGAATGAATCAACTGCTACAAAACACTGGGAGGTGAATCCACAACCTGAGTGAAATTAGTGTATAAAAGATAGTGCTGAGCTGTTGGTAGGTGTCGAAGGAATCCACTATAACAAGTAATAACATAAATAATGCAAAATATGACAATAGATGATTTAGATAATACAAGTGCGAGTGCAAATAAAGTGAACGTGACAAACAATGAAAGTGCAATGATGCGACTCCTGGGTGTACTCCAATACTGAGGAGGGTCAGCTCCAAAATGACAAATACTCTTCTCAAAGGTACATAAAGTACAAATAGTGCAAATAATACATATGGGCAATCATACAAACAAAAAGTATAATGCAATAGTTGTCACAGACTTGTCACAGAGTGGGATATAAATGTGCATGGGTGAAGACGTGGTGGATCACGGGATGTGATAATGAAATGTCAAAAGTCCAAAGTGAACAATCACACAAATAGTGATGGGTGTGGGGTGATGGCTCTTCGGTGTCTTCCACTAAGGCAATAGATGGCCTCTTGCCTCACTGCTGTGAGGTTACAGCATATGAATGAAGCCTGGGGGGATCAGACGTGGTCCTGTCTATATGGTCCCTTGGAGGATGTGGGTATGGTTCCTGGGTGTATGGAAGCAGCTACCCCGTCCGTAGAAAATGTTTCTTCAAATGCCGTGTATATGTGGTAGCAGGGGTAAGAGGTAAAAGGAATCCCAAGATAGTGTAGTATGTTTAAATGCGTTGGCATTTATTACACATACAATAACATTGGGTACTCACATTAAAAACGTACACAGAGAATGTCAATCCACGAGCGCCGAGCTCGCCTGCGTCACTTCCGGTGCCTAGAACATCCCAATACTTCCTAATTTAATTTAAAAAAAATAGGCTGCAATACAGTGGGGCAAAAAAGTATTTAGTCAGCCACCAATTGTGCAAGTTCTCCCACTTAAAAAGATGAGAGAGGCCTGTAATTGTCATCATAGGTATACCTCTCATCTACCTATGAGAGACAAAATTTGGAAACAAATCCAGACAATCACATTGTTTGATTTGGAAAGAATTTATTTGCAAATTATGGTGGAAAATAAGTATTTGGTCACTATCAAAAGTTCATCTCAGTACTTTGTTATATATCCTTTGTTGGCAATGACAGAGGTCAATCGTTTTCTGTAAGTCTTCACAAGGTTGTCACCCACTGTTGCTGGTATGTTGGCCCATTCCTCCTTGCAGATCTCCTCTAGTGCAGTGATGTTTTGGGGCTGTCGCTGGGCAACACGGACTTTCAACTCCCTCCAATGGTTTTCTATGGGGTTGAGATCTGGAGACTGGCTAGGCCACTCCAGGACCTTGAAATGCTTCTTACGGAGCCACTCCTTCGTTGCCCGGGCGGTGTGTTTGGGATCATTGTCATGCTGAAAGACCCAGCCATGTTTCATCTTCAATGCCCTTGCTGATGGGAGGAGGTTTGCCCTCAAAATCTCATGATACATGGCCCCATTCATTCTTTCATGTGCACGGATCAGTCGTCCGGTTCCCTTTGCAGAGAAACAGCCCCAAAGCATGATGTTGCCACCCCCATGCTTCACAGTAGGTATGGTGTTCTTTGGTTGCAACTCAGCATTCTCTCTCCTCAAAACACGACAAGTTTTGTTTCTACCAAACAGTTCTACTTTGGTTTCATCTGACCATATGACATTCTCCCAATCCTCTTCTGGATCATCCAAATGTTCTATAGCAAACCTCAGACGGGCACGGACATGTACTGGCTTAAGCAGGGGGACACGTCTGGCACTGCAGGATCTGAGTCCCTGGCAGCGTAGTGTGTTACTGATGGTAGCCTTTGTTACGTTGGTCCCAGCTCTCTGCAGGCCATTCACTAGGTCCCCCTGTGTGGTTCTGGGATTTTTGCTCACCGTTCTTGTGATCATTTTGACCTCACGGGGTGTGATCTTGCGTGAAGCCCCAGATCGAGGGAGATTATCAGTGATCTTGTATGTCTTCCATTTTCTAATTATTGCTCCCACAGTTGATTTCTTCACACCAAGCTGCTTGCCTATTGCAGATTCAGTCTTTCCAGCCTGGTGCAGGTCTACAATTTTGTTTCTGGTGTCCTTCGACAGCTCTTTGATCTTCGATCTTTGTTTGAGGTTGTGGACAGGTGTCTTTTATACTGATAACAAGTTCAAACAGGTGCCATTAATACAGGTAATGAGTGGAGGACAGAGGAGCCTCTTAAAGAAGAAGATACAGGTCTGTGAGAGCCAGAAATCTTGCTTGTTTGTAGGTGACCAAATACTTATTTTCCACCATAATTTGCAAATAAATTCTTTCAAAAATCAGACAATGTGATTGTCTGGATTTGTTTCCACATTTTGTCTCTCATAGTTGAGGTATACCTATGATGACAATTACAGGCCTCTCTCATCTTTTGAAGCCCACGTTCACACTGGGCTGCGGGAGTGAAGCCGTGCAAGTTCAGCTGAACTCGCACGATTTCACTCTCGCTGGCAGTCCTGATTTCAGACGTGATTACAAAGACATCTGACACAGATGTCAATGTAAATCGCGGCCGAAATCGCAAAAAGTAGTACAGAAACTACTTTTTGAAATCAGTGCAGCGCCACAGATGCGGCGTCGCACCTAATAGGACGGTGGCATCGCCCGCAATTTGCGGCAAAAATCGCACCAGTGTGAACCAGGGCTTAGTGGGAGAACTTGCACATTTGGTGGCTGACTAAATACTTTTTTGCCCCACTGTATATGTAAAGTTTTAGCACTAATTGGAATTCAATGAAAACTCCAAGCATTATGTGGTTTAAGATGTGTAAACTCTGCTAGCATCTCATACTAAACTGGTTGTATTGTCATTTGCACCTATTGCAAATACATTATATGTTAAAATATTTTATCCTGTAAACATGCTGGATTATACTTGGCTATCTTTTTTTTGCAAATGTTTCCAAATATAATAATTCTATAGGAAATTAGGGGCAATATTGATTTGCAACTTTCACTGAATATCAACCTGTGGTTACAATCAGAGAACTGATATTATATCCCTAAATCAAAACTAAGACATCTGTCCCAGCCTTTTGTAGAAGAATATATGGCCCATTTTAATCTATGTATCCACATAGAAGGACAGTTTGGACATAGGGATGGGCCGAACACCCCCGGGTTCGGTTCGCACCAGAACCTTCGAACGGACCGAAAGTTTGTGCGAATTTTCGAACCCTATTCGTTACAATGGACGCGAACGTTCGAAATCAAAAGTGCTAATTATAACGGCCAATATGCATGTTAATGTCATAAAACAGGTTTGGGGACCCGGGTCCTGCCCCAGGGGACATATATCAATGCAAAAAGAAGTTTTAAAAACTAACGTTAAATATGGTACCTGGGGGGTGTCTAAAGTATGCCTGTGAAGTGGCATGTGTTTCCCGTGTTTAGAACTGTCCCTGCACAAAATGACATTTGTAAAGGAAAAAAAGAAGCCATTTAAAACCGCTTGCGGCTTTAATGTCATGTCTTGTCCTGGCAATATGGCTGAAAATCCTTGAGAAAAATGGCATGGCTACCCCATCACCCCCCCCCCACCCCAGCCCCTTTGGGTCTTGTATGGATATTAAGGGGAACCCCGCACCCAAAATAAAACCCTATACCTACAACCCTATATACTCTGAACAGCAGTATACAGGCGGTGCAAACAAGACAGGGACTGTAGGTTTGTTCTTAAGTAGAATCTGAACAGGTACATTTTTAAGTGTAGCTCCATCCAAAAAAAATCTATTTTTAAGCTTTTTGGAGAACATAGGGAAGGGTTATCACCCCTGTAACATTTGTTTTGCTGTCTGTGCACCTGTTCAGAACATTTCACCTCACTTTCCGTCCCAATGACAAATGTTTTTGGAAAAGTGGGGTTTTTATTGAAACAAGGATTGGTGATAAAGCATCAGTAGAGAGGAGATACCTTTTTCCCAAATTAAATCTAATAGGACAGAATTTCCCTTCCTAGGGGTAGATTTCCTCTCACTTCCTGTTTTCTCCTTCCGTTTGCAAGTAGGAGTCGTTTGTAAGTTGGATGTTTGAAAGTAGGGGCCTGCCGTATATACTCTGCAGAAATTTGCCCCATTAGATGTTGGTGTAGCCACAACACTGTAAGCCCTCACAGTTACTCTTGGTGGGCACAGGAATTGGCCCTGCTGTGAATTATTAGATCAAGATTTGTAATTGCATGCACCTGTTGAACAGGGCAGAAAAATTGGGCCTTTGGTGGTGGTGGTGGATGGTGTTGCCACAAGACTGTAAGCCCTCACAGTTACTCTTGGTGGGCGCAGGAATGGGCCCTGCTGTGAATTATTAGATCAAGATTTGTAATTGCATGCACCTGTTGAACAGGGCAGAAAAATTGGACCTTTGGTGGTGGTGGTGGACGGTGTTGCCACAAGACTGTAAGCCCTCACAGTTACTCTTGGTGGGCGCAGGAATGGGCCCTGCTGAGAATTATTAGATCAAGATTTGTAATTACACGCCCCTGTTAAACAGGGGCTGAAAAATTGGGCCTTTGGTGGTGGACGGTGTTGCCACAAGACTGTAAGCCCTCACAGTTACTCTTGGTGGGCGCAGGAATGGGCCCTGCTGTGAACTATTAGATCAAGATTTGTAATTACACGCCCCTGTTAAACAGGGGCTGAAAAATTGTGCCTTAGGCACTGGTGCTGGTGCCACAACACTGCAAACCCTCACAGATACTGTACTTGGATCACAGCAGTCAGACCTGTTGCGAAGCATTGCTTAAAAAATTGTAATTACACGCCCCTGTTAAACAGGGGCTGAAAAATTGTGCCTTAGGCACTGGTGCTGGTGCCACAACACTGCAACCCCTCACAGATACTGTACTTGGAGCACAGCAGTCAGACCTGTTGCGAAGCATTGCTTAAAAAATTGTAATTACACGCCCCTGTTAAACAGGGGCTGAAAAATTGTGCCTTAGGCACTGGTGCCACAACACTGCAACCCCTCACAGATACTGTACTCTGAGCACAGCAATGAGACCTGTTGCAAAGCATTGCATAAAAAATTGTAATTACACACCCCTGTTAAACAGGGGCTGAAAAATTGTGCCTTAGGCACTGGTGCTGGTGCCACAACACTGCAACCCCTCACAGATACTGTACTCTGAGCACAGCAATGAGACCTGTTGCAAAGCATTGCATAAAAAATTGTAATTACACGCCCCTGTTAAACAGGGGCTGAAAAATTGGGCCTTAGCCACTGGTGTGGTGGCACCCAGAAACAAAAATGTTCTTCCAAGCTATCAAGGAATGGATTATTGAGGAGGAGGAAGAGGATAGTCAGTGAACATAACAGGACAGTCACTCAGCATCAGCATAGGCAGTCTTGAAGGGATGTGACATTATAAATTATTCAGTTATATCCGCTTCAGGTGCCTGGTAGCTGGTGGTGATCCAAGACTGATTCATCTTTATGAAGGTCAGTCGATCAACCGAGTCGGTGGACAGGCGCACCCTGTGATCGGTGACAAAGCCTCCAGCAGCACTGAATGTGCGTTCGGAAAGAAGGCTGGATGCAGGACAGGCCAGTAGCTCAATTGCATACTGTGCAAGCTCTGGCCAGTGATCCATCCTCAAGACCCAGTAAGCCAGAGGATTTTCGGTGGGAAAGGTGTCCAAGTCTGACCTTGCCCCTAGGTATTCCTGCACCATGTATATCAGACGCTGGCGATGGTTGCTGGAACCGATCATACCTTGGGGCTGCGGACTAAAAAATTGTCTGAACGCATCGGTCAGACGTCCACCTTCCCCACCGCTCCTTCTGCTACTGACCGAAGCCTCAGCAACTCGTCGTCCAGGACCAGGAGTTTGTAACCTCCCAGTCTCTGGGAACGCGTTGCACAGACCTTTCTGCAAGGCCTCCCTGAGATGTCTCATCCTCTGCGACGGCAAGATAAGATCCGCAACCTTACCCTTGTACCGTGGATCAAGGAGAGTGGCCAGCCAGTAATGGTCCCTCTCCTTGATCCGAAGAATACAAGGATCCTTCTGCAGGCTTTGCAGGATCAGGGAGGCCATGCAACGTAGGTTAGCTGAGGCATTCGGTCCGGAGTCTTCTGGGTCACTGAGGACGACATGATCGCCAGCCACCTCCTCCCAGCCACGTACAAGTCCACTGGTTTGTTGGGACTGTACATCATCCCTAAAAGACTGCTGCTGCTGATGCTGAGTGCCAGGCTCCACCTCCATGCTCACACAATCCTCCTCCTCCTCCTCATCCTCTTCCTGTGTGATGGGTGGGAGAGAAGGAACACTGTCTGGATAAAGGGGGCCTTGAGAGGCAAGGAAGTCCTCCTCTTCCTGCCTCTGTTCTGCCTCAAGTGCCCTGTCCATTATCCCATGCAGCGTATGCTCCAACAGGTGGACAAGAGGTACAGTGTCACTGATGCATGCACTGTCACTGCTCACCATCCTCGTGGCCTCCTCAAATGGTGACAGGACAGTGCATGCATCCCTGATCATGCTCCACTGGCGTGGGGAAAAAAATCCAAGCTCCCCTGACCCTGGCCTGGTGCCGTAGTCGCACAGGTACTCATTGATGGCCCTCTGCTGCGTGTGCAGTCGCTGCAGCATGGCCAACGTTGAGTTCCACCTGGTGGGCATGTCACATATAAGGCGGTTCTTGGGCAGGTTCAACTCCTTTTGCAGCTCAGCCAGCCGAGCACTGGCATTATACGATCGGCGGAAATGCACACAGACTTTCCTGGCCTGCCTCAGGACATCCTGTAAGCCTGGGTACCTGCCCAAGAACCGCTGCACCACCAGGTTGAGGACGTGAGCCATACAGGGCACATGGGTCAGCTGCCCCTGTCGCAGGGCGGAGAGGAGGTTGGTGCTATTGTCAGAAACCACCATTCCTGGCTTAAGCTGGCGTGGCGTCAACCACCTCTCGGCCTGCCCCTGCAGAGCTGCCAGAACCTCTGCCCCAGTGTGGCTCCTGTTCCCCAAACACACCAGCGCAAGCACGGCATGGCATCTTTTTGCCTGTGTACTCGCGTAGCCCCTTGTACGCCTACGGAGCACCGCTGGTTCCGAGGACAGAGCACTCAAAGAGGCCATGGAGGAAGAAGAAGAGGAGGGGGTGGAGGAGAGAGGTGCGTCACAACCAGTAGTAGCATTTTGGAGGCGTGGTGGCGGAACAACCTCCAACACTACTGCACCTTCTCCTGCATCCCTCCCAGCTGCCAATAGAGTGACCCAATGGGCCATGAAAGACAGGTAACGTCCCTGTCCATGCCTGCTGGACCATTAGTCAGCGGTAATATGCACCTTACCGCTGACCGCCCTGTCCAGCGAGGCATGGACATTGCTTTCCACATGCCGGTAGAGAGCCGGAATCGCCTTCCGTGAGAAAAAGTGGCGTTTGGGAACCTGCCACTGAGGAACCGCACATTGAACAAACTCACGGAAGGGGGCCGAGTCTACCAACTGAAAAGGCAGCAGTTGAAGTGCTAGCAATTTAGCCAAGCTAGCATTCAACCGCTGGGCATGTGGATGGCTGGGAGTAAACTTCTTTCGACGGTCCAGCAGCTGGGACAGGGAAATTTGCCTGGTAGAATCGGACGTCGGTGTACTGCTAACAGAGTGCCCGCAAGTACTTGGCTGTGACACACCTAATTCTACACCTTCATTCCTCTCAGAGCAGCTTTCAGAGAGGACTGAAGATATAGTGGGGTTGGAGATCCCATCTGATGAGGAGCAAGGAGAGGTCCGCTTTGTTCTTTGGTGTGGGTCTTTAATGTGCGCTTGCCAACGAGCTGCATGGCAGGTCGACATATGTAAAATAAAAACGTCCTGTGAAATAAGATGTTAAGCGGGGGGGGGCGATCGCGAGGGGGGGGGTGCCGCCGATCGCGGGGGGGGGCCTCCGAACATTATTTAGTCCGCCAATCGCCAATCGCAGGGGGGGGTACCTGCTGCTGCTGTGTTTCCTCCTCTTCATCTCTTCATGCTTCCTGCTGTGCGGGAAAACTGACAGTCTCGCGGGACTGCGGGAAGGAGGAGCCTATGCGGGTAAAAGCCGCAGAATCCGTGCCAGTTGGGAGGTATGGGCTGATGTTTTGGCCACGCGAGATACGCTTGAGACATATGTTGCAAATAGCAGTGGTGCGATCTGATGCACTCGTCTCAAAAAAGGCCCACACCAAAGAACTTTTGTGATAACGTGCAGAGGCAGTGCCCTGCACAGGCGGAGCTCTGCGGTGTGATTCAGTTGGTGTGCTGGCCTCTAGCTGGCCTCCGGAGGGCATCCTGCCTCGTTGGACATGTGCCGCCTCCTTCTCCTCCTCCTCTCTCCCTTCAGGCACCCACGTGGAGTCATTGACCTCATCATCCCCTCCCTCTTCACCACTGGAGCAAACCTGGCAGTAAGCTGCAGCTGGTGGAACATGACTGCCAGATTGCTGTCCTTGAGCATCCCCTCTCTCTGCGCTCACGCTACTGCCTTCCTCTAGCTGGGTATCATCATCCGAGCCTTCAACACGTTGGGCATCCTCCGGGAGCATGTACCCAACACTGTGCTCAAACAGTTCGGGGGACTCCTCAGGAGGACATGGTGGGTCTAGGGAAGGGGTGCCTGATGATGCCATTGAGTATGCGTTGGCAGCTGCTTTGCCAGTACCCTGAGCCTGGGTGAGAGAGGATGGGGAGGGCTTGGTCATCCATTCTACCAAGCCTTCGGCATGATGCGGCTCAACATGTCCAGCTGCCGAAAACAAGGACAAGCGTGTCCCATGGCCACGTGCTGATGACGATGCACGACCACGTCCACGACCAGCACTGTTGTCTCTAGAAACAGAGCCTGCTTGCCCTGTGTTCTTGCCTCGGGACTGTCTGCCTCTCCTTGGCGGTCTTCCAGGCATTGTAGTGGGTAGTGTATATTGTGCTGGAGTCACACAGCACACACACTAATGGCTGCCTTAAATGACAGCAACAGGGCCTTACGGCAGATAGAGGCTGCCTTAGATGACAACAACTGGGCCTTACGGCAGATAGAGGCTGCCTTAGATGACAACAACTGGGCCTTACGGCAGATAGAGGCTGCCTTATATGACAACAACTGGGCCTTATGGCAGATAGAGAGGCTGAGGTGGTTTTATGTGTGCTGTACTAACAGAGCACACACACACACACTAGCTCCTGGAGATGCCTGGCTGCCTTCGATGACAACAACTGGGCCTTACGGCAGATAGAGGCTGCCTTATATGACAACAACTGGGCCTTATGGCAGATAGAGAGGCTGAGGTGGTTTTATGTGTGCTGTACTAACAGAGCACACACACACATGCTAGCTCCTGGAAATGCCTGGCTGCCTTTGATGACAACAACTGGGCCTTACGGCAGATAGAGGCTGCCTTATATGACAACAACTGGGCCTTATAGCAGATAGAGAGGCTGAGGTGGTTTTATGTGTGCTGTACTAACAGAGCACACACACACACGCTAGCTCCTGGAGATGCCTGGCTGCCTTCGATGACAACAACTGGGCCTTACGGCAGATATAGGCTGCCTTATATGACAACAACTGGGCCTTATAGCAGATAGAGAGGCTTAGGTGGTTTTATGTGTGCTGTACTAACAGAGCACACACACACGCTAGCTCCTGGAGATGCCTGGCTGCCTTCGATGACAACAACTGGGCCTTACGGCAGATAGAGGCTGCCTTATATGACAACTGGGCCTTATGGCAGATAGAGAGGCTGAGGTGGTTTTATGTGTGCTGTACTAACAGAGCACACACGCTAGCTCCTGGAGATGCCTGGCTGCCTTCGATGACAACAACTGGGCCTTACGGCAGATAGAGGCTGCCTTATATGACAACAACTGGGCCTTATAGCAGATAGAGAGGCTGAGGTGGTTTTATGTGTGCTGTACTAACAGAGCACACACACACACGCTAGCTCCTGGAGATGCCTGGCTGCCTTCGATGACAACAACTGGGCCTTACGGCAGATATAGGCTGCCTTATATGACAACAACTGGGCCTTATAGCAGATAGAGAGGCTTAGGTGGTTTTATGTGTGCTGTACTAACAGAGCACACACACACGCTAGCTCCTGGAGATGCCTGGCTGCCTTCGATGACAACAACTGGGCCTTACGGCAGATAGAGGCTGCCTTATATGACAACTGGGCCTTATGGCAGATAGAGAGGCTGAGGTGGTTTTATGTGTGCTGTACTAACAGAGCACACACGCTAGCTCCTGGAGATGCCTGGCTGCCTTCGATGACAACAACTGGGCCTTACGGCAGATAGAGGCTGCCTTATATGACAACTGGGCCTTATGGCAGATAGAGAGGCTGAGGTGGTTTTATGTGTGCTGTACTAACAGAGCACACACGCTAGCTCCTGGAGATGCCTGGCTGCCTTCGATGACAACAACTGGGCCTTACGGCAGATAGAGGCTGCCTTATATGACAACAACTGGGCCTTATAGCAGATAGAGAGGCTGAGGTGGTTTTATGTGTGCTGTACTAACAGAGCACACACACACACACGCTAGCTCCTGGAGATGCCTGGCTGCCTTCGATGACAACAACTGGGCCTTACAGCAGATAGAGGCTGCCTTATATGACAACAACTGGGCCTTATGGCAGATAGAGAGGCTGAGGTGGTTTTATGTGTGCTGTACTAACAGAGCACACACACACACGCTAGCTCCTGGAGATGCCTGGCTGCCTTCGATGACAACAACTGGGCCTTACGGCAGATAGAGGCTGCCTTATATGACAACAACTGGGCCTTATAGCAGATAGAGAGGCTGAGGTGGTTTTATGTGTGCTGTACTAACAGAGCACACACACACACACACACTAGCTCCTGGAGATGCCTGGCTGCCTTCGATGACAACAACTGGGCCTTACGGCAGATAGAGGCTGCCTTATATGACAACAACTGGGCCTTATAGCAGATAGAGAGGCTGAGGTGGTTTTATGTGTGCTGTACTAACAGAGCACACACACACACGCTAGCTCCTGGAGATGCCTGGCTGCCTTCGATGACAACAACTGGGCCTTACGGCAGATATAGGCTGCCTTATATGACAACAACTGGGCCTTATAGCAGATAGAGAGGCTTAGGTGGTTTTATGTGTGCTGTACTAACAGAGCACACACACACGCTAGCTCCTGGAGATGCCTGGCTGCCTTCGATGACAACAACTGGGCCTTACGGCAGATAGAGGCTGCCTTATATGACAACTGGGCCTTATGGCAGATAGAGAGGCTGAGGTGGTTTTATGTGTGCTGTACTAACAGAGCACACACGCTAGCTCCTGGAGATGCCTGGCTGCCTTCGATGACAACAACTGGGCCTTACGGCAGATAGAGGCTGCCTTATATGACAACAACTGGGCCTTATAGCAGATAGAGAGGCTGAGGTGGTTTTATGTGTGCTGTACTAACAGAGCACACACACACACGCTAGCTCCTGGAGATGCCTGGCTGCCTTCGATGACAACAACTGGGCCTTACGGCAGATATAGGCTGCCTTATATGACAACAACTGGGCCTTATAGCAGATAGAGAGGCTTAGGTGGTTTTATGTGTGCTGTACTAACAGAGCACACACACACGCTAGCTCCTGGAGATGCCTGGCTGCCTTCGATGACAACAACTGGGCCTTACGGCAGATAGAGGCTGCCTTATATGACAACTGGGCCTTATGGCAGATAGAGAGGCTGAGGTGGTTTTATGTGTGCTGTACTAACAGAGCACACACGCTAGCTCCTGGAGATGCCTGGCTGCCTTCGATGACAACAACTGGGCCTTACGGCAGATAGAGGCTGCCTTATATGACAACAACTGGGCCTTATAGCAGATAGAGAGGCTGAGGTGGTTTTATGTGTGCTGTACTAACAGAGCACACACACACACACGCTAGCTCCTGGAGATGCCTGGCTGCCTTCGATGACAACAACTGGGCCTTACAGCAGATAGAGGCTGCCTTATATGACAACAACTGGGCCTTATGGCAGATAGAGAGGCTGAGGTGGTTTTATGTGTGCTGTACTAACAGAGCACACACACACACGCTAGCTCCTGGAGATGCCTGGCTGCCTTCGATGACAACAACTGGGCCTTACGGCAGATAGAGGCTGCCTTATATGACAACAACTGGGCCTTATAGCAGATAGAGAGGCTGAGGTGGTTTTATGTGTGCTGTACTAACAGAGCACACACACACACACACACTAGCTCCTGGAGATGCCTGGCTGCCTTCGATGACAACAACTGGGCCTTACGGCAGATAGAGTGACTGAGGTGGTTTTATGTGTGCTGTACTAACACAGCGCACACACACTAGCTCCTATAAATGCCTGCCTGCCTGCCTTAGATCACAATAGGACAGAAGTTGATACTGCAATGCTGTACTAACAGCACGCACACACCAGACTAATCCCCAGAATCACAGCAGTAATGCCGCGTACACACGATCATTATTCACGGCGGTTAAAAAAACGCCATGAATAATGACATTAAAAACGAGGGAACGGCTTGTTCCCCACACACGGTCGTTTTTAACGTCATTTTTTCTCTTGTCGAGAAAAACGACCGTCTGTGGGCTCCGCGGCAGTGTTTCCCTATGGGAAAACTGCCGCGGAAAACATGTCGAAAAAAACGACGAGAAAAATTAGAACATGTTCTAATTTTTCTCGTCGTTTTTAATGCCGTTTTTCTCGTCGAAAAAAACGGCAAAAAGCCCACAGACGAACGTTTTTCTCGTCGAAAGGAAAAAATGTAGTTTGTACACGGCATTAGACTCAGCAGCAGATAATGTCACCACTCAGCAGCAGTGCAATCAGCAGAATGAATCAGTGATGCAATCAAATGATCAGTATTCAGTAGTAATGATAATGAATCAGCATCAGCAGTCTGCCTATATCAGAATCAAGCCGGAACACAGTGCACTAGGCCGACGGCGCGGCGGCCTTTTATACAGTGGGGCGTGTACTAAAGCCCCTGAGCTATAATTGGCTACAGGCGTCCTGCCTGTAGCCAATTATTGCTCTCCTCGCTGCCGGCGCTGTGATTGGCCAAACATGCGGGGTCACAGTGCATGCATGGCCAATCATCAGCCAGCAATGCACTGTGACTGGAGCAATGCATTGCGGGCCGCCCGCATCACACGAATGTGATGCGAACGGCCCAAATAGTTCTGGGCTTGCCGAGCGGGCGAACGGCCGATGTTCGATTCGAACGTGGGTTCGAATCGAACACCGGGCCCATCCCTATTTGGACATAGATATAGTTATTTGGTGTCACAAGAGTAAGTTTAATAAATGAACAGGACAAAATCATTTTCTTTTTACTGTCTTACAGCCGGAGTGCGAAGGGGCTGCCTGGAAACTCTGTGTATTAATGGGGGAACCTGTGTGAATGGAGAGGTATGTGATTGCCCACCTGGGTTCAAAGGACAGCAGTGCCAGCTGGGTATGTATGCTAGAAGTTTTTTTTATATAAAAGAGGAAAACATGAATGTATTTGCACCTTCCATAAAGTAAAAACTTTCACAAACAGTATTCATCTTTCATGTCTGTTAAAAGGGTCAGTCCACCTAAAACTGATATTTTAGTTTTTGATAGATGCTGGGGAATTAAATCAATTGACAAATTCTGAGATTTCTCAGACACTCTGTTTATGCCCTGGTTCACACTGGTGCGATTTGACATACGATTTGACATGTCAAATCGGCGATATTTGCCGAAAATTGCAGCGCTGCACCGATTTCAAAAAGTAGTTTCTGTACTACTTTTTGCGACTTTCTGCACAGATGTCCCTGTAATCGCGGCCGAAATCGGGACTGACAGGCAGGAGTGAAATCATGCGAGTTCAGCTGAACTCGCACGGCTTCACTCCCGCAGCCCCAGTGTGAACCTGGGCTATGAGATCTCATTGATTGAGTTCCCAGATCTGCACACATGCTATGACCAGTATGATGGGATCCTGCTATCCCTGCTAGATATTTTTATTGTATTTTATAATATAGAGGATGCAACAGAAGGAGTGAAGAAGACCCCTCCCCCGGGACAAATCTGTTTCAGCTGACTGAGCCTCATCTACATGAGGTTGCTGTAATGATGTAACTACTTTGTATGTAGCCACATTGTAGCCACTGAGAGTGTATGAAGCCTGAGATTCCCTTCCCTGCTTGTAATATGGAATCAGAAGGACTCTACTTTTATTGCGCTCTCTTGTAAATAGGGGGCATAGGAAGCATTTCCAAATACAAGCATGTGTATGGAGGCTCCAGAAGTTTGGTAAAAGTCATCAAGTCTGAATTAAGCCAGGCAATGCTAGATTATTGGCCTAAAAATTCTACTCCACATTCAGAACAAGCATAGAAGCGGAAAGGAAAAAACCTATACCTTGTGCTCAAAAATAAATAAATAAATAATATATATATATATATATATGTAGCGCTTACCACCCTCTCCTCCTTGTCTTTTGGCTCCTTGCAGGAGGAAAGGGCACACCCAGCTCTATATGCCCATACCCTCCTGTGTGAGGAGGTTGAGCGGTGTTGTGATGGGTCTCCACAGCCAGATTCTCCCACAGAATGGTTCTTATCTCTATAGCAAATAAAGACAAGTCTCTATTTTCCCCAATGACTTCAATGTCCACACCAGCTGTAACTCCAACCTAGAGTTTATTTCTCTTTAAACGACAGTCTCTGATAGGAAAGGTTGGAGAGAGAACAGGACAGCATAAGGTGTGGGAGAGGTCCAGGCACAAACGTAATACACTTCACTGCTTGGCTTCTCAAGCAGACTCAGCCCATTTGGATAGTCTCCCTAGATAGGGACTAGCAGCCAAAATGGTACTCGAACTAACTGCACAATCACTACACAAACTGGTACCCTGGTCTCTGCCACAGACCTGGTGAACTTGGTCTCTGCCACAGACCTGGTGAACTTGGTTTTCAAAGCTTGGTCTCTTTGTAAGGAGAAGACATCCCTCCAGAGAGTTACCGGGCCCTTTCCTTCACTGTGACTTCTCACTAGTCCCTCGGAACGGTCCTCCCCCGGCCTCCTCGTCTAACATGCAGGGTCCCCTCGCAAGGTGGCACCCTGAGATTCCTCGATCCTTGATGGGCCCCAGCCGAAGGTGCTGGGCCCGAGGTCTTTAGTTGCAGCCCCAGGGCTAATGGTGCCTGGGACTGATTCACCGACCTCCGCACCTGGGCCAAAGGTGCCCAGGGCGGACAGGAACACACACTCTCTGGGAGTAGGACTCCCGACGATGAACGAACCCTGAACAGGCAGCGTCTGCCCCTTTTATATCCTCTCCCAGCATACACAGCAGGCCAACCACTCCCACTGTATGGTTGCCGTGAGGGGACACACAAGGCACAGCACTGTATCAGCAGTTCAACCCCGGCCTACCATGGCAGCACCACCTATAGGCCACAGGGAACAGTACACCGATACTCTTCCTGCAGACAAAATGGTTGATAATGTCCTAACAATTTAGGTGTTTGAGCATAACTACCACTCAAACACTACCCCTAAATTGAGGACCCCGCTACACACTCCCCCCACTTAAATAGACACTGTCCCCAGTGTCTGGAGCAAACCTATGCCTCTCAAGCCTGAGTCAACATAGACCTATTCCAGAAACTATGTACAAAAAAAAAATTGGGAAAAATGTTTGTTTGTGCCGGAACCTGAACATGGGAAAAGAGAGTTAAATGAAGAGACGAAGGAAGAGTAGTAGAAAACAAATGTGTACATCCCATTCTCAAATGTCACATATTTAAAAGCAAACACATTTTTATCATTCACATTTCCCTCCCCTCCTGCAATAGCTAAACCCACCCATTCTCAGTGGCCGCTTGGTATCCACCTGCAGAGGGAGAAAAACACACACATGACCAACAAATCAGACATCCTAACCTTCTATGTACATTAGAAGAGAAAAGACTCTCCCCGAGGGAAAAATCTTTTCCTTCTAAAAAGTAAAACACTTTTAAATGCAGTTCAACTTAAGCAACACCGCCACCTGGTGGAAGTGCCACCGTCAAGACACTTGTCCCAAAAAAACTTTCCTTGCGTTGAAGGCAGATCTTCCTCTTCTTCTTGAATTTGGCTGTGTCCCTAAACTATTTCTACCCCAAAGTTTCTGTCTTTGTTATGCTGTGAGCGGAGAGAAAAAAAAAGAACAAAAAATCAACAGCTCCCCTGCTCTCCAGCTGAGTAGACCACCCCAATTGGCAAGGGCAAAGTTCCTGAAACTCCAGGAGAGTACACTCTGGAACAAAAGCACAAAAAAAAACAGTTCAGTCTCTCACAAATAAAATTTTGGATAAGGCAAGATAAGTAGCTTCCATCTTTTATCAAAGGTCTCTATCGAGTAGACATCATCTTCAAGCTCCTTCCGACACACAACTACCCGATCCGCATGAATGTGCCGACCCAATATCCATTCTTTCTTGCACCACCGATATCTCTCGGCAACAGCCGCGGAACAAGAGAGATACCTGCGGGCGTGTTGGACTTACAAGTGGTTCCACAAGAAGTCCGCGTACCATGTCTCTCTGTAGGCCTCCACCTCGAACAGTAGGTCTCTGGTGACATACGGGTACTCCCATCCGTAATCAGCAGCCACCTTTTGGTTGAACAGCCGCTGCAGCCTAGAGAGTGGTGGAAGTGTGGCACAGTCTCCCGCACCTGGCAAAACAATGGTCTCTGGATGCCTGGGCACTTTCACTGCCCTGGGACCCATTACAGCAGCATGTAGTAGAACGCAGTCATCCGTGGTAATGTGCACGGGCACCACAGGTCCGGATGACTCAGGCATGGGGTCAGGTCCTTCCTCCTCCTTGTCTTTTGGCTCCTCGCAGGAGGAAAGGGCACACCCAGCTCTATATGCCCGTACCCTCCAGTGTGAGGAGGTTGAGCGGTGTTGTGATGGGTCTCCACAGCCAGATTCTCCCACAGAATGGTTCTTATCTCTATAGCAAATAAAGACACGTCTCTATTTCCCCCAAATGACTTCAAGGTCCACACCAGCTGTAACTCCAACATAGAGTTTATTTCTCTTTAAATGACAGTCTCTGATAGGAAAGGTTGGAGAGAGAACAGGACAGCATAAGGTGTGGGAGAGGTCCAGGCACAAACGTAATACACTTCACTGCTTGGCTTCTCAAGCAGACTCAGCCCATTTGGATAGTCTCCCTAGATAGGGACTAGCAGCCAAAATGGTACTCGAACTGACCGCTCAATCACTTTACAAACTGGTACCCTGGTCTCTGCCACAGACCTGGTGAACTTGGTTTTCAAAGCTTGGCCTCTTTGTAAGGAGAAGACATCCCTCCAGAGAGTTACCGGGCCCCTTCCTTCACTGTGACTTCTCACCAGTCCCTTTGGAACGGTCCTCCCCCGGCCTCCTCGTCTAAGATGCGGGTCCCCTCGCAAGGCGGCACCCTGAGATTCCTCGATCCTTGATGGGCCCCAGCCGAAGTTGCTGGGCCCAAGGCCTTTAGTTGCAGCCCCAGGGCTAATGGTGCAGCCCCAGGGCTAATGGTGCCTGGGACTGATTCACCGACCTCCGTCCCTGGGCCAAAGGTGCCCAGGGCGGACAGGAACACACACTACCTGGGAGTAGGACTCCCGACGTCGAACAAACCCTGAACAGGCAGCGTCTGCCCCTTTTATATCCTCTCCCAGCATACACAGCAGGCCGACCACTCCCACTGTATGGTTGTCGAGAGGGGACACACAAGGCACAGCACTGTATCAGCAATTCAACCCCGGCCTACTATGGCAGCGCCACCTGAAGGCCACAGGGAACAGTACACTGATACTCTTCCTGCAGACAAAATGGTTGATAATGTCCTAACAATTTAGGTGTTTGAGCATAACTACCACTCAAACACTACCCCTAAATTGAGGACCCCGCTACATATATATATATATATATATATTACACAGTGGGTAAAATAAGTATTGAAAATGTCACCATTTTTCTAGGTAAATATATTTCTAAAGGTGCTATTGACATGAAATTTTCACATGTCAGTAACAACCCATGTAATCCATATATACAAAGAAATCACAATAAATAAGTTCAAAAATTAAGTTATGTGTAATAAAATGAAATGACACAGGAAAAATAATTGAACACATGAATAAAGGGAGGTGCAAAAAGGCATGGAAAGCCAAGACACCAGAAATCTATCAGTAATTAGAAAGCAATCCTGCCCCTTGTCAGTGCAAATTAATATCAGCTGGTTCAGTCTCAACTGATGGCCTATAAAAAGGTGTAACACAAGAAACATCTAATGATGGGTAAAAGCAAAAAGCTCTCTCAAGACCTTCGCAACCTTTTTGTTGCAAAACATACTGATTGCATTGGTTACGGAAGGATTTCTAAATGCCTGAATGTCCAGTGAGCACTGTTGGGGCCATAATCCAGAAGTGGAAAGAACATAATTTCACCATAAACTGGCCACAACCAGGTGCTCCTCGCAAGATTTCTGACAGAGAAGTGAAAATATTTATTAAAAGAGTTGTCCAAGAGCCAAGGCCACTTGTAGAGAGCTTCAGAAAGAGCTGGAATTAGCAGGTACAATTGTTTCAAAGAAAGCCATAATTAATACACTCAACCGCCATGACTGGTATGCACGCAGAAACTTCATTCTGAACTTATTTCTTTTGGTTTCTTTCTATGTATGGTTTGCATGGGTTGTTACCGACATGTGGTGAACATTTCATGTCAATAGCACCTTTAGAAATGTATTTACCTAGAAAAATATACTTATTTTATCTGCTGTATATATATAAAACAATCCAATTACTGCTGTATGGAGTAGTCTGATTCTAGGCCTACTTTTGGATCTATTAGCAAAACCCATTTAGATTATTAAAGGTCATATTTAATACTGTCATGTAACGGAACCCCAAATACGAAGGGGGTTAAACGCCGTTTAAATATTTCCCTCTCCTGGACAGACATCCACAGCCAGGCGACCCTTTCCCATAGGAATTAATCCTTCTGGAAGAACGAGACACACGCTCTGTATCTTCCTAAATCGAATGCCTTTTATTGAGAAACATTGTAACTTTTATATGCATCCAATACACATTAGTTTAACATGAACAATGGCCCAGCTCCACCCACACATTACAAGACTCAACACATTACTTTGACGTCTGTTAGGAGACAACAGACTTTACACAATAGACGTAACGATCTTCAATACACATCTTCTCATCAAAGGGTTGGCAGACGCTCCGTCTGCAGAGTACAATACACACAGGCATAGTGTTAACTATCTCTATTCACACCAGCCCTTTATGTTTAAATAACTATGCATGACCTTTATTCACCAGACTGTCTGGCACTTTACAATACACACAAGGACAGACTCAATTTCCCCAATCCACATCACCACAAACAATGAACAGGTCCCTTAGAAGCTGGGATTTACATCACACTGGCAGGTAACCCATCTCTCAATTAACCTGGTAAGTTTCAGAATAAAACAATATTGTGGACTAATATTCCTATTTCAATTTCCAGCCAGCCAAGCCATATTCTTAATGTCCATGGTTTCCTGGCTCACCCTGTGTCCAACGTGACCCTCCTGTCACATGTCACAAATACTCTGCTGTAAATTTGGCAGTTTGGTTTTCAAAGCCGCTGTGTTATTAAATCATTCATTGCCTCTAGCAAGATCTGGATTGAATTGTCCAGGAGTAAGGGCAATGATGTTACTAAATATAAATATTATTATTGAAGGATAAGCCTGAATTTGTCACTGGAGACTGAATGAGTCATTTGGCTGCTATGGTTGCAGTGCTATTATGGACTATTATGTGGGCTGTGGCTTTTTTATTGGAATATAGAATTGCGTGTTGGTGGAGAGGTTGACACCTTTGTTCTTCAGCCTGCAGAAAGGAGACGTTTGCCTGCACCAGACTGTATTCAGAGACATTGTCACATCCTGTGTGGGAGGGAGGAGTCTGTCATCACATGTAAGTAATTACCTCTAATACATCATCACACCCCCTGGCATCACTTATAGGTTGCAGAACGGGCCGTTACATTAAATGCACATTATAACTCCTGAGGCCTTTGGTGGGGTTTGGCAGGAGACTCCACTATGAATAAAAGCTAACTAATGTACATGTTGCATCAGTCAAAGGCATTTATGATTTCAGTATTTACTCAGTTTACTATTTCCTAAACTTATACATAAACGGAGGTAAGACTCAGGGGCCCATTTATAAATAGGTAAATGTGACATTCTTTGCACGTTCATGGGTGAATTATTTAGCACATTTTAACACCACATATCCCAGACTTTATTACCTACACAGCCATCGACATTTACCGACATTCACCAACTTCTGTTCTTCAGTGGGAATTGAGGAACGTCACATTTGCCAAAAAAAAACTCTTTCTGGGATAAATTGTTTGTAAGTTGCAATTGTTAGTTTAATTTTAGTACCAAAGTGCTGTTTTTTTGGGACTTGAGTAGATGTGACCTCAGTACACATACTGTGGCCCCTTTCAGTCTAGTGTTTCATTTGAGTTCAATATACCTGCTCTAATGGATTCTCCATATGCCTATAAAAAGAGCTCTCAGGTCATTGACCTAAGTAGGACAGCTTTAAATCACAGCCATGCCACTGTTGAGGGAAGATGTCCCCACTAAGGCTCCGGACGATCCTAATGACCCAGTAGAGCAGTGGTTCACAATTTTTTTTCACTTGCTTACACTTAGCAGTGTTTTCTTTAGATAAAATGAACCCTTCCCCCCCCCCCCCAAATCGGAGTGGGGGGGGGGGTAATAGTGGCACTGAATCATGTTTAATGGGCTGAATGACACTGACATTTATACTGGTCAGTCCCAGAGTGCAGCAGTATTGCTGAGCCCCATTCTCTCTCCAGTGTATAATCTGTAGCCCATGCTCCTTTCACTCGCTTCTGAATGTGTGTTTCCATTATGCACGTTCACTCAATTATTTGTGTGTGTTTCCTCCTTTTCTGTTCCACGCCCTCCCTCTGCACTCCTCTCTGTATTTATCTCTTCTACTCACCATCCAGCATTACTGTTCGCTAAGATGCAGACAGCCAGGCTGCACAACTTCAGGAATTTACATGGTGCAGGTGGGCCAGTACCAGCACCATAAAAACCAATGATGCTTTGCTGGCCACATAATGGAAACGTATGATGCTGTTTGGGCCACCAGTCTAACACCAATGTTAGAATGAAGAACTGCTTATTCAATTAGGCTGATAATTTGGAGTTGGGTGGCATCATATAGACCGACATTAAAAAAAAAAACAGGAAAGAAGGCCTTTCAACATCTCCCACTCTGTAGGGTAAAAATACTCCTGAACCACACTTTGTAAACAAAGCACACATCTTCTAATTAATACATGAAAACAAGTACTGTAGACAACCGATTACTACAGGCACCACATCACACTTCACCTATCTTTTAAGTTTCATAAATCAGACCATTGTGCCTACCGTATTTGCTGGCGTATAAGGCGACTGGGCGTATAAGATGACCCCCCCAATTTTCCAGATAAAATTTGGGTTTTGGGATATACTCGCCGTATAAGACGACCCCCTTCCGACTAGCCATGCCTCACCATACCTCACTGTGCCATTGCATACCTCACTGTGCCCCTGCATGCCTCACTGTTCCATTGCATACCTCACTGTGCCCCTCGACGATCACATACCTTATCCTTGACATGTAGAATCTCAGTCAGACTGCAGGCGTCCATTTTTCAAAAGCCGCGCCTCCTCCTCGTGCTGTTCTGTGATAGGCGGAACACTCAGCTTCCCAGCAGACACTGTGTTCAGTGTTCCGCCTATCACAGATGCCCTCTCATCCGAGGCCGAGAGGGCATCCATGATAGGCGGAACACTAAACAGAGGCTCTGCTGGGAAGCTGAGTATTCCGCCTATCACGGAACAGCACGAGGAGGAGGCGCGGCTTTTGAAAAATGGACGGCAGCGGTCTGACTGAGATTCTACATGCCAGGTACCGGCGTATAAGACGACCCCCGACTTTTGAGAAGATTTTTATGGGTTAAAAAGTCGTATTATACGCCGGAAAATACAGTATTCCTTCCTCCACCTCCATTCTTTTATCTTTGCTTCCTTCCAAACATTTAGCGGTAATTGCTTCTGAGGAATTGAGGGCTTATCTCTGTCCTCTCTTTCCATCAGTTAATGAACAATTTAGAATAGTCATGTCTTCTTTTTTTTTTTTTTCAAGTGGCATGTTTTGCAGGTATAGGCGGGTGTACAAGATACAGTATGACGTGTGCTCCAGGGAGATCTGTGAAGGAGCTGCCAGAGGTAGACCAAGTGAGTAGGAATGTCCGGTAAGCTTATCGCCACCAGCTATTTTTTGATTCAGGGACACAATAGATGTGATGTACATTTTACCACATGTGTAAAATATAAAAAAAATTATGTCTTTGTATGTGAGCATTCAATATACATGAAGTGACTTTAGTAAGTATAAAAATATCCTCCAAACTTACAATGTGATGATTTGTCATATGACTTACTCTGAAAGTACTTCATGCAGGAAAGTGCTAGAGAAGGTCAGATACTTCTGAATACAAGAAGTAGCCTCTGTTTGAAATGCTTGCATTTGTATGAAATAAGTATTCATACCCCTTGAATTTTTCCACATTTTGTCATGTTACAACCAAAAACATAAATGTATTTTATTGGGATTTTATGTAATAGACCAACACAAAGTGACACATAATTGTGAAGCGGAAGAAAAATAATAAATGGTTTCCAATTATTTTTTTTTACAAATAAATATGTGAAAAGTGTGGCGTGCATTTGTATTTAGCCCCCTGAGTCAATACTTTGTAGAACCACCTTCTACTGCAATTACAGCTGCAAGTCTTTTTGGGGATGTCTCTACCAGCTTGGCACATCTAGAGAGTCAAAATTTTGCCCATTCTTCTTTGCAAAATAGCTCAAGCTCTGTCAGATTGGATGGAGAGCGTCTGTGAACAGCAATTTTCAAGTCTTGCCACAGATTCTCAATTGGATTTAGGTCTGGACTTTGACTGGGCCATTCTAACACATGAATATGCTTTGATCTAAACCATTCCATTGTAGCTCTGGCTGTATGTTTAGGGTTGTTGTCCTGCTGGAAGGTGAACCTCCCCCCAGTCTCAAGTCTTTTGCAGACTCTAACAGGTTTTCTTGCCCTGTAATTGGCTCCATCCATCTTTCCATCAACTCTGACGAGCTTCCCTGTCCCTGCTGAAGAAAAGCATCACCACAACACGATGCTGCCAGCACCATGTTTCACGGTGGGGATGGTGTGTTCAAGGTGATGGGCAGTGTTAGTTTTCCACCACACATAGAGTTTTGCTTTTAGGCCAAAAAGTAACATTTTGGCCTCATCTGACCAGAGTGCCTGTCAGTTTAGGTGGACAGCCATTTCTTGGTAGGTTTGCAGTTGTTCCATACTCTTTCCACTTTCGGATGATGGATTGAACAGTGCTCCTTGAGATGTTCAAAGTTTGGTATATTTTTTTTTATAACCTAACCCTGCTTTAAACTTCTCCACAACTTTATCACTGACCGTTCTGGTGTGTTCCTTGCCCTCATGATGCTGTTTGTTCACTAAGGTTCTCCAACAAACCTCTGGGGGCTTCACAGAGGAGCTGTATTTATACTGAGATTAAATTACACACAGGAGGACTCTATTTACTAAGTAGGTGACTTCTGAAGGCAATTGGTACCACTAGATTTTAGTTAGGGGTATCAGAGTAAAGGGGGCTGAATAGAAATCCACGCCACACTTTTCAGATATTGATTTGTAAAAAAATGTTGAAAAACTATTTATCATTTTCCTTCCACTTCACAATTATGTGCCACTTTGTGTTGGTCTATTACGTAAAATCCCAATAAAATACATTTATGTTTTTGGTTGTAATTTGACAAAATGTGGAAAATTTCAAGGGGTAGGAATACTTTTTTAAGGCACTGTATAACAACTTGCTGATCAGCCACAGTACATATACTGCAGCAGGTCTGCACATGCAGGCAAAATTACGTACATATTCGTCATTTTGCCTGGTCGGGCTAAGGGGAGCACCTCCCTCCTCGGGGCCCATTAATCATGTGACATCACAATGTTAACAAATAATTCATTCATAACAACTGCGTTGACTATGCTGTGATTGGCCCACAGCTATCACATGGTACCTGGGCCAATTGCAGCACCCTGTACCATGTGATTAGCTGTAGCCAATCAGAGATCTCTAGTGATAACAGCTGTCATGAATGGTAAACCCATTCACGACAGTTGAAAACTTTTCTGGTACAATTATATTCATTGTACCCGCAAAGTGTAAAAAAAAAAAAAAGGGATTTTATTTTTAAATGTTTAAAAAATTATTAATTCTTTTTTTTAAGATACCGTCACCAGTCAGTGTCTCTCTTCACCGCCACGTCAGTCATATGATGACACTGTACTGCACTGGTGATAGTATGTAATAAAAACAAACAAATTTTATTCAATCTCTTAATTTTCAAAAATATTGTGACAGAAAATAACAACTTCAAAAAACTTGCCATACCTCTTATTAAATGCTTCAGACTGTCTACTTTCCAAAAAGGGGTCATTTGGGGGAAATGGTACTGTCCTGGCATTTGAGGGCCTCAAGAAATGAGATAGGCCATCAGTACTGTACATCAGGATAATATATATACAGTATATACCATAGTTTGTAGACACTATAACGTTCACACAATATATACACTTACTGTTTTTTTTTTTACCAAACACATGTAGCAGTATACATTTTGGCCAAAATTTATGACGAAATTGACTTTATTGGATATATTTTGCTTTACAGAGACTAAAGTCCCCAGTAAGCCTTGAAGATGAGGAGCAGTAAGTAGCTTGGACTTTTTATTTGTTTGCAGTACATTCATATTCTAAACATTGATTAGTGTATTGATCCTAGCAAGAACAAACAATATTAAAGGCTGATTGGCTTTTATGAGAAATGCAGATTCTGTTATTTCTTCCAGTAATTACATTTAAAGCCCATCTCCAGACAAGTCTTTTTATTTTCCTAAACTTCTGCTCATGTTTTACAGAATCCTCCATTTTATTCTTTCTTTTTACGGGCTCTTGTATCAAAATGATCTTCTCTAAAGTATAAGTGACATCATCACCCGCCTCCATGAATATCATCTTCTTGTGGTGCTAGAGGAGTCTGCAGGGTGTCCTACAACCCCAATTCCAAAAAAGTTGATTTTTCCAATCCTATAAACTCATATTTTATTCACAATAGAAAATAGAAAACATATCAAAGGTTTAAACTGAGAAAATGAACCATTTTAACAAATTCATCCCAAAGGTGTTCTATTGGGTTGAGGTCAGGACTCTGTGCAGGCCAGTCAAGTTCCACCACCCCAAACTCGCTCATCCATGTCTTTATGGACCTTGCTTTGTGCACAGTCATATTGGAACAGGAAGGGGCCATCCCCAAACTGTTCCCACAAAGTTGGGAGCATGAAATTGTCCAAAATGTCTTGGTATGCTGATGCCTTAAGAGTTCCCTCTACTGGAACTAAGGGGTCACGCCCAACCTCTGAAAAAAAAGCCCACACCATAATCCCCACTCCATTATTTGGACCAGTGCACAAAACAAGGTCCATAAAAACATAGGGGAGTTCTTCCTTTCACCCCAATGCAGACATTGTCCTCCCTCCCCTGTGATGAGCTGTGAAACAGGACAATGAGATTTCACTCTGTTGCTTCGATGTAGTCAGAGCAGTTAGGATCCACTGCAATGCCTTTCTTCATGAAAAGAAGAGCCCCCTTTTGTCCTCCCAAGAAGGGATACCCTACTTCTTCTTCCACAATTTCAAGCAGCAACAATGCTCAAGCAGCTAATTTCCAGGGCTTGCACCCTCAAGGAACAATTTTCTCCCTTTCCTACCAGGACCTATTTTATGAAATCTGTCCGTGATTCTTTGGCCTTTCAGCATCAAGCATCTGTTTGACAGGTTTGCAAGGCTTCCACCTGGTCTTCTGTTCAGAAACTCTAAAAGTTACACTGGGTAGATCTTTAGGTCTCTTGACGTGAGCTTTAGCCACAAGGTGTTTCAAGCTGTCATTTTAGTGTTTCGGGTCTCTTGGTTTCTGTGGGGCTGTTGCTGCTGTTTGCTATGTTGTTGCCCTTCCCTCAATTTATTGCTTGGGTTTATCCCATGATATATAATTTATTGTCCTGTTTAATTAGGATAATGGAATTTTTGGCCAGTAAATCCCATTCCATGAGTACAGTATTGGACACAGCTTCATCGCCCTTGCTTATCCTTATTGCTTGCTACAAAACTGGAGTCCAACAGAGTGGGAAGCTATATGAGGGTGCAATGGGGGTGTGCCCAGTAATCCTTTTACCAGTGTCCATTCACCTGAAGGTACGACTTCCTGTCCTATGTCCTGTACTACTGTACTCCAATTTATGGAATTTACTATTTACATTTTATGTTTGCTAGTCCTTTATAGCATGCTGGATATCAATAATACTGACTTGTGCTTTGAATTCATTCAACAATGTTAACAAGATTACATTCCTTTACAGAAAAAGAAGCATTTGCTGCAACGTGGGGAAGGATTTGAATGTCACACATCCCCATGGGAGACACAGCTGAGCTTGTTTCTCCCCCCTACCCAACCTCATGGGACCCTGTAACTTCTGGCAATGTGCAAGACACAGCTAACACTGGCCCAGTGACACTGCCCCCAGTGACCTGGTGAGATACCTTCCCATGAGTGGGCCGGAATGCTTTCTCTCTTCAGCCAAAGATCTGTAAGACAGTCACTCCTTTAGGCTACAAGTCCGGAAGCAACTGTTCAGTTCATCTGTCAGACAGGCAGAGTACAGGATTGCTGACTCTGCTATCCATCTGGAAGGAATCATTCAGATCATTTACAGTTCACCATCAGGAGCTCATCACACAATCAGCAGATACCAAAAAATGACTCTCCTGAGATCAGAAGAGAGCTGGAACCACATCTTATTTGTAGCACAAGGTTCTCTCTGGCCTTGACTGTACAAAGACCGGAAATCTGGTGCGGTTAATCGGATCTGGGAAAGTGGCTTAATACGGGAGACCACAAATTCATATTTCTGTTGCTCTACTTTGTCTTCACATTTCCACATAGAGCCTAAAATGGCGAAACTGCTCATTTGTTTTTGTAGCTTAGAGATGGATAGAAAACATGAAGAATAAAAACTTGACAACACATATCAAGAAGTTCATTCTGCAACCTCTCAAATCATTATAGTTTTTATAGAGACTCTAAAGCCTTTTGTGTATGTGGGATTGGGTCATTTGAGTAAGGAAAGCAAGACTCATCCTTGGCCTCTGACTCCAAGGGAAACACCACATTCCACAGAGTAGCAGCAGCAGCAAGTGTGATGCCGACAATGTTATTCTTTACAGCAGCCAATGGGGTGAAACCTCCAGGTGAGGTGATGACAATATTCAAAGCTGCGCCAAAGATGATTGGGCTGTAACGGTGTGTTAAGTTTCGCCTTCAGGCTAGGCGCTTTGGGTTTTATAATAAAACATTTTTATAAAATACGTTTTTTTTCCCTTCTTGAAGTCTTCTTTTGGTCAGTCAATGAGTTTCATTAAATAATAATATACTACATGGCTACAAAACATTACCATAGCAAGAATGAAATATATATTCTAACATAATGACAGATAATGTGATATGTGCACTCTGTGTGGAATTGGTGTCACTTCTTTCTTCCAATTTGGTATATCGTCTATTGTACACTACCGTGCAGCATCCACTGAGCGAACACATACAGTGAGGAAAATTATTAATTTAACCCCTGCAGATTTTGTAGGTTTGCCCACTTACAAAGAAATGAAGAGTCTATTTTTTTTTTTTTTTATCATAGGTGTATTTTAAATGATAGAAACAGGATATCACCCAAAAATCCAGAAAAAAAAAACACATGATACAAAAGTTATACATTGAGGTGTGGTTCAATGAGCAAAATAAGTTATTTGATCCCCAAGCAAAACATGACTTAGTACTTGGTGGAGAAACCCTTGTTGGCAAGCACAGAGGTAAGATGTTTCTTGTACTTGGTTACCAGGTTTGCACACATTTCAGGAGGGATTTTGGTCCACTCTTCTTTACAGATCTTCTCTAAATCATTAAGGTTTCTTGGCTGTCACTTGGCAACTCAAAGTTTCAGCTCCCTCCATAAATTTTCTATAGGATTAAGGTCTGGAGACTGGCTAGGCCACTCCATGACCTTAGTGTGCTTCTTCTTGAGCTACTTCTTTTGTTGCTTTGGTGGTGTGTTTTGGGAAATTGTCATGCCGAAAGACCCATCTTCAGTGTTCTGACTGATGGAAGGAGGTTCTCATCCAAGATTTTACATTACATGGACCCATCCATTGGCCCCTCAATGCTTCCACCTCCGGTCTTGACTGTAGGGATGGTGTTCTTAGGGTCATAGCCAGCAATTTTCTCCCTTCAAACACGCAAATCGAGTTAATGCCAAAGAGCTCAATTTGGTCTCATCTGACTATAGCACTTTCTCCCAATCCTTCTCTGAATCATTTAGATGTTCATTGGCATACTTCAGATGGGCATTTACATGTGCCTTCTTGAGGAGGGGGACCTTGGGGGCGCTGAAGGATTTCAATCTATGGCAGCGTATTGTGATACAAATGATTTGTTTGATGACTGTGGTCCCAACTGTCTTGTGATCATTCACAAACTCCTCCTTTGTAGTTCTGGGCTGATCCCTCACTTTTCTCACGATCATCCTTACCCCATGAGACAAAATCTTGCATGGAGCTCCACAGGGCCGGTACCAGCATAAGGCAGTTCAAGCGGCCACCTTAGGGCGCCAGGAGATTGGGAGCGGTAAAGCTAGGGGGTACTCAAGAAGTGCTTATGCTGGCGCCGGCTCTGCTCACACGGCAAACACAGCTGATATGGAGCACAGTGACAGACAGCTGCAGGCACTGTAAACTTCAGCTTTTGCCACTATCACGAACATCTACTTGCTCTCCCACCCCTCCTTCTCCTCATCCCACCCACTCATTCTTTGTCTCTTCTCCCTTCTAGATGAAGGGCAACACACCAGCTTCTCTGCCTACAGCCCCCGCTCGCAATGAACATGCCCCCCCCTACCTGAGCGGTAGCATTCCTGCAGTCCAGCAAATGTGAGATGAGGGGGAGAGGAGCCAAGTGAGACCAGGGAGGAGTGGTCAGCAGGCACAGGAGTGGGCATGGCGGGAATCTTCTGTGGAAGGTAGGGCAAAGAATGCTGTATTATGGCCGACTGTCTGTGGTTCCTATAAAGCCTGCTGCATGTACATCATGAAGACCTGAGGAATAGATGGTGTATGGGGACAGAGAAGGAGACATAGGAACAGAGCAAGGAAAAAAGAGAGATGGGGTAGTGAGAGATGGGGGACACCTGCTCCATGGCTACACTGATGGACACACCTGGTCCGCCGAGGGGACACCTACTTCATGAAGATGTTGATGGGGACACCTGCTCCATCGGGACACTGATGGGGACATCTGCTCCATGGGGACACTGAGGACACCTACTCCATGGAGATGTTGATGGGGACACCTGCTCCATGGGGACACTGATGGAGACCGCCTACGTCTAGGGATGTTGATGGGGACATCTACTTCATGGAGATGTTGATGGAAACACCTGATCCATGGGGACACTGATGGGAACACCTGCTCCACTGATGGAGACACCTGCTCCATGGGGACACTCTGATAGGGATACCCAATGTAAGGAGCACTCTAATGGGGATACCTAATCTATGGGGGCATTCTGAGAGACACCCGATATAAGGGGGTCATGTGATGTAAAGGGGTACTCTGATGAGGGACCCTGATCTTAGGCGGGCACTCTGATGGGAACACATGGTGTTAGAAGGCACACTGATGGGGTGACCTGATGTAAAGGGGCACGCTGATGGGGATAAATACTGTTGAAATTCTACGTTGCTCATTTTTCTATAGACATACAATGATTACAATCATAGCACAATTTTGAGATTTGGACCTTGAGGGAAGAAAATTTTAGTGACCTGACCTCCTTGAATTTTAATTCAATACTCCTGCATTATGAATTAATGGAGCGCAAATAAGGTCTATGCCATATGTGGGTGGGGGGTTGCATTGTGGAGTGGAGGGGGTGACGCCAAAGTGCACCTTCACCTGAGTAGACAAGTATCCTTGCACCGACCTGGAGCTCCAGACCGAGGGCGATTGATGGTTATTTTGTATTTCTTCCATTTGCGAAAAAACACTCCAACAGTTGTCTCCTTCTCACCAAGCTCCTTGCTGATGGTCTTGTAGCCCATTCCAGCCTTGTGCAGGTCTACAATCTTGTCCCTGACGTCCTTTGACAGCTCTTTGGTTTTGTCCATGATGGTGAGGTTTGAATGGAAGAAACATTCTGTGGACAGGTGTCTTTTATACACATAACGAGTTGTCACTAAGAGCACCTTCTTAAATTGACAGGACTAATCTGTGTACCACATGAGTACATACTGTAGCCAGTCTGTGGGAGCCAAAATTATTGTTAGTTGGTAGGGGATCAAATACTTATTTTACTCACTGAACTGCAAATCAATTTAGAACATTTGTATCATGTGTTTTTTCTGGATTTTTGGTTGATATTCTGTCTCTATAGTTTAAAATACACCTATGATAAAAATTATAGACCCTTTATGTCTTTGTAAGTAGGGAAAATTTACAAAATCTGCAGGGCATCAAATAATTATTTTTGCCACTGTAAGAGAAATATCCCAGAACCCTTCATTAGTATCTACTTGTATATTGCCCATTCCATGAAAAAAAAATATATATAATATATACTCACGTCATACAAAAATTTGTGAGAAATAGAAGCACACAGAGTACTGACTTTTCCAGGGATGAACATTTGTAAATATTAAACTGTAGCCTGAAGAAAATGCTTGACTAAAGCAGTCCATAGATGATTCATTTGAGGTGGATGAGAATTCTCCCTGCTGTGCTTTTGTATTCTGACAGCGGAGAGACTTCCACTTCTGATAGGGCGGTTGTACAGAAGTCGAATTGTAGATTGACCTTTTCTGTACAACCACCCTGGCCATACATAGATCGAATTCGGCCGCTTAACCACTTCAATACCATGCACTTATACAGCTTCTTGCCCAAGCCAATTTTGAGTTTTCAGCGCTGTCACAATTTGAATGACAATTGCGCGGTCATGCTACACTGTACCCAAACAAATTTTTTATCATTTTGTTCCCACAAATAGAGCTTTCTTTTGGTGGTATTTGATTGCCTCTGCGATTTTTATTTTTTGCACAACAAATAAAAAAAGAGCGAAAATTTTGAAAAAAACTACGTTTTTCTTTGTTTCTGTTAATTTTTTTGGTAAATAAGTACCTTTTCTACTTCAATGACGGGCACTGATAAGGCGACACTGATGGGCACCGATAAGGCGACACTGATAGGCGGCACTGATATGTGGCATTGGTATGCGGCACTGATGGGCACTTAAGGGTGGCACGGACAGGCACTGATAGGTGGGCACTTATGGGCACTAGTAGGTGGCACTGGTGACACTGATGCCCAGCAATGCCAGCCACCACACATTGGCACTATCATGGCACGACCACAGTCAGTGCCCATTTGTGGGCACTGATTGGCATACTCTTTTATGTATTTTTTATATATTTTTTTGTGTTTTACTACATGTGGATGGCCATGGGGGCCATCCACATGCTTGTGGCTTCCCTGGTGGTCCTGGGGGGCTTCCCTGGTGGTCCAGTGTGGGTATCCGAGGGGGGGCTGCGCTGATAAACAATCAGCGCGAACCCCCCCTGTCAGGAGAGCCGCCGATCGGCTCTCCTCTACTCGCGTCTGTCAGACGCGAGTGAGGAAGAGCCGATCAACGGCTCTTCCTGTTTACATCCTGATCAGCCGTGATTCGACACGGCTGATCACGTGGTAAAAAGCCTCCGCTGGAGGCTTTTTACCGAGATCAGTGTAGCGGTGTGTCAGACTGACACACCGCTCCATCGATCGCCGCGATGCGCTCCCCCCCGGGCGCGCAGCGGCTGTTATCCTACAGGACATCATGTGACGTCCAGTGTGGATAACAGAACCACTTCCCGGATGTCAATATGCTATTGACTGGGCGGGAAGTGGTTAAGCAGGGAATTTCAATCCATATATGGATGGCTTTTGAGAAGCAGTTAAATGATTCAGAAAACATTAAGGCTGGATTCACACTTGTGCGGTGCGAATTCCAGCTCTCTTTTCCCTGCGAAGAGAATACAGAGCTGTTCAGCATTTCGTCTGCGTTGTAGCTGCGGACTTGCTGACCTGGGAGAGGGGAGGGGGAGGAGAGAGGGGAGGGAGAGAGGGGAGGGAGAGGGGGGGGGAGTGTAGTGAGCAGCGAGAGAATTCCTGTTCAGAACGGAACACATCTGCGAATCAGATATGTGCTCATAGAACATAATGTGCAGACAATTCGCACCGCAATGCCTAGAAAACGCAAGTTTTTTGGGCAGTGCGAATTGGATGCGGTGTAAGCCGCAACCAATTCGCATAGGTGTGAATCCAGACTTAATCTTCATGTACACTCTGCCTACATTTACCATGACCGTAGGAAAACGCAAAAATTGTTTTGCTGACGTTTTGTGTATTTCCGCGGCCAGCAGTCAAAACTTTCCTATCCTGAACGCGGTTCTTCCAAGTTCAGGAGACGGCGGTTGAACCTCACCTAACCGCAGCAGCTCCTAAACTCTGCTAAAAGCCCATGTGTACATTGACACATAGACTTTTATAGAGTTGAGTTTAGGAGCTTTGGTAAAAAAAAAAAAATAAAAAAAAAAAAAGCTCCTAAACTCAAGTTTAGGAGCTGCTGGTGTACATTTGTTTAGATTTCAATTGTGATTCCTTAGTATATTTGCACAAAAGGTGGGTCAAACTGTTAGCTGGATGGAACAAGACAGCCAGTGACGTACTGTAAGAAAATAAAGTGTGATCTTTGCAATTGACTGGAATATTACAATAAAAGGATTGTGTAATGTATAGAAGGGTGAGTATGCAACATATGATCAAATGTGAATTTTTACTTTAAAGTTCATCTGTAATGCAATACAAATGAGGCTTCCTTAGTTGGCCTCCTCCTAAAAATGCTACTTATCTGGCCATGCCCAACATCAATGTTTCTGGAACAAGTTTGGAACAATAAGAGTCAGGCTGCTAGGGTCAAGGATGTTGAGCTCATGGAAAAAATTGACTGCTAGGATGCGGGTTAGGCTGGAGGACCACAATAAGGTCTGGGAGTTGTGGCATCTTCGGGAGGACCCATCATGAGCCGACGTCTGTGCTACAGCAGTAATCCTTTATCTCTACTACCCCCCCCCCCCCTACTTTTTCCACTCTTCTCTTCCTTCCCTCCCATTTTCTTTCTTCTTGTTCTGTAGTTAAAAATGCTATGTTATATAGGAATCCAAAAATCCAGTACAATGCACTACCGTTCAAATTTAATGTTTTATTGAAGCTGTAATGTCTCTTGATAATTGCAAAGAAGGCCCTTCCCTTCTCGATACTTTGGCGTACTGTTGCGCTGCGATCACATTTTTGTAGTGCGTGTGTGTGTATATATACATATACATACATACACATACATACATATACACACACACACACACACACACACACACACACACATATATATACACACACACACACACACACACAGTGGTTACGGAAAGTATTCAGACCCCCTTAAATTTTTCACTCTTTGTTATATTTCAGCCATTTGCTGAAATCATTTAAGTTCATTTTTTTCCTCATTAATGTACACACAGCACCCCATATTGACAGAAACACACAGAATTGTTGACATTTTTGCAGATTTATTAAAAAAGAAAAACTGAAATATCACATGGTCCTAAGTATTCAGACCCTTTGCTCAGTATTTAGTATTTGCACCCTTTTGATTTAATACAGCCATGAGTCTTTTTGGGAAAGATGCAACAAGATTTTCACACCTGGATTTGGGGATTCTCTGCCATTCCTTCTTGCAGATCCTCTCCAGTTCTGTCAGGTTGGATGGTAAACGTTGGTGGACAGACATTTTTAGTTCTCTCCAGAGATGATCAAATTGGGTTTAAGTCAGGGCTCTGGCTGGGCCATTCAAGAACAGTCACGGAGTTGTTGTGAAGCCACTCCTTCGTTATTTTAGCTGTGTACTTAGGGTCATTGTCTTGTTGGAAGGTAAACCTTCGGCCCAGTCTGAGGTCCTGAGCACTCTGGAGAAGGTTTTCGTCCAGGATATCCCTGTACTTGGCCGCATTCATCTTTCCCTCGATTATAACCAGTCGTCCTGTCCCTGCAGCTGAAAAACACCCCCACAGCATGATGCTGCCACCACCATGCTTCACTGTTGGGACTGTATTGGACAGGTGATGAGCAGTGCCTGGTTTTCTCCACACATACCACTTAGAATTAAGGCCAAAAAGTTCTATCTTAGTCTCATCAGACCAGAGAATCTTATTTCTCACCATCTTGGAGTCCTTCAGGTGTTTTTTAGCAAACTCCATGCAGGCTTTCATGTGTCTTGCACTGAGGAGAGGCTTCCGTCGGGCCACTCTGCCATAAAGCCCCGACTGGTGGAGGGCTGCAGTGATGGTTGACTTTCTACAACTTTCTCCCATCTCCCGACTGCATCTCTGGAGCTCAGCCACAGTGATCTTTGGGTTCTTCTTTACCTCTCTCACCAAGGCTCTTCTCCCCCGATAGCTCAGTTTGGCTGGACGGCCAGCTCTAGGAAGGGTTCTGGTCGTCCCAAACGTCTTCCATTTAAGGATTATGGAGGCCACTGTGCTCTTAGGAACCTTAAGTGCAGCAGAATTTTTTTTGTAACCTTGGCTAGATCTGTGCCTTGCCACAATTCTGTCTCTGAGCTCTTCAGGCAGTTCCTTTGACCTCATGATTCTCATTTGCTCTGACATGCACTGTGAGCTGTAAGGTCTTATATAGACAGGTGTGTGGCTTTCCTAATCAAGTCCAATCAGTATAATCAAAACACAGCTGGACTCAAATGAAGGTGTAGAAGCATCTCAAGGATGATCAGAAGAAATGGACAGCACCCGAGTTAAATATATGAGTGTCACAGCAAAGAGTCTGAATACTTAGGACCATGTCATAGTTCAGTTTTTCTTTTTTAATAAATCTGCAAAAATGTCAACAATTCTGTGTTTTTCTGTCAATATGGGGTGCTGTGTGTACATTAATGAGGAAAAAAATGAACTTAAATGATTTTAGGAAATGGCTGCAATATAACAAAGTGAAAAATTTAAGGGGGTCTGAATACTTTCCGTACCCACTGTATATAGATATATATATTTGTACTTGCTCCAGGCCAATGACTAAGTATTTAAACCAGAGCATCAGCATAACAGCCACGCCATTAGCATTTTTTTTTAGAGGGAGAGGTCAGCAAGGGTAGCTCTATTTCTCTCATGACAAGTTTCCTTTAAACTACTGTATCATATGACAGCCCTACTGAATAAGGAGAATGAATGGGATTGCATTTTTAAAAAATCTATTTATTCTTATATTTTTTGTATTTTGATTGGATCACCTTGAACACTCTCTGCATAATTCTCATCATCGGAGTCTGACTCTTCTTCGTTCTCTGAATATTCCTCATCAGTACTTAAATTATCTTGGTCCTCTTCCATTACCTCTGCATTTTCCCTTTCCTCACGCTCTAGAATCTTCTGGAAAATGTTGAACTCGTCCGATGAAGAGCGTGCAATCTGTGATAAGAAGTCTTCCTCAGACAACTGCACAACCTCCTTGATTTTTGGGTTGGAAAGAGGACACAGACCATTTTTGTTAGGCGGTATGAATCTTCCCAGACGCTCCAGAAAATGATGCCGAACTCTAATCTCTTTTAATGATTTTTGGAAAATTCCAGAAGAAATGATGTCTCCGTGTTTCCCACCCATCCGAAAGTATGCATACTGCAAAATGAGAGAAACAACAGTCAAGGAAAAGGGTCTATACCAGTCTTTCTTAATCAGAGTTCAGTGCAACCCTTGGGTTCCTGCAGAAGTTGCTATGGATTTATTGGAGCATTGAGCAATTTCTGACTGTCAGATGCAGTGGCAGGAAAGAGTACGTGAATCCCCTGGAATTAACTGGTTTTCTGCAATAACTTGCCATAAAATGTGATCTGATCCTCATCTAAGTCACAATAATAGACACATACAATGGGGGGATTCAATAAGCTCTACTTTTCCGGCATTAATCCCTCTTGGTACTGCAATGCACCAAAGTCATGAAGCATTTGCAACACTTTTGGTTCTGACAGCAACTTGTGCACCTAATACAGGTAGTTCCAAAATGCGCCACTTTTGCATTGTGTCACATTGAATGCACCCAATTTAACCACTTCCCGCCCAGTCAATAGCAGATTGACGTCCGGGAAGTGGTTCTGTTATCTACACTGGACGTCATATGACGTCCTGCAGGATAACAGCCGCCGCGCCCCCGGGGGGGGGGCGCGCATCGCGGTGATCGGTGTGTCAGTCTGACACACCGCTGCACTGATCTCGGTAAAGAGCCTTCGGCGGAGGCTTTTTACCACGTGATCAGCCATGTCCAATCACGGCTGATCACGATGTAAACAGGAAGAGCCGTTGATCGGCTCTTCCTCACTCGTGTCTGACAGACGCGAGTAGAGGAGAGCCGAACGGCGGCTCTCCTGACAGGGGAGGTTCGCGCTGATTGTTTATCAGCGCAGCCCCCCCCTCGGATACCCACACTGGACCACCAGGGAAGCCCCCCAGGACCACCAGGGAAGCCCCAAGCATGTGGATGGCCAGGTAAGTCCCCCATGGCCATCCACATGCACAAATACATAAAAAATATATGCCAATCAGTGCCCACAAATGGGCACTGACTGGCACCATCATGGCACAACTAAAATGCATGATGCCCAGCAATGCCAGCCACCAGTGTCATCAGTGCCACCTATAAGTGCCCATCCGTGCCCACCTATCAGTGCCCGTCCGTGCCACCTATCAGTGCCACCCATAAGTATCCATCAGTGCTGCCTATAAGTGCCCATCAGTGCCGCCTATGAGTGCCCATCAGTGCCACATATCAGTGCCCATCAGTGCCACCTCATCTGTGCCCATCAGTGTCGCCTTAACAGTGCCCGTCATTGAAGTAGAAAAGGTACTTATTTACAAAAAATTTTTTACAGAAACAAAGAAAAACTTAGTTTTTTTCAAAATTTTCGCTCTTTTTTTATTTGTTATGCAAAAAATAAAAATCGCAGAGGCGATCAAATACCACCAAAAGAGAGCTCTATTTGTGGGAACAAAATGATAAAAAAATTGTTTGGGTACAGTGTTGCATGACCGCGCAATTGTCATTCAAATTGCGACAGCGCTGAAAGCTCAAAATTGGCTTGGGCAGGAAGGTGTATAAGTGCATGGTATTAAAGTGGTTAAAAGTGGAGCCAATTAGGACCAACTCTCTTGGCATACAGAGAAAAAAAATTGTATGAGATAGATTTTCCGAAAGTGTCTCTCGTGCATTCTAAAAGTGGCACAGCATGAGCCAAATTCAAGTACAAGTTCAAGTATATGAATTTGGCGCATTCTTTACCACTTTTAGAATGCATGAGAGACACTTTTGCAAAATCTGTCTGCGCCAGTCTTTATTATTTAGGGGAATGTGCTTAAGCTGATAAGAAATTAGAATTGTTTGTTGTGTCTTTATTGAACACACCCATTAACCACTTGCCTACTACTCACTTTCACCCCCTTCATGCCCGGGTCAATTTTCAAATTTCAGCACTGTCCCGTTTTGAATGACAATTGCACAGTCATGCAACACTGTATCCAAACAAAATGTTTATCATTTTTCTTTTGGGGGTATTTAATCACCACTGGGGTTTTTATTTTTTGCTAAATGAAAAAGACAGAAAATTAAGAAAAAAAAAAAAGTTTTTGTTTCTGTTATAAAAATGTTCTAAATAAGTAATTTCTCCTTCACTGATGTGCGCTGATGAGGCTGCACTGATAGGCAGCACCAATAGGCACGGATGAGGTGGCACTGACAGACATCATTAATGGGCACTGTTGGGGCTGCACTGATCATCAATGCCCTGATTATCAGTGTAGATGTCCCCTGTGTGGATTTGCCAGTTATCGTCTCTCTCCTCTCCTCACAAGCTGTCAGCCGATAACCAGCAAATACTGTTTACACTGTGATCAGTTGTGGATTGGACACAGCTGGTCACATGGTAAAGAGCCGTTGTGATTGGCTCTTTTCCCCTGATCTGTGATTAGCTGTGTTCAAAGGACACAGTGATCACTGATCCATGCCGATGTGTGCTGCAGGGGAAGCGTGATCACGGGAGGACATCCATAGATGCCCTCCCGGCAATGAGAGCCCTTGCTGTAGCCATCTTTCAACTATAGCGTGGGCAGGGGGTGGTTAAACATTCACAGTGCTGGAGGAAAAAGTAAGTGAGCCTTTGGAGTTAATAGCTGGTTGAACCCTCTTTTGGCAGCTATGACTTAGGATCAGACCTGCATAACATTAAGGAGAAATGTGTGATCATTCCTATTTACAAAACTGCTACTGTTCTGATGTCTAGGGTGAATGGCTCTCTTGAGGTCATTCCACAGCATCTCTATAGAGTTAAGGTCTGGGACACTCCAAAAGGCACATTTTCTTTTCTGAAGTCTGTGGTGGATTGACTTCAATGCTTCGGGTCATTGTTCTGCTGCATCACCCAACTTCTACCAAGCTTCAGCTGGTGGATAGCCACTCTGATGTTATCCTGTAGGATATTTTGGTAAAAACTTAGAAATGTATTTTCCCGTCTAATGATGGCGAGTGGTCCAGGCCCCAAGGCAGTGAAGCAAGCCCAAATCATGATGTTCCCTCCACCATACTTCACCATTGAGATGATGTTTTGATGTTGGTAAGCTGCGCTATACATAGTGCCGAGTATTCTTCCCGAACAATTCAATATTTTTTTTTCATCAATCCACAAAACATTTTCCCAGTAGCGTTGCGGCTTGCACAGGTGCTCTTTAGCAAACTTCAGGCACCCAGCAATGGTTTTTTTTTGGAGAGCAGCAGCTTCTTCTGTGGTGTTCTGCCATGGAAACCCTGCCTGTTCAAAGATTTACATATGGTGGACTCATGAACTGGGATGTTTGCCGGCCTTTTGCGGTTACTTGTGGGTTCTTCTTTACCTCATTGAGGATTCTGCGTTGTGCATTGGGAGTCATCTTGGCTGGCACCCACTTCTAGGAAGTAGACAGTACTAAATTGTCTCCATTCATAGACAATTTTGCCTGTAGTTTGATCTGTGTTATGCACATCAACTACTTTTGATTATATGTCTTCAGAGAGATCCTTTTTGCAAAACATCTTTCACATCAGCTGATGCTTCTTATGAACAGCAATCTTACAATGTTTGAGTATCTTTTAGCAATCACAGTAGCCCTAAACCACACCTATGCAAACTACTGAGTCCAATTAGCTTTCATTGAAGTTACTGGTCTATGGGTTCACTTAACATTTTCCTCAAGCACTGTGAATGTTTAATGGATGTGTTTAATAAAGACATAAGAAATAAGAATTGTTTGTGTGTTATCAGCTTAAAGTGGAGTTCCACCCTGTTTTTATTTTTTTTCCCCAAAAATCAAAAAAAAAAATAATAAAAATAAATAAAAAAAACATTTTATTTTTTATACTCACCAGAAAGGGCAGTTGCTATGCGGAATGAGCTCTTCTGCCTCTTCCTCCACCGCGGTGGTCTTCTTCCTCGTCCTCTGTCACGGTGTCTTCTGGTGAATGGGGCGCGCTTCCTTCTGGGAACTGTGTGTATCCCAGGAGGCAGCCGCCCATTCACAAAGCGCCGTGCGAGTTGCGCATGCGCAGTAGGAAATGGGCAGTGAAGCCGTAAGGCTTCACTGCCTGTTTCCCTTAGTCAGGATGGAGGCGCCGGGACCTGCCAGGACTGAGCGATTGCTGTCGGGGGCCCGACATCGCGGGCGAGTAGGACAGGTAAGTGTCCCTATTAAAAGTCAACAGCTACAGTGTTAGTAGCTGCTGACTTTAAAAAAAATAAAAAATTGCGGGTGGAATCCCGCTTTAAGCACATTGTTTGTCACATTTAACGTTTTATGGCAAATTACTGCAGAAAACCCAGTTAAATGTGCTTTCTTGACATTGCAAGTAACCACTGCTACCAGTTATCTTTTTAACACTCTATTCTTTCCAGTGACCTCCAATTAAAGGGCATTCTTTTCACTGATCACCAGTGTTATGTGACCCTTCTGCTAGTGATCAACAGTGTAAGGGGGCCATTCAATGACCAGCACTGTAAAGCTGGACATGCACTATACAATCTGATAATACATAAAGAAATAGGATTTTTATTACAGCTTACCTGTAAAATCCTTTTATTGGAGTACATCATGGGACACAGAGCCTTAAGTAATTTAGTTAATGGGTAATAGGCCTACCTTCAGATGTTGACACTGGTAAACCCTAATTAAGGAAGTTTACTCCCTATATAACCCCTCCTCCTTCCAGGAGCACATCAGTTTTTGCAGCAAAGCAATATGTCTAAATCCCAAAAAAGGGGAGGGACCTCTGTGACCCATGATGTACTCCAAGAAAAGGATTTTACAGGTAAGCTGTAATAAAAATCCTATTTTCTTTATCGTACATCACGGGACACAGAGCCTTAAGTAATTTACTTAATGGGACGTCCCATAGCAATGCCACTTGAGGGGTGGGAGAAACAACCCGCAGGGTACACCCGGACTTGAGGATCTACACTGCTGCTTGCAGCACACTGCGCCCGAAGGCGATATCCTCATACCTCCTTACATCCACCTAAAAAAAATTGTGAATGTATGCACTGAAGACCAAGTTGCGGCCTTACAGATCTGAGCCATGGAGGCCTGATGACGCACTGCCCAAGAAGCACTAACCGACCTGGTAGAGTGCGCCTTAACTCGAAACGGGGGAATCTTGCCCCTTAAATCATAAGTTTGAATTATCACTTGCCGAATCCACTTAGCAACAGTGGATTTCGACGCTGCCTGTCCCTTCTTAGGACCCTCCGGCAGAATAAATAAGACATCAGTCTTCCGAATCTGAGCAGTTTTCTTTAAATAGATTTTCACTGCTCTCACCACATCAAGACAATGTAGTGACTTTTCTTCCCTGGAACATGGTTTTGGAAAAAACGATGGCAGGGCAATATCTTGGTTCAGGTGAAAACCTGAAAATTACTTTTGGCAAAAAGCCTGGACGAGGGCGTAGTACCACTCTGTCCTCATGAAAAATTAAATACGGCTCTTTACAAGAAAGAGCAGCCAAGTCTGATACCCTCCTTGCTGAGGATATAGCAACCAAAAATACCAACTTCCTTGTCAGAAGGACTAGGGGAATATGTTGTATCGGTTCAAATGGCTGTTTTTGTAACACAGACAAAACTAAATTTAAGTCCCAGGGATTCAAGGGAGGTTTGACGGGCAGATTAAGCCGCGTTACTCCTTGTATAAAGCCCTGGACTAAAGAATGAGTAGCAAGTGGTCTCTGAAATAAGACCGATAAAGCTGAGACTTGGCCCTTAATAGTACTTAAGGCCAATTTCATCTCTACCCCTAATTGTAGAAAGGCAAGAATTCTGCCTATGATATATCTCCGAGGGTGCCAACCCTTGGATTCACACCAGGAAACATAAGCCTTCCAGACTCTATAATATATTGTTCTGGAAGCTGGCTTCCTGGCATTGATCAGGGTGGAGATAACTGACCCGGAAAGCCCACGTCTCTTTAGAATGTGGGTTTCAATAGCCAAGCCGTTAAATTTAGAGACCGTAAGGAAGGATGGACTATCGGTCCCTGAGAGAGCAGATCTGACCGTAGTGGGAGGGACCATGGGCCCTCCACTGCCATCTTTACGATTTCTGCATACCATGACCTTCTGGGCCATGCTGGTGCTACCAGAATAATCGGCTGCCTTTCCAGCTTGATTCTGCAAAGAAGTCGAGGCAGCAACTGGATGAGGGGAAATGCATATATCAGTGAGAACTGATCCCATGGGGTCACCAACGCATCCGTTCCGCATGCGAATGGATCCCTTGTTCTGGCCACAAAGTTGACCAACTTTGTGTTGAATCTGGATGCTAGGAGATCTACATCCGGAGTCCCCCATCTTTGGCAAACAGCCCAAAATATGTCGGGGAGAAGCGACCATTCCCCTGGGAATAACTGCTGGCGACTTAAGTAGTCCGCCTGCCAATTCTCTACTCCGGGAATTAATATTGCAGAAAGGCAAGGAACATTCCTTTCTGCCCAAGTTAGAATATGGTTCACCTCTCTCTGCGCTGAGAGACTCTTGGTGCCCCCTTGGTGATTGATATAGGCCACAGCTGTGGCATTGTCGGATTGAATCCTGACAGGGTAATTCTGTAGCCTGGAAGTCCAGGCCTTTAGAGCCAGACGTACTGCCCGAATCTCTAGGATATTGATGGGCAAGCCTCTTTCGGTCCTTGACCATTGTCCTTGGACAGTTGTCCTTTCTAGTACTGCTCCCCAGCCTGAGAGGCTGGCATCCGTCGTTACGACCTTCCAGATAACTGGTCTGAAAGATCTTCCTTTCAGCAGATTCTGGGTTAGTAACCACCAAGTGAGGCTTTGGGCCACTCTTGGGGACAGCCGCATTGGCGAGTCTAAGGCTTGAATTGTTTTGTTCCAAGCAGACAGGATACTGTTTTGCAACAGTCTTGAATGGAACTGGGCAAAAGAACTGCTTCGAATGAAGCCACCATGGTTCCTAGTAACCTCATGCAGAGGCGAATGGAGGGATTTCCATTTGACCTGACCCGCCGTACCAATTCTTTTATGGAGTTGATCTTTGCTAGAGGCAAGACCACCTTTTCCTGGGCTGTGTCTATGATCAGACCCAAGTACTCCAGTCTTTTTAGTGGTATTAAGGAAGATTTCTCCAGATTGAGAATTCAACCCAATGCTGTCAGATAGTCAGTTGTAGTGTGTACAGCTTGCTCCAAGCGAATCACTGATTGATCTATAAGTAATAGATCGCCTAGGTACGCTATGATTGTTATGCCCTGTGCCCTTAACCTGGCTAGAGGTAGGGCCAGCACCTTGGTGAACACCCGGGGTGCTGTGGCTAGCCCGAAGGGCAGGGCTACAAACTGGAAATGCTGCTGTTCTAATTCGAACCGCAGAAATTTTTGATGAGCAGGGAATATAGGGATATGCAGATATGCATCCCTGATGTCGATTGACGCGAGAAGTTCTCCTCCTAGAAGGATAGAAACTACTGATCTGATTGTCTCCATGCGAAAGGAGCGGATCTTCAGGAATTAATTTCGCTTTCTTAGATCTAGAATGGGTCTGACATCTCCATTTGGTTTTGGTACCATGAAAAGATTTGAATAAAACCCCAGACCTTGTTCCCTTGTGGGGATCTGTATGATCACGCCTTGAGATCTTAATCGGTCTAGTGCTTGAAACAGAGATGGTTTCTTCTCTAGATCCTTGGGTATGCTTGATCTTAGGAAACGAGTTGGTGGAAAGTTCCGGAATTCCAGCTTGTATCCCAGCGTTACCGTGGAGATGACCCATGTGTCCTAAATTTCCTTTTTCCAGACTTCTGAAAAGTGCAGAAGTCTTCCCCCCACCTTGGTGAGGGGGGTTGCCTTTTCATGACGAGGCTTTAGGATTCTGTTTTGCAGATTTCCTACCCCAGGGCTTCTTTTGAGCCTGGGTCTGACTCTGAGGTCTTCCTCTAGAGTCTGATGGCGGAGGCCGTCGCCACTGCTTAGAGGCGGAAGCCCTTGGCGCAGGGGAAAGGGCCCGTTTAAATGAAGGGCGTTTGTATTTTCTTTTGACGGGTAAAAGCGTGCTTTTCCCACTAGAAATTGTCTTGATATATCTATTCAAGTCCTCTCAGAAAAGTCGCTCCCCATGGAAGGGAAACCCAGTTAGGAGGTTCTTACATGGTGTTTCAGCCGACCAATTCTTTAGCCACAGGATCCTGTGCATATGTACAAGCATAAGCGTAAGGCGGGATGCCTGGTGAATGGAATCTTTAATGTCATCTATGGCAAAACATAATGCCTTAGGTAGTTCAGCCAAATCCCGAGCTTGTTGTGTAGGAAGTTCTCTAAGGGCCAATTTAAATTGGTCCTTTAGGGATTGGCAGACGCCTATTGCGGCGACTGCTGGCTGAGTGACGGCACCTGCTATGAAAAAGGCAGATTTTAGCAGGAATTCCAACCTCTTATCTGTTGGATCCTTAAGCATTTGTGCATTGTCTACAGGACAAGTCAAGTTCTTATTCACATTGGAAATCGCAGCGTCAACTGCTGGTACTTTCCATCTTTTGGAGAATCTTTCCTCCAGAGGATAGCGATTTGCAAAACTCTTAGGAGGGAGAAAATGTTTGTCCGGATGATCCCATTCCGGAAAAATAAGCTGTTCTAGCAATGCATGTGCTGGAAACACATGCAAAGCATGGGAAGGTTTCAAAGAACCTAAGGAAGAGGCCGGGTTTTCATGAGACTCTGTTAGAGGCAGCATGAAGGTGGAGCAAACCATTTCTGTAAGAGATTGTATCAGCAATTTCTCAGTTTGGGAAGCTGAAAAAGGTTCATCTACCGTTGTCTCCTCCAAGGAGGAATCATCGGTTTGTCTTTCTTCCTGATCGATTGAGGGTAACACCTCATCGTGAGTCCACTGTTCCCCTAGTAAAGCTAAAGTGGGGGAAGGGCTAGTACGTTTCTTATCACTCTGAATAGAGGATGCGATTAAAGCCGCTAATCTTTCTTCCATACCCTGGAGGGAGGAGGAGAGGGCATCTTCAGTCACATATCTAGGTGCTGAGATGTGAGAGGCAGTTGCACCATCAATTTGTTCCAATGGCTCACCCTGTGTTGCCATAATTGGTAATTCAGGCGAGAATGACAGCATGGAATTACAGCTAGAAGTCTCAATGCCTGGGGGTGAAATCTTTGCTTTTTTGGCTTTTGAGGTGTCTTTTTTGGTAGGCATAGTCCTAAGTACAAAAACAGAGGCGCTATACAATTTGCACTAAATCGCTGAAAATAGTCATGACTTTAAAAGCCGCTATAAAGTTTCAGCCTAGTGCTGAAAAGAGTGTCTTTCCTGAATCAGGAATGCCAGTGCAACCCATACGTGTCTCACAGCTCGTGTGTCTCTGTGTATGCTTCCTCCTCAGCAGCGGAGGAGAGACTGACATGGCTATATGTTTCCCATTTTCGCGGTACTGCATTTAGGCTCCGCCCCTCCGGAAAAAATTCCGCCCCCTTTTTCCATTTAAAAAATAATATTTTTTTATTTATTTTTTTCTATGGATCCCTGACCAAACAAGAGAAGGGGAGGGGGAGGGGGAGCAGAGACTGCAATGAGGCAGAGCAACAAAAAAACATCCAGACAATCCTATCGTGGTACCTAGCGGGACCTCTGCGTCCCCCACGGCGGGGGGAGGGGGTAAGTAAGGGGGTGCAGCGCTGCTGTCTCCCTAACCCACTGGTCCCATCAGAGGGGGGAAAAAAACTATTTTAAAAGGCTTTATCTTACCTTGGTAAGAATATCCCCTCCACCTGCTGTACCAATCAAGCATGGACTGAGCTTAGTGAAGACGACAGAGTATGGTAAGTGCATAGGCTCCCTCTAGTGGAGACTTTAAGGCATGACAATCTCTTTTCCTTAATGGAAGAAATACATAGACATTGAAAATACCTACGTTTCTTCCTTACCTTATCATCGTCGCAGGATTTTTCTGAATTAAACAGAAAAAATCCAGCTTTCACCCATCACGGTGGGCTGTGTTTAGCCAAATCTTCAAGGACGGGGGTCCCTGAAAAGGGATTTCCACTGCCTTGGGCAATGTATAGCACCCCATCAGGAAGCAAATAGGTAATGTAACAAGACCTAAGCCCTGGTTTCCTGGGGTCCAGCCCTACAAAGAGAGGCGTTACAGGCAAAACCTCGTGCTTCGGATACGAGGTCCCAGGTACCATCCATTTAGGCCTCAGTGGCACTGTGGTGGATCTGGCTTCTTTTTATGGAGGAATTTAAATCCAGCATGGATCCCTCCTGGAGCTCCTCAGAGAACATCTTCACTCGTGACCAACACCTTTAGACACTGGCGAAAAAACTGATGTGCTCCTGGAAGGAGAAGGGGTTATATAGGGAGTAAACTTCCTTAATTAGGGTTTACCAGTGTCAACACCTGAAGGTAGGCCTATTACCCATTAAGTAAATTACTTAAGGCTCTGTGTCCCATGATGTACGATAAAGAAAAAAGGTTTACTGCTTCCATGATCCAACTTTTATTTCATGCTTTTGGCTGGTAATGGAAATAAATAAAAAAACAGAAATAGCGTGCATTATGGATACAGATTGCAGGAATCACAGCTCATATGGGTTCAGTGGATTTCTCTTCAAACCCGCCATCAGCTGGCACTTCCATTCAAATTATATACACCCGGTCCAAAGCAAGAAAGAACTCTCATAGCTTAAAACCATTGCAACTTTATTCTAAAACATGTATACCATAGACTTTCATAAAAAAGTGCCACAACTGACACTGGTAAAACACACAATCTCCTATTTACCAGGCAGTCACTGGCTGCAACATCTGACAAGTAGGGGGACCTGGTGTGTGTGGTGACATCACATCTAAAACACCGTCCTACGCATTTTGTCAACTGGCATCCTCCAGGGGCGGAATGAGCGCACGTCACCACTAATGGCATTTATATCCAATGTATGCAAAATGAAAATCAATCCATTTAAAATAGCAAGAACATTAAAAAATGACTCAAAACCGACTAGGCAGCATACTTACTAAATATCCAAATTTAAGAACACAAAAAGAAAACAAGAAAGGAAGCAAATCGAAAAAGGGGGCAGATTGCGATCTCTGAAAGGAACATACACATATTACACTAAAAGGTAATAGCGCTGTCTTATTGCTTATTAGACCCATACAGCATACCTATATGAGCTTTCTGAACATCTGATTTGCCAAACCATAAGCTTTCACAAGATTTTGGAGTGTCTGGAATTTTGAGCCCTATCAGCTAAATTAACATTTTGGGATCATACACTGATGTTGGATGAGAAAGCATGGCTTGCTACCGAGTTTCCAATTCATTCCAAAGGTGTTCAGTAGAATTAAAATTCTGTGTAGCCCACTCCATTTCCTCCACACCAAACTTGTTAATCCATGACAAGGGTTGACAGCACACAAGGTTGGAAGCACAGAATTGTTTAAAATGTGTCTGTATGCTGTAACATTACAATACACTTCACTGGAAACACCTGAACTCAATAATTCGGAGGGGTGTTCACTTACTTTTGGCCATATAGGTAGGTGTGACAATTAGCTGCTCACAGACTTTTGGCCCGATAGTGTACAACAGTGAAATAAATAACCATTGAAGATAATCTAGGTCACACTCACTTGGAAGAGCTCCTCTAGATGGTTGGGATCTTGGGTTAGGGCTTCTGGTGTGGTGTTAAGGATTTTCTGTACCTGCTGAGTTGAGAACTGACACCGAGTCTTCAGACACTGCGCTGAGGCTAACAGGCGGGAGCGGGGCATGGAGAGTAAGGAGGGGCATCTGGACAGAGAGTTCTGAAGAGATCCTGTATATTGAGAGAGGGGAGAAAGATTATGTACACAGTAATGAAGAGTTCGCATTTGTCAGGAATTAATACTTTGATATTATATCTGGAAAAATATTTTTTATTTCTTTTTACTGCTACAACAAATTCACCAATTAATTCAGTGCAGAGGGCAATCAGGAATTCAAACATGCAAAATGAACGAAGGCTTTATTCACACTAGATGTCATTTTTGGTTTCATGGAGTGTGCTGAATTTTCTAACACGGGCCAGCTAAAACATCAGAAAATGCATGGCAACATACGCTAAATCATTCTCTATACTAAATAAGTTTTTAATTGCATTGGGTGTAAACTAACCCTTATCAATATCAGCCAATCGCAAATGAAGGAATGGTGACCTTTAATTGTTTTCTTGCATCACATTAAATGCTAGTATGTAAGGCCCATTTGCAAAAAAGATGGCTAATCCTTACAGATGCTTGTAGAGAAAATAAAAAAGTAGGATCAATGGATATTAATGCCAATGTCTATCACATGCAAACGCCTTAACAATGTGTCTAATGAATATTAATCAAAATACAGGGGGCTGACAGAAAATGTATTTCATATTTACCAACATATTAGTTTAGGACGCTGGGCGTACCACACAAGCCACAAAAAAACTTCTTCACGGTACATGTGTAGTAAGTTCAGTCCTTTTGCCGCATCCTCTACTCCTACTCAGCAGCAATGCCCAGCTCCTAAAAAGGGAACTTTTAAATAACAAAACATACATACTCAGAGATAGGTGGATGGAACATCAGTACAATGATGCATCTGTCCCCCGCCGCCTCTAAGACCGAGAACTGAGCGATCAAAGACCGCTCATTGCTCGGTTCTAGCAATTCAGTGAGCAGAGAACCGGTGACTGTCACCAACTCTTTGCTTTGCCCCTCCAGCACTCACTGGAGTGCCAGGATGTGGTAGTGCTTGGCTCAGCCTCTCAGCGACACGCTGAGAGGCGGAGCCAGCTGGCGCTCAGGCATCTACGCAGAACCATTAAAGTCAACATCCGTCCAGAGTCTGGACCGGCTCTGTGACATCAAAACACTGGCCTTTAGCCTGCTGTCAGCTGGATCTGGGTCACAGGAATGCGGAATGAAGTGCACTCCTGTAATCCACAGGAGAAGTATGGCCAAAAGAGCTTTGGCATGGCTTCTTCTTTAAAACTAAGCTGGGGGTTGCAAAATTGGTGAGTGAACTCTTATGGACTTTATAGGCACCAAGGTACACAAATATTTTAAAAAAGTATACATTTTATTACAATTTTGCTAAAATACATAGTTTTTAAATTTATTTTTATTCAAAAATAATTTCTGTACATACATTCATATATCTTCCATAACATTACCAATTAACACATTACATAAAAAATTAAACAATACATACACTTTCAACAATATATGCACAATATGGGTCTATCCTGTAGCCTCATTTATTCTTCTCCCCTCTGTTTATTTTCCCTTGTTTAACTTACGTGGCCTCTATGTTATCTTTCTCCTTTTTCCTCCCCTTTTCCTTCACCCTTATCTCTCCCCCCCCCCCATCCCAGGTTTAAAGTGCCTTTCCCTATTCTACCCTTCCCTTTTCCCCCCATAAATTAGTGCTCGTGTCCTCTGTGTTGTCTTTGGTTTATGAGGAGACACGAGTACCTCTCTCTGTCTCCAAAAGGAAGAAAAAAAATAAGCGAGTTAAATTTAATTGTATTTGTGAGAACCGTATATAACCCCCCCCCCTCGCTATTTATTAACTACCGTGACATTAGTGTTTTTATTTATTTATGCAAAAGGTATAGTTATCGTTTGCATCAATCAAACTCCCCCAAAAAGGAAAACTCCCTTCCTACTCACATTTCAAACTTTAAAGTGTTACGTGCTCCCTTGCCCTCTCTATTTTCCCCTCCCTCCCTCTCTATTCCTCCTCCCCTTCCCCCTCCCTTTATGTAACTTCCGTGGTATTTGTGTTTTTATTAAATTAATGGGGGAAGGCGGGTATCTTACAAAAAAAAAAAAAAAAAAAGGGGGAGGGGGGGAGATCCGACCCAAATTCCTTAGGAACTACCCTCTCTTCTCATGTAACCTTCATATACCATTGAGTGTCTAAATTCCTCCCAACCCTTCTAAGTCCTGATAAATTCAATTTTAGTATCCTTGTGCAGGTGTGTTACCTCTTCCATACATCTTGTTTTATCTACTTCCCTCAGCCATTCCTGTATCGTTGGGGCTTGTTTTAACCTCCATGGTCTTGGAATCAATAACTTTGCCGAGTTCAATAGGATTGGGATAATTGCTGCTCTATATTTTTCCTAGGGATATCCGATGCATGGAACAGACATTGCCATGGGTCCATTCTAATTTCAATACCACTAATCGTCTTAATTAGGTCTATTATTTCCTCCCAATATGGTTGAATCTTGGGGCTATGCCACCATATGTGGGCATGGGTTCCCTCCTCCCCACATTCCCTCCAGCATAGGGGTGAAGCCTGGGGATTCATTTTATGTAATTTCACCAGGACATATTACCACTTGGCTAATAATTTATAGTTCATTTATTTTATCTGTGCGTCCAGAGGTGGAGTGAACATAATCTAAAACTCTACCCCTCATCTGGCAACGAGAGATTTAGTTCCAGCTCCCAGTTCTCTGTTGGGCACACGGGTGCTCCATCTGGATGTGTTATCAACATTTTGTATAAGCTAGAAATTCCATATCTATCTGTCCCTCCTTGATCTGCCAATTTTCCCCATATATTCAAGTCATCTTTCCCCCGAAGGGGTTTTGGGAGGGACTCTACAAAGTGTTGAAGTTATTTGTATCTCCAGACATCCCATGGGGCTGTCCCATACCTTTCACGTAATTCCAAAAAGGGAACAAAGAGCATTTCCTTTCATAACATCTTTTAATCTCAAAAAGGTCGATGTGGTCCATTTTAAATATAATTTATTATCTTTCCCCGGTGGAAAGTAATTATTGCCTGTTAGGGCTATTAAAGGGCTATTATATTGTCCCTGTGTATTTTTAATTAGTTTATCCCACACTCTCAGTGCTTCTAACGTAATTGGTGCCGCTTCTACTAGAGAACCTCTATACTGCCTTGGAATCCAAATTATCTGTCCTAGCATCTGTTTACTTACATTTTCCTCCAATTCCACCCATTTTTTTTTGCCGTGGAGCGTGGACCCAGTCCATGACCCTCCGCAGAACTGCTGCCTCATGGTATTTTTCGAGGTCGGGGAGGAATATACCTCCCTTCTCTCTTGGTCTAGTCAATGTCTTATAAGCAATGCGATTATTTCTATTATTCCACACAAATCTCTGTATTATTGATTTTAGGGTTTTAAAGTACGCCACCGGAACATCAATTGGGAGACTTTGAAAAATGTACAAGGCTTTTGGTAGAGTCATCATTTTAATCACACTTATTCTGCCAAACCATGACAATCATTATCTTGATATAGGTCTAGTGTTGATTTTGACAGAAATACTCCCAAATATCTCAGACCCCTTTGTTTCCACGTAAGGGGGTACATTTTTCTAAGCTCTCTACTTTCACTCAAGGGGACTGAAATAGTTAATATCTCTGTTTTTCCATATTTATCTTTAAATTTGATACCCTCCCATAGTTATCCAACCCTTCCATAATCTTTGGGAGTGTCTGTCTAGGGTTTTTTATATAGACCATAATATCATCCGCAAAAGCGGATAATTTATGCTCTTGATCCCCGACCTCTAAACCTTGGATCTCCTGATTTGCTCTTATAGATGCTAAAAAAGGTTCTAATGAAAACACAAAAAGCAAGGGAGACAGTGGGCACCCCTGACGTGTGCCGTTAAAAAGTCGAAAAGTTTCCGAGAGGGTTCCATTTACTTGAATTTGCGCGGTGGGGTTTGAATACAATGCCTCTATCCATTTAAGCATACGGGGTCCCATGCCAAATTTATATAGTGTCTGCAGCATAAAGTCCCAATCCAGCCTATCAAAGGCCTTCTCGGCATCTATTGATAGAAACAAGGCTGGCTTCTTCCCCTTCTTAGCCTCATGAATTAAGAGGGTTGTTTTTAGTATATTATCCCTGGTCTCCCTCCCAGGGACAAAACCTGCTTGATCTTTCTCTATATATATTCTGGCATGTACGGCTTTAATCTTTCGGCCAGTATCCGCGCATAGATTTTTACATCTTCATTTATCAGGGATATCGGCCTAAAGCTTGAGCACATTGTGGGATCTTTTCCTTCTTTTACTAAAAGTGATATATAAGCGCCCAAAGCTTCCCCTCGTATCTTAAGGCCCCCCCCTATTGAATTCATGAATGATAGTGGGGAGTCAAGATTCCAATACATTTTTTATAGTATAGGGACGTATAGCCATCCGGCCCGGGGCTTTTTCCTCCTTTACTGTTTTTAATTGCCTGCTCTATTTCCTCTTTAAAGATATCACTGTCCAGTTTTCTTGAATCCTCTTCTGGTAATACAGGCAATATAATCCCCCTTAAATACTGTTCTATTTTAATTGTTCTGTTTTGCACAACCCCAGGATCTTGTGAATCATTCACCTTGTACAATGATTGATAGTACTCCGTAAATATTTTGCTGATGTCCCTGGTGGAGTACTTCATCTCCCCTTTATTTTTACTATGAAATTCGGGTTCCTCCTGGGTTTAATTTGTCCCGCCAACAATTTCCCTGATTTATTCCCAAATTTATATTGTTTATTTGCAGTTCTAATGAAGGCTTGTTTGGTCTCCTGCTCCATTAAATCCCTCAGGGCTTCGCATTGTCCACCATTACCTCACTATCATTTGCTCTCTTATGTTTCTGTTCCAACTCCTGGATTTCCTGTGAAAGGGACTGTTTTTTGGCCATCCAATTTTTTTTTCTCTTAGCCCCTTCCGCTATTAACCTCCCTGGTGGTATGATTCTGTCTGGAATTATGTACCAAAAGCGGTACAATTATTTTGCATGGAAATTTGGTGTTATGTATTGTAGGCCTGCGATTCTTAGTAATTACTTACTTAAACCTGACCAAACAAGAGTCTAGTAGACATCCCGGGTATGTGATGAAGTTTGAAACACAAAATCATAATATAATAAATAACTATAAATAATTATAACAAATAGTAATGTAATTATAATAAAAATTATTCAATAATGTAATCAAATCAAAAACACTGAAATTTGCTCAGTTGCAGAATTGTCGCTGTCATTCGATTTTTTGTTTGATGATGAATTTCCCCACAAAATCGCTATCGCTCAATTCTACGAGTGATTGTAATTTATTGTCGCTGTTTTTTAGCTGGTCTAAAATCACTTTTGACATAAAGGGACACTTTTTGGTTGCTATGGACAATCTCCAGTTTCCAGGCAGAAAGAACAGTTTTATTATATAAAAGTGCATGCAGGACACTGGGCAGACCACTAGGGACAAAGGGGGTGTGTAATTATTACATACAATACTGTAATCTGTAAGATTACAGTATACTGTATGTATACTATGCGTTTACTTTTTTGAATTTGGCGCCGAACTCCGCCCCGTGCGCCGCAACGTCGCAGGGAATGGAGCTCGGCACTCGGCAGTAAGGATCGAGCGAGACACGGCTCGCAGACACAGTGGGAGGACATCGCAGGATCCAGGGAACAAGGCAAGTTTCTTCCCCTGGATACTGCGATGCAGCCCGAGTCTGGCTCGGGGTTACCGCTCTTAGCATAAGGGAGGTTAATCTCCCCCTCATAAAAACTTTATGAGCTTCCCACAGAGTCGTTGGTGCAATATTTTCTATGTTATTCTCTGTAAAAAAAAAAATTATTTCCTTTTCCAAGTCTCCTAGGATACCCTGATCATATAGAAGTGATTCGTCCATCCTCCAGGATCTTTGCCTCTCCGGTACATCCCTTAACTCCAAGCTTACTATAACCGGGGCATGATCAGAGAGGGTGATCGATTTCACTTCCGCTTTTAATAAACCTTCAAAAGGAGGTCTAAGAAAATGTAATCAATTCTTGAGTAAGAGGAGTGTACCTGAGAGTAATATGTGAAATCCCTCCCCCTTGGGTGTAAAATTCTCCAAACCTTTACTAATTGCTGCTGATGGAGTTTTTGTTTAACTACTTTTAAGTGTTTTCCCTCTGAACGAAGAGAGAGAGGTTGGGTATCCAAGGTTGTGTCGAAAACAAAGTTTAAATCTCCTGCCATTATCACTTTTCCCTCTCTAAAATGTTCCAATTTATAAAGTACCTTTTTTAAAAACAAGCTGAGGTGGACATTGGGGCAGTGGATATTTACTAATGTGTACTCTTTATTAAACAAAAACCCCTTCACAAATAAATATCTTCCTTCACCATCTGACTCCATTGCTTTTAAAACAAATGGTGTGTTCCTATCAAAACCTATTGCTATCCCCTTGGATCTCTTATTGGGAGAATATCCATAAAACCATTCTGGGAAATTTTTAGTGTTCAGTCCCACCCTAGTAGACCATTTAAGGTGGGTCTCTTTCAGGAATACTATATTTATTGCCCAGCCTTTCAATTCCTGCTGTATTTGATGCCGTTTGCTAGGACTGTTTAGACCTCTGACGTTGTAGGAAATTATCTTTAAGGGCGCCATCTCTTTAATGGAGAATGCTCACATGACCAAATGCTTTTGACCATATGAGTGGGGGACCAGTTTCTCTATTTTTCCAGGGTTGACCCATACAACTGACAATATAAAAAACATCATAACAATACCACATAACACTTCCCACATACATAACCCCCCACCCTCTTCCCCTCCCCAACTACATTGAATATCAATGTTATGGCCCACCCGGCTGTCGCCCAATGCATAGGCGTTCAGCCGGGTGGGGCATACTCTAGGGGTATTTGCATGGCTATCCGGTCCTCCGAGCCTCATCCCTAATACAGAGATGGTCTCGGGCATACGGATGGGCATTGCCGAACCCCGGTTCGGCCCCCCTTCAAGCAGATTCCTTTCTCCTGCTGACCTCCCCTCCCCACCTCCACCGACTAAACCATTTATTCTCTTTTTTTTTTCCTTCTTTCAATTTATTTTCTTCCTTCGCTTTGCCTTTCTTTCCCCCCCTTCTCCCCCCACCTTTCTACATTTTATTCCATAACTGATCTTTAAGCTTCTTCCAATCTGGGTTTTTTTCCCCCCAGTTTTCTAATGGGGGCATTGGTATATCGAGTTTACTGCAGAACTCTTTCAAGTCCTCTGGGAATCTCAGTGTGGCTGAGACCCCTTGATTTTTTGCTATTAGACAGGCTGGGAAACCCCATCTATATACAATATTTTTATCTTGTAGTTGTTTTGTCAAGGGTTTCAATGCCCTCCTGCGGGCCAGGGTTTCTTGTGATAAATCTGTAAAGATAAGAATCTCAATTCCCATGTGTTCGATTGGTGTGGCGCTTCTCATAGCCTGCGAAACTTGTTTTATTTCATAACTTAAGAACCTCACTATCACATCTCTCGCAATATCTATTGATGGAGTAGATATTCTTTGTACTTTGTGCACTCTGTTGCTGTTGCTTCTTTCTTCAGTATCTTGTTGAACATTTCGCGGACCGTAGTTTCCAAATCATTATTTTTTTTTTTTTTGTTCATATCTTAATTAAACATTTTCCGTTTTCCAACAACACATACATTCCCTCCTACCCTCCCCCCCTATCTCCAATACAAAAAATTAATTAATCAAAACATCGTTTCACATTAAAACCATTACAATCCAAAACTCCTTTACCCCGATACTTCTTATCTCACCCTCCATTCTACATCTCTCAGCCGACCACTAATTGACCCAGACCACACTCACACTTCCTTCCTCCAAAACATCCATTCCCTTCTATGACTGATTTACTTATATTAAATTACAATTTTCTTCTTTTTTTTTTTTTTCTTGCCACGATTTCCAAATCTTATCAAATTTTTTTAGGGCTCCTTGTCTAACATAGGTTGTCCTTTCCTTTAGAATAGTTATGTTCATGTTTTGCTCCCAGTCCTTACTAAGGGGGGGGGGGGAGATTGATTGCCATCTCTGTGCAATCAGCCTCCTTGCTTGAAATAAGCATCTTGTTATTGCTAACTGAGTGTAGGCATTTGACCCCTCGCCCTTTACCCAGCCCAGTACACATTGTAGGGGTTCCAGCTCTATGTCAACCTCAAAGACTTGCTCAATTGTTCTCACTACCTCCCTCCAATACCGGAATAACTTCGGGCATCGCCAGAACATATGGATTATATCACCGTTTACTCCACCACATCTGGGACAACTGGCATCTGTTCTACGGCCAAAGCGGAAAAGTTTATACGGAGTATAATATGCTCTATTTAGCAAAAACAGGTGAGACATCCTCTGCGAGGGAGACAGTGAGACTGACGAAGCAAGTTCCAAAATTCTTTTCCACTGTTCGTTAGATAAGTTACCAATATCTCTTTCCCACTGCCTCTTGTGTACCTGGCCCTGGGTTCCCCTTAGGCTCCCCTTATGTAAATTTAAGTATATTTTTGTTATTGAGCCCTTAGAGGTTTTAGTGTTAATAATTTCTTTTAACAGGGGGGTCTTGCTCCAGGTCATTACTATTCCTTTATATTGTTTTGTTAAGGCATGTCTGATCTGCAAATATTTATAAAAGGATTTATTTGAAAGATTATATTGTTCTTTTAATGTCTGAAAAGTTTTTAATATGCCATCTTGCTACAGATGGGAGATATATTTAATCCCCTGTCTTTCCCATTCCTTAACTGTCCCCATCTTCTGTATCTCCTTTAAATTATCATTCTCCCATAGGGGGGTATACTCCGTGATGCCATCATATCCCAACGCTATCTTCACTGCTTTCCATATTGTAATCATGAGATCAAGGGTAGGTAATTTCTGTGGGAGAGATCCTGCTTCCATGGCTTCTACCATAGAGTCATGTGTAGAATGTTGTAATAATATTCTCTTCCTTATTTCTTCTCCCTGCATGTTACTACCCTTCATGTATTGGATCTGTGCCGCCAAAAAGTAACTAAATGGGTGTGGGAGTGCCACTCCCCCCTCTTGTTTTGTCCCCTGTAGGGTATTTAATTTTATTCTTGCTACACCTCCTTTCCAAATCAACTCCCTAAACGTAGTGTCTATTTTCTGAAACCATTTATTGTATATCCAAACTGGCGAATTTTGTAAGACATATAGGAGCTGTGGCATCCACACCATTTTTATTAAATTGCAGCGGCCTGCTACTGACAATGGGAGGGATTTCCACACCTTGATTTTCCCTTTGTATTTTTTAAGCAGAGGAATCAGATTATCTAGAATATAGTGGTTAGGGTCTCTAGATATATACACCCCCAGATATTTAATTTGCCTTGTTATTTGAATTTGTGAAGCCTCTTGCGGGAGTAGGTTTGACAGAGGGTCCACCGGTAGCAGCATGGATTTTCCCCAGTTTATATTAAGGCCTGAAAAACGTCCAAAAATCTCTATTTGTTTCATGGCCTTACCAAGGGAGTGCTGTGTATCTCCCAGTAACAAAAGGAGATCATCCGCGTATAATACCACTTTCCTCTTATCTCAGAGTCCGACCTAAGTGCAATCGCAAGGGGCTGGATTGCAAGGGCGAAGAGAAGGGGTGACAAAGGGCACCCCTGTCTCGTTCCCCTCTGCAACCTGAACCTCTCGGAATACACATTGTTCACTTTCACTCTGGCCTCTGGGGTGCTGTACAGCATCTTGACCCATTTCATAAAAATAGGGCCGACCCCAAACTCCCTTAAGGCTCTCCATAGATATTGCCACTCTATACTGTCGAAGGCCTTGGCAGCATCCAACGAAACAATTGCTCTTTTTCCATCTTCTTCTGTTGGAATCTGGAGGTTCAGAAAAACTCTTCTTATATTTGTGGAGGTGGCCCTACCTGGTATAAAACCCGATTGATCGGGATGTACCAGTTTCTCAACTATTTTGTTTAATCTAGCTGCCAAGAGCTTCGACAGTATTTTTATGTCAGTGTTGAGTAAGGAAATAGGTCTATACGAGGCGGTTTCAAGTGGGTCCTTACCCTCTTTGTGGATAACTATTATTGTGGAGTCCATCATAGACGTGGGGAGTTCTCCTTTAGCTAATGAGCAGTTTAAAACCCTGGTGAGTTCCGGGAGTAACTCCTTCCCGAAATACCGGTAGGTCTCTGCTGGGAGGCCGTCCGGTCCTGGGGTTTTATGCCCCGCCATCTCCTGTACGGTCAGCTGTATTTCTTCTAAGGTCAGGGGTTTGTCTAATTCCTCTCTATCCAGCTCAGAGAGCGAAGGCATCACTAGACTTCCAAAAAATTTGTCCAATTCTTCTCTCCTTTCCTCTTGACTTGAACTATACAAGTCTGCATAGAAATCACGGAATCTTTGTGCTATTTCTGATGTTTGGTGGGCCACCCTATCTTCGTTTACCCTTATTGCTGGCACCCCTGAGCTAGGTGTGTTAGTTTTAAATAAGTGAGCTAGCATCCTGCCTGCACTTTCCCCTTCCGCAAACGCTACTGGTCTTTGAAAAATTTGCTTATTTTCTACTTTCTTCAACATTATTAAAACGGTAGTTCTGTTGTGCTTGCATCCATACTCTGGATTTATTAGGTGTTGGGTCTTTAATGTATTGCGCTTCTTTTTCGCTTACTAATTCGCTGGCGGTTCTCTCTTCCTGACTGGATTGTCTTTTTAAACTAGATATTTTTTGTATCATTATGCCCCTGAAAAAGGCTTTCAGTGTGTCCCATACCACTTGTTCTGAGGCAGTACCTTGATTTATTTCTATAAATTCCCTAATCTCCCCCGATATCTCTTGTGTATCATTCATTAATTCCATCCAATGCGGGTTAATTCTCCCCTCTCTCTGGTACCTTGCTACTCCCGTATCAAGAACAACCAACATTGGGGAATGGTCAGAGAGGCTTCTCGGCATATAGTTCACCTTTTTTATTATTGGTATCGCTTCCTCATTGCCCAATACTAAATCTATTCTTGAGAGCGTGGAGTGTGTCCTGGAGAGGCAGGAATATTGCCGGGCTGCAGGGTTGTGTAATCTCCATATATCCCTCAACCCTATTTCTTCCAAGAATTTGGCTAGTCTAACATCTCTTGTTTTATCCTGAAGCAGCTGACTAGGAAATCTGTCTTTATCCCAATCTAGGACCATATTAAAATCGCCCATTACGAGCACCGGTATTCCCGGCCTCTCCAGAACAAACTCCACCAGACTGCCCAATACCGAGGTGTTAAAGGGGGGAGGAATATACAAATTAACCAAAATACAGGTTCTATCTTCTACCTTACAGTGTAAAAAGACATAGCGCCCTAGTTCGTCGCACCTACTCTGAATACAATTAAACATTATACCAGTTTTAATGAATATGCCTACCCCTCTAGAGTATGAGGTATGGACCGAGTGAAATTGTGTTTGATAGTCTCGCCACCCAAATTGGGGTATAGATATACTCGAGAGATGGGTCTCCTGGAGACATATTATTGAAGAACCATATGTTCTCATCAGTGAGATTACTGCTGCTGTTTTCCCTGGGTCTCCCAATCCCCAGACATTCCATGAACATATTGTTAAATTTTTCACTTGTGCACTACTATTCATTCATATGCAGTGAAGAATACCCAAATTTTATAGTGGATCCTTTAGTTACTAAAACGTGCCTATATTTTTCTTCTTTTAATATTTTCTTTATGCGATTTCTTTGTGTAAGTGTCATCGCAGTTCTACCACTCCGTATCCCCCATACATACCCGCACCCTCTCTCAAATACCCTTCTCACCGCCTTCCGTGGCTTGGGGCTTCCTATTGTGACCCTCTCTAACTTCTTTCAACAACCATTCACCCTGCCAGTGTTTGAAATCTTTCTCACTCCCTCTCCCACCCTCCCTCCCCTCCAGAACAAAATACATCTATACCCCTATGGGGGTTTCTCATACCCTCATGTCTCATACACCCAATACTTAATGAAATACATTGCTTACCCTTTAACTTAAGGAGTTCCACGCATCTCCCCCTTATAGAGGGGGGCAATATGCGTCTCCCTCCCTTCAGTTTGATCTCACCCCTTACCCCCCTCTCCCCCACCCCCCGTATCTCCCTCATGCCGTCCCCAAAAAAAAAAAAAAAAATTGTTCAAGAATTTAAAAAAAAAAAAAAAAAAAAAACTGTAAAAAATATGAAACCCAAAAAAAAAATGTATCAACTATCCATGTCCTGTCTTCTATGTGGATTCTTTATAAGATTGTAACCACTCCGTCGCCTCCTCAGGCGTATCAAAGAACTTTGTTCCTTCTGTTGCATTCACCCTTAGTCTTGCAGGGTATAATAGTGCATATGTAGTTTTTATCTGTTGTAGCTTGCACTTTATTTCTCCGAACCTGGCTCTTTTCTTTTGTAATTCCGGTGAGAAGTCTGGATATATAGATATCCTGAATCCATTATATAGAATGTTGCCCAGTTCTCTAGATTTCTGGATGATTAACATTTTGTCTTTATAGTAGAACATTTTAACTAGAAGGGGGCGGGGGGGCCACCCGATCTAAGAGGTCTAGCTGGAACCCTATGCGCTCTTTCAATCGCTAGAAACGGGGAAAAGACTTCCTGGCCAAATGTTTCTTTAAGCCATTTTTCCACAAATGCTACTGGGTCTGCTCCTTCGCTCTGCTCTGGAAGACCCACAATTCTAACATTCTTCCTCCTCATTCTATTTTCGATTTCATCCATCTTCAACTCTTGTGGCAGTTGTAAAAAAAAAGAAAAGAAAGCAGGAGATCTCTCTGGCCTCTGGAGGTGGTGTGTGGGGGAAGGTTGCTTGAAGCCCCCACAGAGCCGGCACAGCGAAGCAGTGGTGGACCCTTGATGCGCTGGGTGGGGGGGGCGGGGTCGGGGATCACAATTGCCCCCCTGCCTGCTAGGGGAGTCGCACGCTCTTCCTCCGGCAGGGAGTTCCTCTGGGCTGCTTGCTGCTTTCCTGCGGGGGGGGACCTCTCTCACCGGCGTCCGCCCCCCGACTACCAATGGGCTCTTCGGACTCCTCGGTATGAGGTGGTAAAATATTGCAGCTCAGCCCGACTTCACTCGCCCCCACACTGGTGCACAAACACCGCTCGAGCACCGCTCCAGCGCCTCAGCTCTTCCACATCTCGGGCCGCCTTCACTTCCTGGTTACTGGTCACTTCCTGGTTAGGACGTCATGTGTTCCACGCTGGCGGTTCTGGGAGATGTAGGCAGGGGAGTCTCGTCACATCCAACAGACATGGGCAGTTTCTCTACCCGCGTTACACATCGCACGCTGCTTTTTCCGGCATGATGGCCATGAGATACGAGCGGAGGGGGAGAGACGTCCGCCTACCACTCTCACATCCTGGTCACGCCCCCGGTGTTTTCCCTTCTCCACTCTTTGAGCAAATCATTATTTTTGACGGACTCCGGTAGCCCCCGGATCCTCAGATTGTTTCGTCTATTACGATTCTCTTGATCTTCAAGCCTATACCGGATATTCCTCATTTCTACCCATTCTAATTCAGCCCTCTCTCGCAACTCAAAAATTGCATGTTTATGTTCCTCCACCTGAGCGTCTGATTCTTCAACTCTTTGTAACTCATTTTGTATATCTGTTCGGGTAGCACTCAGTTCTCTTTTAATTGTGCCTTCTAAGTGGGCCATCAGCTCTACCATGTCTTGTTTTGTGGGGAGTGCCTGAAGATTATCCAAATTCTTTCTCCATTTCCTTTTGTTGTTGGTCTTGTTGTAGAATCCCTTCTTCATCTAAATCTGGAATTTTATTCTGCCCTTCAGTGGGGCATATTATTCTTTCTGTATTTTCTACTACTCGCTCTGCCTTTTGATCTGCTTTATCTTGCACCATATAGGCTTTTATGGAGTTACTACTTCCACTGTCCACTTGGTTTATTTTTGCTCCCCTTCTCCTCATTTTCCCTCCTACCTAGGAGTTTCTTTTCCGTTCACTTTAAGCGTTACCTACCAATTAATCTCGCACAATCTATACAGTCAGTCAATCAGTATATTTATATGGAACATCTTAGATATATTGAGTCCCTTACTCCAGTATATAAACTCTCTGTATAATAAACCAAAAAAACAATAATAATTATTAATAAGCAATAATATAAAGTACCAGATATACCTTTGGCCTTTGATGTTTACCCTTTATGTTCTCTTGCTGGTTTCTAACTTTTATACAATTCTGAGTTACCAAAAAAAGAAAAAAAAAAAAACAACCCCATAAAACCAGAAACCAAAAAAACAGATAAGTAAATAAGCAATACCCAAATGATCATACAACATACAAACAAGACAAGACAAAAACAACAAACAACAAAAAAAAGGGGGAAAAACAACCACCGCCTATATTGAATATAAATCAAGGTAAGTTTCAATTATGGCTATGCAAATATGTGCAAATATATAGTTACTTATATAGTCCTTTTTATAAATGTATTCATTATGTCCTTCCTTTTACCTTTTCTTCCTCTCTCCTTCTCCCCTCTCCTATGGTTTTCCTATAGGGACATATCTTTAACAGTCTCAAAATCGAGAAAAAAAAACAAAAAAACGTATCAAGTGAAAGTCCAAAAAAAAATAAAATAAAAAAATAAATAAATAAAAGAAGATGCATCAGGCAACTGACCTCTAAATACATATATTCCGCTCCTCAGGACTCAGGGGGTAGTAAAGATCTCAGGTGTAGCAAAAAGCAAAACCAAAAAAGTCAGTCCCACCCCTCAGTCCCTCAGTATAGGCCGTGTATGCAGGCCGGCTGTGGAAAGGTATTCCAGGTTCAATAGGTAGAGCAAAAAAAAAAAGAAAAAGTTCTTCCTTTCCCTCCTGTTTTTGGAGGGAGTGCAGTCTTTGTGGCAGTCTTTGTGGTCAGAAGCAGGGCAATACAAAGCGAATGAGGACAAGGCAAAGCAGGGCAGCGTCTATGGAACATGCAGAGAGCGTGTAAGGTATGTAGTGTATGGATATGGCTTAACAGAAAGCAGGGATTTCCTTTTCTCATTTTTTTCAACTAAAAAGTTTCTGCAATTAAGTGCATATGGGTGACTGAGGCTAGGCACTTAAAACAGACAGCAGGGTCTTTTAGTAGGCAAACAGTCCAGCACCAAATTACCTATCGCTCTTCAGTTCTGTTAGGTTGGTAACTTTCCAAGTTTCAGTATACGCTGCATATACTGTATATACTGCATCAGAAAAACAAACGGCAGGCAGAGCAAAGGTGCAGTATTGTAAACCAAAGCGGAATTTAGCAGGATACTTATTTCAAATGTATTCAAGCTACAGTCCTCTTCTAATCTGGCTTCCGCTGCCCCGCTTTCTGAGATATATTTAGGAAACACTTTACTTTTACCTTTATTATGCAGTAAGGGAAAAAAAAAAAAAAAAAAAAAAAAAAGTTCCTACCAGATCTTCAATCTGCTGATTTAGTCAGTCCGGCGCTCCTATACTGCTTCAAAACCTCCATACACCTTTACTTCTTCTGTGTGCTGCAGCTTTAAAGGGGTCCCTTGAGCAGCTGTGTACCCCGCCGGTCAGTCCCAAATCCATATGCCAGACCCCATCCAGACCCGAGTCCAGCCGCCACTCTCACCAGCCTCCCGTCCCCAAGCTCCGCTTGTCGGCTTTCCAGCCCGCAGCCCCTCTCGCTAAGGGCTGGAGGGGCGTACCAAAGCTTCCTCTGCCTCCGCTCTACCTCCGCTCTCACTCCCACCTCCCCTTCACACACGCTGTGGGATCATCAACTCGAGACGGGGGACAGGGAAAGATGACCGGCTGGTTGGATCCGAAAGCCGGAGCAGGGGTCAGGCAGCCAACGCAGGCAAACACAGGCACGCTTACCTCGGCTTACGTCGGTACATGGGGTATGGAGCGCAGCAGCACCTCCAGGTTAATTCCCATCAGCTTCGGCGGAGATATGGTGGAGTTACAGGTTGGTCGGTCAGTGCATTCTATCAGGCAGACTCCGCATGCTTAGAACCCGCTCGGGGGGAGCGCTCCCGAGCTCGCGGCTACAGGCTAGCTTGGCGCCATGTTGTAGCTCTGCCCCCAGCCGCTAAAATACATAGTACAACTAAAAATGTTTACGATAATATACTACCCAGGGAGTCACATAAACATCAACACAACCACCAATATGGTCCCATCATAGCTAAATCAATGCGCCAATGAGTTGCAACGGTCAATGTCTGGGGGGGCCTGGTGTAGGTTGATGTATAAGAAGATGGAGCTCCAAAAGTCCCTGTCCTTGTTAGGTCTGTTACACCCAGTAATCCTGAATGACGGGGAAGGACCACAGTAAGTGGAAGAAAGAGCCACTAGAGTCTCCACATCTAGGACAGGAGGGGTCATAGTGCCGCTTATACCTAGATAAACGGATTGCAGTTATATAGGATCTGTGTAATATAAATAATTGGGTAATCTGATAGTTTTGGGAAAACCAACTTACAAGATGCCAGGACATCTTCCCACCCTTTATCCTCCAGCTCCGCCACGGCCGCCTTATATAGAAGGTATAAAAGGTGGACGTTAATTTTTTAGAATCTGCGCCCAGGAAGACATCTAATGGGTACAAAGAAGTCAGGTTGGGGATCGAGTCTCCAAATTGGACATGCAGCACGTGGCGGAGCTGGAAGAAGTGAAAGAACATGTTAAAGGCCAACTTGAGATCCTGAAATGACCTGACATCAATGCTATATATTTGGGAGAGGTATATAACTCCACGAGTAATTCACACTTCAATATCAGGTAAGGTGAGTAGTGTTGGTAAGCACGAGTTGCCCCAAAGGGGTGTGTGGGCATGAGTAGATGGAGCTTTCATCCTGTGTAATGCCAATTCCCATATTTTACATTGGTGATAAACCAGCCCCTTGCGACCTCCTATGCTAGATAGATCTCGAGAATCTGAAAAGGGTGTATAACCAGACCAGAAGTTTGTGCAGATGCTAAGTTAATATATCGTTCCTTATCCTCTTCATCAAAATAAAAAAATTGGATAATTGGAAAATTGGGCAGCTAGGTAGTATACATTAAAGGGGTTGTAAAGGATCATTTTTTTTTTTTAATAACAAACATGTCATACTTACATACTTACTGTGCAGTTAGTTTTGCACAGAGTGACCCCAATCCTCCTGTTCTGGGGTCCCATGGCGGCTCCTCCCAGCAATAGCTAACCCCCTCTGGGAAGCTCTCTCCAGAGGGGGTTACCTAGCGGGCTTTCTCCCGTGTCTTACAGTTGGCGTCCATAGCCTCCGAGTGTATGACTCTGTCCCGCCCCCCGGCGGCCCTCATTGGATTTGATTGACAGCAGTGGGAGACAATGGCTGCTCTGCTATCAATCTATCCAAATTAATGCTGAGACTCCGTGGAGAAGAGGACGCCGTGGACACGTAGAGCAGGTGAACGGGCTAGGGTAAGTAAAACGGGGGGCTGGGGGGCCCGTGACAGCCAGGTGTTTTTTCACCTTAATGAATAGGATTAAGGTGAAAAAACACGAACCTTTACATCCCCTTTAAGATCCGGAAGAGCAAGAAGGCATTGATTTTTAACTTACTTTTACATATCAATAAGTCAGCGTTGCACGATATAATACAATTAATATATTGTTTTGTGATTAGCTAATTCTTAAAAAAAAAAATATATATGTATATTACCTTCTCCCAGTCCTAGGCTCCTCAGAGTGTCAGTCTTGTCCCTCACTTGCTTGGCTCTTGTCTTCAGAATCTCTGGCTTTTCTTCAAGAATTCTTAATATTGTTTTGTGGTTCAGTCCTACAACACGCAGCTCCTTGATGGTGGAAGTGCTGTGTACTGTGCATTTCATAGACAAGATCCTTTCAGCTTGCGTCTCTGAGAAGCCTAGATCCAAAAGCTCTTGTCTGGCAGCAGGAACAATGGACACGTGTCTCAAGCATAGACTTGGCCAACTAAAAATAAGCCGGTTTCTGAGACATAAAGACACCTAAATGAAGCACAGGATAAGAAGCTGATCACGAATCACATTTGGAATACACAAGATAGAAACAGTGAATCCAAAACAAATAAATATTCTGTATAAATAAAATGTAAAGCCCTAAATCTCTACTATAGTACTTTGTGCCATAGATGGACAGATTCCTTATCAATTGCAGGGACAGAAATGCAGTGCTGCGACAATCTCATCCAGAGCCCAGGGCGAACATGCCAAACTGTGCCTTTCCCCCCATAAAAAAGCATTATGTGTTAGCAAAAATCCCCCCCCCAAAAAAATTGAGCACTAATCTTCATGCTCACCCCATAAGCATACATTCTCCCTCCTCGTAGCACAAGTCTTTGCCCCCCCCATCTCAAATACCCTCTCGCCAATCCCCCCCCCAAAAAAAAAATCTCCTCTGAGCACAAATTCTCTACCCCTCAAATTTCCTCTCCGAGTACAAACCCTCTCCTCACTCCAAATTCCCCCTTCCAGCACAAATCCCCCCCCCCAAAATTTCCCGTTCTAGCACAAATCCCCCACCCAAAAAATGTCCCCTCCTAGCATGTTACCTGTTCTAGCACAAATCCCCCCCCAGAACAATATTTACCCGCTGTTCCCCACCCAACAAAAATCCCTCTCCCCCAATTTCCTTGTGGTGCCTCCGCACCTCACATTATACCACAGTGCCCAGGGTGGCAACCCGACCTGCCCACCCCTTGTCCCGCCCCTGCAGAAATTACCCTCTATATTAGTGGCTGAACTGAAAAAACACCTATTTTCTATATTTTACACACATGAAATAAAAGCACTGTAATATTTTCATAAAGAAAAGCAAACAATAATGTTTTCACCACAAGAGGCCACTAAAGGAGAACATAAAATGAACCTGTGATTTGCCCTACCAGCTGCACAAACTCCACTTCCTTTCCTGCTCTTCCCTTTTGGATGCCTCAGCATCAAGTCACTAGTGTTGCCATCGGGGAAGGCAGGGAAGTTAGTCACATGCGCCCCATACCTGGAAGTACCAGGTATTTGTTCCCAGCAGTCAAATGGAGCAGCAGGGAAAGAAGGGAATGTGAGTATATTGTCGCGTACACACGATCGTTTTTAACGTCATTGAAAAAAACTGCATTTTTCTCGACGTGATTTTTCGTGATTCTTCTCAAGCCTGCCTTGCCTACACACTATCGTGGAAAAAAATGTTCGGGTAAAGCACGGTGACGTACGACGGCACTATAAAGGGGAAGTTCCATTCGGATGGCACCACCCTTCATGTTAGTAAAGTTTGTTGAGAGACGATTCACGCTTTTCAGCCTCGTGCTTTTCAGTCTGTAACAGCGTGACGAATGTGCCATCTCCATTACGAACGCTAGTTTTACCAGAACGAGCGCTCCCGTCTCATACTTGATTCTGAGCATGCGCATTTTTTTTCACGTCGTTAAAGCCCACACACGCCCGTTTTTCATGACGAGAAAAACGACTTTGTAAAAAACGACGTGAAAAATTAGAGCATGTTCCAATTTTTCTCGTCGTGATTTTCGGTGTTTTTCTCATCGGGAAAAATGCTGGAAAGCCCACACACGATCATTTTGAATGACCATTTTAAAAAATGAAATTTTTCTCGTCATTAAAAACGATCATGTGTAAGGATCTGGTGAAGCGGTCATCAAAGAGAACCTGTTGTTTTCCCTGTATGGAGGCAGTACAGATTCACTGGTGAATACACATAATGCAACAATGTGTAATTTAGAATGATTTGTATTAGCCTTTGTCTGTGCACTGTTCTGCAAGAAAGCTAACAATCCCCAGCCAGTGGGCCTACTACAGTCACCTACTTGTATTATGGGGATTTATTTGTACATTTAAAATAAGTCCTGGGCATCCGGTATAGCAGTTTCTGAAACTATTACAAGTTAACCAATAAATGCCTTGTTCAGTGTATAGCAGCATGCAAATGGATGGAGACCTCAGGTGTGCTTCAGTAAAGAAAAATGTAGACATTTGTATTTTTCCTCACCTCTCCCCTCTGTTGTAGTGTGAACATAATTGCTTTCTATGTGCCCTACAGAGAACCGAGTTTTTCAAGTGCAAATATAGTAATACCTCGGATTGCGAATAATGTGGTTTACGAGCGTTTTGCAATACAAGCTTTTATTTTTATTCTGACTCTGTTTGCGAGCGATGTCTTGCAAGACGAGCAGGATTCAAGCCTCTGGGGTGTGCAGTACCGAACATTTGGCGAGAGGTGCCAGTGACACTCGAACCCACTCATAGACACTCCGTTCCTGAGTGTCCCTGAGCCTTTCCGAGTGTCTCCGGCGCCCCCCCACCTCGGGCCACATGCGGTACTGCATACAATGGCAGTCACTGGAAGGAATTATCTGAGTTTCCATTGACTCCTATGGGGAAACTTGCTTTGATATGCGAGTGCTTTGGATTACAAGCATTCTTCTGGAATGAATTATGCTCATTATCCAAGGTACCACTGTACAGGTCTTTGCACAATTGTGAATGAATCTTAAAACACAGGTAAAGTAAAGCTGGCCAATAATGATAATCAATGTGGGTGGGGAAGTCCACCCCGCTGCGCAATTGGATTCTGATTCCTCCGCTCTCAGAATATACTGATCAGTGCTGCCCATGGTTGTGGGGGTCTGCGGGCAGGGGGCTTATAGGAATCTGGAACCCCCCTGTAACAAGGGAGCCCCCAGATCCTGGTTCCCCCATGTGAATGAGTAGGGTTAAACAAGGGAGCCCCCAGATCCTGGCCCCCCATGTGAATGAGTAGGGTTACATTGTACTCCTACTTATTCACCAAAAAAGCATAAAAAAAGAAATAAAAACACAGAGATTGTTTTTGTTTTTTTAATAAAGGAATTGTCAAAATCAATGTCCCCCTGGTGTAGATCCATCAATCATGACGCCCGCTGTCGACCCCCCAAAAAAATAAAAAGTTCAGCTCGCGCCGAAGGCTCCTGCCGTCTGCCATTTCTCAAATACTTATGGGGCAGGGCCACCCAGCGATGTCACCGCCCCCTTGTGACACCATTGTTCGTTGCATGCTGGGTTGGTGACGTCACAAGCGGGCGGTGTCACCAGGTGACGTCGCCGGGTGGTCCTGCCCCTTAGCCGTTTAAAATAACGTCAGATGGTTCTCTTGTTAAAAAAAATAAAATAATGTCAGATGCCAGCGGATGCCATGATTGACGATGAATCTCAAGTTTCCTATAGAAAAGCCAATATTAAAAGTAAAGTGACCCCTAATAAAATCAAAGAAACCTCAACTGCTCGCACTATGACTCCAATTCCTTTGGTTGGCCTGTATCAGTGCAAAAAACCCTTGTGTCCAACATGAAAATTTGTACAATTGTTTTACAGAATACGTAGTCTATTGTTTCACCTGCCCATGTGGGTTGTTCTACGTTAGAGGAGACTTAAGAAAGTGGTTGCGACCAACATAGTGTCCCCAGACCTTTTCTTGAGTGCCATGGAAACTCCAACGTTAGTTTAAAAGTCTGGGTTATCGAGGCCATCACCAGATCTTTTCCTTTGGCTAAACGTTTTATCGCTCATGCCAGCAGGAAACATGCTGGATATATTCTTTGGGTACTCTTGTCCCAGGAGGATTAAATGAGGAAATAGAGTTACACACCTTGCTCTAACCCTGCATATCTTACATATTATGGTTATTGTCATTTGAGTATAAATCATCCATTAATACATGGATTTGTGAATATTTACCCCTATCTATATGGGTTCCCATCTAATTTGTTTTCTTTTTTTCTTTTACAGCGGACACTTATGGTCTTTTGTATATATTTGAAAAAAAAGGTTAAATTTGTGGGTTTTTTTTATCACCTATAGTAAGTATCGCCAAATATCTGTTCCCTATATTTAATCTGATCAAGCGCTCTTAACATGTATGATATTGTTTTGTTTAAAAACAATACTGTTACTTATATACCTTATAAGTATTTTTATTTCATTTTATTATTTTCTTAGCACTGGATTTTTCTAGGTGTTTTACGAATGCCCTTTTATTTTGTATAAACCCAGTTAGAAGTCTCTTAATTATTGTCCAGTCTTTTTGCTCAGTTTAGTAATTTGCTTTATTTTTGCTGTTTACATCAAAGAAGTTGCTGACCCCTGTAGTCCCACAGCCAGCCCCTATGTATAAATAGCACCTTAGAATTGTTCAGCCCCAGGCCAGTAGAAGGAGCTGGTGCTCCGAGCACGTAGCCTGTTGTTTCTAACAGTCTCTCCTCTTCCAGTGACGTCACATCCGCTGTGCTTTCCACAATGGTTTGCCTGGACTTCCTGGTGGCCACAAGAGGCTCCATCTATCTCCTCCATCTCCAGTGGTTCCCCGGCACAGCGCAGTGTCGGCAGGACAGACCAGAGCAGCGCACTTACTACACTATCTTGTGAGTGTTTTAAACTATTGTGAATAAAACTAGTTTTATTTGCTACACTTAGGTGGCTCTTCCTTTTCACCTTGTTCTTATCCCACAGAGCTGGCTATACTCTAAGGATAGCTGCCGCCAATTTCTTATCCATGTTATGGACTGATGGACTTTCCTATGGACTGAGAAATCCAATACCATTATTGTGTCCTCATAAGGGTGTTTGTCCCTCATGATCACACTGTTTTTGCGCTGAAAATTATTGGTTACACACTTAAATAATGCCCTTGGTATAGGTGCAGGCCATTTATGTATCTCATGAAGCCAGACTGGAAAACTCAGAGAAATTGCATCTCCTCATCCTGCCTTGTTGCTAGGATGTTGCTAAGAGACTCCCAGCTGTTACTGTTCACCTTCACCATCACAGGAGCGAGCCTTCAAATGCTGAGCTCAGAGCTACTGCGTCAGGTGAGAGAAAGCGCCTGCGAGGGGATTTGAATCAGAGCAATAATTCAAGGCCAAATATTCATGGTTAAAGTGGTTGTAAAGCTTTTGTTTTTTATAAAAGAAAAAAAAAACTAGTTATAATGACCTGCTCTGTGCAATGGTCTTGCACAGAGCATGGCTTACCTCCTCTTCTGGATGCCCCTTGTAGGTGCTCTAAATTCCTCCGCTTCCCTGAGGTTCCCCCTCAGCAGGCTTGCAGGCCATAGACACACAACACAGCACGGCTTGGCCATGCCCCCCCCCCCCGCACCCTCCTCACAGCATTTGACTAACAGCAAACAGCCTATGGCTCCTACTGTTCTCTTGGGAGACTCATGTGAATGCAGGAAGAGAAGAGCAGCACTGCTGCACACAGGAAAGAGCTGGGTTGAGAGAGAACTGTGGTAATGGCTGTTGGGGGGCACAGGCATTGGAATGTTTTTTACCCTGAAGCAGAGAATGCATTATGGTAAAAGAAAAACCTTAAGCTGTTAGAACCACTTTAACAATAAACTGATGGAAAAAAAATGGGCAATTTATTGCATTTGTGCGCCCTAAAATTTACTTTAATGTATTTACAGAAATGTTGCCTTTTCTAAACTGTTGCACTAATATCACGTGACATAAAAAAAAATTGAAACCAACACAGTTCTCCAGAGTGTCTGCTTTCATAAAATATATATTGTTTTGGGTGTTTTAAGTAATCTTTAGGCTTAAAATGATTCAATTAAACGTGTGTACAAAAGACAAAAAAAAAAAAAACCAAAAAAAAAAAAAAAAAACACAAAGCCGGTTCTGGCAGTGAAATAATAGGATTTTTTACTCACCGTAAAATCCTTTTCTCTGAGTCCATGGACCGACACAGCTTCTCTATTGACAAAGTGGGTATTATCCGTTAATTAGGAGTGACTAGGCAGAAAAACTTGTAAAAAAAGTGTTGCATCACACCTTCTACAGTACCGCCCAGGGGGCGGACCCTCTGGGTATACCCTCTCAGTCTGCATCTTCGCAGATCAGTTCGTCAAAAAGCAGTACAAACTTAAAAAGGAGGGGTGGGTGCTGTGTCGGTCCATGGACTCAGAGAAAAGGATTTTACGGTGAGTAAAAAATCCTATTTACTCTTTCGTCCATGGACCGACACAGCTTCTCTATTGACAAAGTGGGACGTCCCAAAGCAGTGTCAGAGAAAAAACGAGGGGTGGTAACAGCATAAAAATAAACTTCACCCCAAACACAAAACAGCACTCCTCCAACGGAGGAGTTGCAACTCTAAACAGCCGCTTGCAAAACCTTGCGGCCAAAAGAGGCATCCGAAGATGCACCTACATCAATTTTGTAGAATTTTGTGAAAGTGTGAGCGGACGACCAAGTCGCCGCTTTACATAATTGGGAAACAGACGCTTGATGTCGGAAAGCCCAAGAGGCACCTATTGCCCTGGTCGAATGCGCCGTGACAGGAAAGGGGGGCGCCTGACCCTTTAAGGCGTAAGCCTGGATTACTATCTGCCGGATCCACCTAGAGATGGTGGCCGATGAGACTGCTTGGCCCTTCTTGGGACCAGCCACCGAAACAAACAGTGAGTCTGACTTCCGGAACAGGGAAGTAGCAGATAGGTATACTCTCAAAGCTCGGACAACGTCCAAGGAATGCAACGCCGACTCCTTAGGATTCGACGGCTGAGGACACAAGGATGGAAGTACAATGTCTTCGTTGAGATGAAAAGCCAAAACGACTTTCGGAAGAAAGGAAGGCTGCGGCCGCAGCACCACCTTATCCTTGTGGAAAATCAAATAGGGAGCCTTGCAGGACAAGGCTGCCAGCTCAGAGACTCGTCTAACTGACGTAACAGCCACCAAAAAGACCACTTTCTGAGAAAGTGTCAACAGGGGAATATCTCTAATATTCTCAAACGGTGCCTTCTGAAGCACCGAGAGGACCAGGTTCAAGTCCCACGGAGGTAACGGGGGACGGACCGGAGGGGCCACCTGTCGGACCCCCTGCACAAATGTACTTACGAGAGAGCGAGTCGCCAGGGGTCGCTGAAAAAAAAGACAGCCAGGGCAGATATCTGTCCCTTAAATCGTACTTAGGGCAAGCCCTTGGTCCACCCCATGCTGTAAAAACAGCAGGATTCTGGAAACCAAATAGGTACGCGGATGCCATTTCATTTCCTCACACCTGGAGATGTAGGCCCTCCAAGTGCGGTGATAGACCTTCCTAGAGGACGGTTTTCGAGCACTTCTCATAGTAGAGATTACTGAGTCTGACAGGCCCCGGTCTCTCAATACCCGGTTCTCAACAGCCATGCCGTTAAAGCCAATGACTGTAAAGCAGGATGGAATATGGGACCTTGCGATAGCAGGTCCTTCCGTAGTGGTAGGCGCCAGGGGACGTCTGCTACCAGACGTACTAAATCGTCGTACCAAGGACGCTGAGGCCAATCTGGAGCGATTAGGATCATTGGAATTCCCTCTGCCTCCACTCTGCGGAGCAGAAGAGGAAGAAGCCTTAAGGGAGGGAAGGCATAGATTAGCCGATACTGACCCCACGATGCTACCAACGCGTCCGTTGCGTCTGCCCATGGGTCTCTTGACCGGGCCACGAATCTCAATACCTTCCGATTGAGTCGGGAAGCCAGAAGATCTACGTCTGGTGTGCCCCATCTTTGGCAGAGGAGTTGGAACACCTCCGGGTGTAAGGACCATTCTCCCTGGTCCAGCATCTGGCGGCTCAGGTAGTCCGCCTGCCAGTTTTCCACACCCGGAATGTACACGGCCGACAGTGCCGGTACGCTCCTCTCTGCCCACTTCAGGATGCGAGCGATCTCCGATGTTGCAGCTGAGCTTCTTGTTCCTCCTTGATGATTGACATATGCCACTGCTGTGGCGTTGTCTGACTGGATCCTGACTGGACGCCCTTGCAGCCTCTGAGACCATTTGAAGAGGCACAGCCTGATCGCCCGGATTACCAGGACATTGATCGGCAGGAAGGCTTCCTCTGGGGTCCAGCGACCTTGCGCCGACTGAACACCCCAGACTCCCCCCCAACCTGTAAGGCTGGCGTCCGTCATGATCACTATCCAGTAAACCGGAAGAAATGACTTCCCGGCCATTAGAGCCGGTGCTGTCAGCCACCATACCAGGGATCTCCTGACTATGTGGCTCACTCGGATTTGATAATCTAGAGATGATGGACATCTGTTCCATCTGGACAGAACTTCCTTCTGTAACACTCGAGTGTGGTATTGAGCATATGGAACCGCCTCGAAGGAGGCTACCCTGAGGCCCAACACTCGCATGCAAAAAACGGAGTGACGACCAATTCCTGGAAGTCAGCTGCCGTACTGCAGCCCGGAGGGTCTGCAACTTCTCCACAGGGAGGAATACCTTTGCCTCTGAAGAATCCAGAATCAACCCCAGGTACCCTAGGCGTTGAGTGGGCACCAATACTGACTTTTGCGTGTTTAGTATCCAACCACAGTCTCGAAGAGTCTGACAGGTAATGGACACGCTTACCTCTAATTCTGAGCTTGAAGGGGCCTTCAGCAGAAGGCCGTATAAGTAGCCTGTGATAGCGATACCCCGCTGTCTTAGAAGTACCAGAATCGGAGCGAGCACCTTGGTGAACGTCCTGGGTGCTGAGGCAAGGCCCAACGGGAGGGCCACAAACTGGTAGTGGTCCTTCCCGATAGCAAATCGCAGAAACCTCTGGTGTCTGGAGTATATGGGGACATGCAGGTATGCGTCCTTGATGTCCAAGGAGGCCAGAAAGTCCCCCGGATGGAGAGCCGTGACTACAGATCGAACCGACTCCATCCGAAAACTTTGTACCTTCACAAAGCAATTGAGGGCTCTGAGATCCAAGCTTGGACGAACCCCCTCCTTCTTCGGCACAATGAACAGATTTGAGTAAAAACCCCGTTCCAGTTCTGGAACTGGAATAACTACCCCGCGTTCCAGTAGACCCTGGACCGCCCCATACAGGGCCTCCCGACGGATCGGTAGTAGCTGGGGATTGGAGGTGTTGAATCTGTCCGGTGGACAAGAGAGAAACTCTATCTTGTAGCCTGAGGAGATTACTTCGCAAACCCACCTGTCGGAGATTAGTGCTGTCCACTGAGTCGCGAATTTGCGAAGACGTCTCCCCACCCGAGAGCTGGGTGGGGGTGGACCTTCATGCGGACGCAAATTTGTCAGCAGGCTTATTGGGTATGCGGGACCAGGGACGCTTTTGTCCTTGGGCAGGCGCTTTATCGGCCTGGGGTCTTTTCCCTGTCGCCCTAGGGGGACGAAAAAAACACTTGTGTGCAGTAAAGGAGGGCCCTTGCCCTTGGCGTGGCCCCTTACCCTTGCTAATTTGGGGAAGCAAAGTGCTTTTACTTCCTGTGGCATCCTTGGTGATGTCATCCAGAGAAGCCCCAAAACGTCTGTCACCCTTAAAAGGCAGATCCAACAGGGCTTTCTTGGAAGTCTGGTCCGCAGACCAGCCTTTTAGCCAGATCAGGCGGCGTATTGCTACTGCATAAACCGAAGTTTTAGACAGCAGGGGAATGGTATTCATGTCTGACTCGCAGACAAACCTAAGGCCCTGGACCAACAGGTCGGCCAATGTTATCTCATCAGGAGGAGCATCTCGCTCCTTAACCCCTGGAGTAGCAATCTTGCCCGTTCAGTAAGTGTGTGAGACACTAGGGCCCCCGCCAATGCCGGGCGTACTGCCGAGCCTACCACTGAGTATAGGTAGCAAGCGAGTGCTTCAGCCTTCTTATCCACAGGGTCCTAGAAAACAGGAGCCCCTTCTACAGGAATTGTGGTGGCTCTATTAAGTCTGGACACCGGAGGGTCCACTATAGGGGGGAGAGGTCCATTTCTTCAGAAAACTCTCCTCAAAAGGGGTACCGTACCGCAAACCTCTTTGGGGCTGTAAAGACCCTCAAGTGGGTTCTCCCATTCCTTGTATAAGAGTTTATCAAAAGACACACAAGGGAACACCTTAGCAGTGCGGGCAGGTCTATGAAACCCAAGTGGACCGGAGTCTCTGCTGCTTCTGCAGTATTTTCCAATTTTAGCATATCCCGCACTGCAGTAATAAGGTCAGATACCAAAGCCGTCTCGCGTACTGACCTGGACTTTGAGTCATTCTCACTGTCCGGTCACGGTCTGCAGTCTCTGATGCGTCAGAATCTGGGCCCCGAGCCATAGCTGGACCTGGTTCTGCACCAGAATTATCCCCAGAAGCTTGCAGGGGATGGGGTGTTTACTACCCCCTGTATTCCCGTGTGCTGCTTCCACCCTGGCAGCAAACGCCTCTAGGATTGCAGTCATAGCGTTCATAGACACCTCAGGGGCACCAGCTGCTAAATCTGGTGTTTCAGGGGAGAAGACATCTGGCTCAGATGCCATGCTGACCACACGCTGACACTCACAGGGCTCCAGGCAAGATATCAATAGGCCACCCTCCTGTGCTGCAGAGAGGCCGGGTCACCCAGAGGACTCACCACCCTGGATAGGTACTGCTATGCTGCGCCTGTGATGCTGTCCCCCCTGCTGCTGTGTCAGTCTGCTTCCTTTATCAGCACTTCCTGTGTGAATTTTCGCGCCAGTGTAATGCACCCTAGAGGCCGGAGGCTCTCGAAAAATGGTTGCCAAAACGTCTGTATGGAAGATAATGTGGGCTCTAAGAAAATGGCCGCCGACAGAAGATAGAGGTCAAGCAGCCATAGCCCACAAAAAGATGGCCGCCGAACGGCAATATCTGCATACAGGGTGGACAAACATGGCCGCCGATCAGTTGATAGGGGCCAGTGGGTGTGGCCGAACCACAGGAAGATGGCCGCCGGGCAGTCACAAGAGGCCAAACTTGGCATGGACCACCTCAAAATGCCCGCCGACAGCATGGAGGAGGAAGGACACAAACACAGGTAAGAAAAAATGACATTTCTTTTAAATGTTAGTTACAGCCAGCCCCGCTCCAGTGGGACCCCCTAGGTGACCCCCAGCAACCTTTAGCTAGAAGCCCAGGGAGGAGGGAAAGGCAGGGAGAGAGGGAAGAAAGGGGCCACAACCACTTACTTGATCTCTCCAGGAATGTCCAGCTAAATCACCCAGCCGAGGCAGGGGAGTTTTACTTACCTATCCTGCATGTATTCTGCTGGAAGACATTCCAAACAGATTATCGTCCGCACACGGAAGGTGACTGTTGGCCAGGCATGCTGTGATTGGACCCAGAAGGGACGATCATATGTATGCCCTGGAGCATGACGCTCACCGGACAGGCTGCTGCGACTCGGCCGTAAGGTCAGCCGAAGCTGAGCGGTCCGATGCAAGCCTTGGAGCGTAAGCTCACCGGCCAGGCTGCTGCGACTCGGCCGTAAGGTCAGCCGAAGCTGAGCGGTCCGATGCAGGCCCTGGAGCGTAAGCTCACCGGCCACCCGTGGAGCGACGGGCATGTCGTGGAAAACCCAGCGCGTAGCTAGGGTCGGCACGCGCTCGATGGCCGAAACTGGGGAGACTACAAGGATCGAGGATCCAGCCTGTCACCCAGTCGGCAGTTGATCGAAGATCGCAGGAAACAACAAATGTAGCAAAAAAAAAAAATATATATATATATATATATATATATATATATTTTTTTTTTTTTTTCCCCGGACCAATGGGCCCGAAGGGAGCCATGTCCTACTCCTTGCTAGACAGAAAAAAACTGATCTGCGAAGATGCAGACTGAGAGGGTATACCCAGAGGGTCCGCCCCCTGGGCAGTACTGTAGAAGGTGTGATGCAACACTTTTTACACGTTTTTCTGCCTAGTCACTCCTAATTAACGGATAATACCCACTTTGTCAATAGAGAAGCTGTGTCGGTCCATGGACGAAAGAGTAATACAGTTTTCATTAAAAAAGAATTCCAGGTATGGATAATTTAAACTTTTGTCCACTTTGGCTGATGCCCCTGGAAGCTGGAATTCACTGAAGTATACGCCCCGCTACTCCAGTGAGCTCCACTCGCTTCTGGGTCCCGCGCTGAGCAGCTGGCCTGATGTGAATGCAGGTCAGCTACTCCGCACGGCACCAGTCAGAGAGGTAGAGAGGTGGGGCAGTGACATCACACTCTCCACCTTGTCCAATCAGAGAACGCTGTGCATTCATTCAGAGAGTGCAAAACATTCCCTGATCTTGTGTGCTTACAATGCATCAGGCCAGCCGCTCAGCACGGGACCCGGAAGCGAGTGGTGATCACTGGAGTTGCAGTGACTACTTCAGGGATTTCCAGCTTCTACAGGGATCCAATAGGTATGCTACATACCTTATTAGATTGGTCTTAGCTGTTTGTAATTGGCATTGTATAAAATAAACACCCCCCGCACATACCCTATATAAAAGTCATAGGGTGCACATGTGTATGGAAACATCACTTGTGTCACACATGTGGTATCATTGTGAACATCAGAGTGAGACCAATAATTCAAGGACCATAGTTCACAGGTAACTCTAAACTGATGGTTTGTACAAGTTTTTAAAGCATTGCATATAGAGAATTGCAGGTACCAAAATTATTTGGGATTCCACAGGCATGCGCAATTTTAACCCCTTTCCGCCAGGCCTACAGAAGATTCACGGCCGGTCGGGACATTCTTCTTTCTGAGTGGACGTGGTATGATGTCCTCTTAAAAGGACACAGCTGATGACTGATCAGTGTACTGTCTCGCTGCCGGTACCATGTGACAGCTGTGACCAATCATAGCAGGTCACATGACAGTTCTAAACAATGGATGGCTTCCTTTCATGCCATCCATTGTGTACAATTGTGTTGCTAGCTGTGATCAATGGAATCACATGGCACAGACAGGGCCAATCACAGCCCCCATATGTACAATGTGATTACCTTTGACTAATCACAACAAAACAGACTGAATGAATAATGAAAAATAAAAAAAAAATTGTACTGTGTCCATAATCACCGCCACACCCATTATATGATGATGCTGTATGGCACTGATGACAATATGTTAAAAAAAAAAAAGTGAAAATTTTTTTTACATTTCTTAATTTTCCACAAAATTATGACAAAAAATGACAACTTCAAAAAAAAAAATATCACACAATGCCTCTTACTAAATACTTTTCTAAAAAGGGGTAATTTGAACTGTCCTGGCATTTTTGGGCCTCAAGAAATGAGATAGGCCATTGATACATCAGGATTAAATTTTCAGATATATACCATAGTTTGTAGACGCTAGAGCTTTAATACAAACTAAATAATAATCACTGATTTGGGGGTTTTTCACCAAAGAAATGTAGCAGAATACATATTGACCTAAATTTATAAAGAACATTTATTTGTAAAATTTTATAAGAGAAACATAGAAAAATGCTCTTTTATTTTTCAAAATTTTCAGTCTTTTTTTGTTTATTCAGCAAAAAATAAATAAAACCCAATGATGATTAAATACCAAATAAGGAAAAAAATTGCGCTACTAGGTGAAACAAATGAAAAACAATGGCTGCCAGCATCAGCAATCGGACATAATGCAAAAAGAAGAATAAAAGTAAAAAATGCGGCGCCTAAAACAAATAATGACAAAACCCAGAAACACGTATGAATCTGGGCATGTGATAAGTGAGGACGTAAAACTTAAAGTGATCTGGTAAATAAATAGCCAGGTGTAGATACACAAATGATAGTATCAAACAGTGTATATATAATAACCGTAATCTATATATCACAATATTGTAAAAAAAAAAAAAAAACACAAAAAAGTCCCGTGAAGGTGCCCAGTATGTGGACTGGGAACAAAAAGAGAAGGTGAATGTAAATATCAGAGCATAGTCCCCACTTTCAAAATCGAGCAGGCTTATAGTTCATATATAACATTGATTCGGAACGTTGTAACACCCCGGGATGTGACTCCAACACCAGGAAGGGGGAGAAGAAATGAATACTCTTACCTCTAAACGTGGACTCACACACCAGCGGTGGTGAGTCAAACAGGCAACAGGTGCGGATGTAGAATCCTCTGGATACGTCCTCACGGAACGGCAGCAGAAGGAACAAACTCACAAAATCCACTCTCTCCAAGGCAGTGATATAGAAACCCAAAACGTCGGCACATCGAGGATAACTTTCACATGAGCAGGAAAGTTATCCTCGATGTGCCGACGTTGCTTCTACCAACTCACCTCTGCGATCGGTGAGTCGGAGAACGGATCTGCTGACCCCAGATGTCCACCATAGAGATTTCCGGCGAACCAGATGGTCGCCGGAGTCTCTATGATTGTCGGAGGCCGGGTGCGATGTTATGACGTCACGCCCGGCCTCTGCATTCAAACAAACGGCGCCGCCTCGGCTGGGAAGCCAAGATAATTTTTTATTTTATTTCAAGCTTCCCAGCCTAGAGGTGAGATGTAGGGTCTTATTGACCCCACATCTCACTGTAAAGAGGACCTGTCATGCCATAATCCTATTACAAGGGATGTTTACATTCCTTGTAATAGGAATAAAAGTGATCACATTTTTATTTATTTTTAAAGTGTCAAACTAATTTTTTTAACTAAATTAACAATTAAAAAATTTTTTTTAAAGTGAGCTCGCACGCAGAAGCGAACACATACATAAGCCCCACCCACATATGAAAACAGTGTTCAAACCACACATGTGAGGTGTCACTGCGAACGTTAGAGTGAGAGCAATAATTCTAGCCCTAGACCTCCTCTGTAACTCAAAACACGTAACCAGTAAAAAATAAAAATAAAGCGTCTCCTATGGGGATTTTTAAGTACCGAATTTGGCGCCATTCCACGAGCGTGTACGCAATTTTGAAGCGTGACATGTTAGGTATCTATTTACTCTGCGTAACTTCATCTTTCACATTATGCAAAAACATTGGGCTAACTTTACGGTTTTGTTTTAAAGCATGAAACAGTTTTTTCCCCCCAAAAAAAACACGTTTGAAAAATTGCTGCGCAAATACAAAACATAAAAAGTTGCAATGACTGCCATTGCATTCTCTAGGGCAGTGATGGTGAACCTTGGCACCCCAGATGTTTTGGAACTACATTTCTCATGATGCTCATGAACTCTGCAGTGTAGGTGAGCATCATGGGAAATGTAGTTCCAAAACATCTGGGGTGCCAAGGTTCGCCATCACTGCTCTAGGGTCTCTGCTAAAAAAAACATATAATGTTTGGGGGTTCTATGTAATTTTCTAGCAAAAAAAATATGATTTTTACATGTAGGAGAGAAATGTCAGAATTGGCCTGGTTGGCAAGTGGTTAAAGTAATACTTGGTGATCCTGCCATGAAGGTCCTTGTAGAGGGTGACAACACTCTATCCTTCCCCCTCCCCCCTTTTTGTGCTCTGCAATGTCATCCTGTCACATCATTGCAGAGATATATTCTGCCATTGCAATGATGTGCAGCTCATAGAACATACTTGTAGACAGGAGGATAGCATGGTGACTGTTTATCATGCACAGTAATTCAAGGTACAATAATTGCCATAAGTGTCATCCAGTTTGTGTCTACCAGAGGTTGCAGAGAGGAGTGTGCAGCCCTGACCTCCTCCATACACAGCAGGCTCAGAGTGAAGGAGAGCTCTGTTCGCAGTGCATTCTGGGACTCGTAGTCCTCTAGTGAGGGGAAGCTCGTACAGATGTCCCTGGTTGTATAGGGAGTCTCTGATAACGGGCGGAATACAGACTATCCGGTGTGTCTGCGCGCACACAGTACAATCACTCACCATTATCACACTCCTGTCCGAACCTTTATTCTGTCCCACACAGCCAGTCTATCCTGTGCACCGATATATACAGCACTTCCGGGGAAACACGAACTCGCTAAAGAGTTCCGCCTCACTGGAAGCTGCACAATGTGTTCTGGAGGACCTGCAGCGTCACAAAACTCAATTAAAATGAGTGCAAACGTTCTGGGCCAGAGCAGTCTTCACAGAACTGCGAGTTATAATGTGTATATTCTACGGTGTAATATTTGAGTGGTGCCGCTTTGGATAGATTTTGTATAGTAGTAAGCTATACTCCATACAATTTGTTATACATATAGTAATTAAAGTGACCCTAGGATCAGATTTTTCGTGATAAAGTAGAACTAAAGGCAAAACTTTTTTTTTTTCATTTTGGATAGAGTAAAGCCTCGTACACACAATCGGTTTTTCATCGGACAAAGCGTGGGACTTTTGTCCGAAGGGCGTTGGCCATGAATTTGTCTTGCATACAAACGGCAAATAATTGTCGGCCAACAAACACGAAACAACGTGGTTTCTCTCATCATCCATGGACCGACACGGCGGCTCTTATCACTGAACGTATGGGTATATGTCCCTGCTTGCCGGAGAAGATCTAGGCAGAATGTTAAATGTTAAAACATTCTAGAACAAACCAGAACAAACCAGAGCTGAACAGCCCCGCCCAGGGGGGCGGTCCCTCCGGACATAACCCTCCTACCTGCAGCTAGCAGACCTCAGTTTTTTTTCTGCTTAGCAGAAGGAGAAGACGTGGCTCTCTCAGGAGCCAGTCTCCTGGAAGATTTTACTTTTAAATTTTATTCCTTTGGGAATTTTATTATTTTATTTTTGAGACCTTCAATCAACTGTCGGCTGGGCAACAGGTTGGGTACACTGGTATCCTCGTAGTCTTCCCTGTCCGACCATCGAGCGTGCTGATCCTCGCCTTGTGTGCGTGAGACTCAGTTCACGACATACCCCATGGCTCCAGGGGTGGCCGGGTTGCTTTCATGCTCCCGCTGACCTCTCAAGATTGAACAGTACCTACTGTATCTTTCGCGGTGGACCAGGCCGACAGCTACGCAGTACGACTCTGTGATAGGTCTGTCTGAAACAAGCCAGTGGGTCCCTCTATTGGCACCGGGGGTGTTCTCCAAGGTGCTTGCGGGACGGGTAAGTAGTCTCTCCTGCTGCAAGGTGAGTACATGCTGGCTGTGTTTCTGTGTGTGGGGGGTTCTCCCTGTCTCCCCCGTTATGCTGCTCTCTGCACCCTGTTGTGCTGTGCGGGGATGCTTGGGGGGTCACTCTGCCCTGGGGGGGCCGCTCCATGACTGTTATTTTGCTTGGGAAGTGTTCTGGGGGACTGGCTGTGTTTTTTTTCTGTGCGCCATTGGCGCTGTGTTTTATTTTTAAAAAGTGCGCCATTGGCTGTCATTTTGCTGAGGCTCAATACACAGTTATACTGGTGCCCGGCGGCCATTTTCTTGTAGCCGCGGCGCTTTCAGTTTAGTTTTCGGCCTCTAGCAGCGCTGCTGAACGGCGCGAAATACACACATCCTCACAGATTCTTCACTCTCCTCAGGCTGCACCCGCACTACAGCGCGACTCATACAGCGGTACCGAGCGGTCCCTAGGGGTGGTGAGTACTCCAGGTATCCCCTCCTCAGCTCCAGCACGGCCTGTGGGTGGGCTGTATTATTCACTGTAATGGTGAATAAGGTCTCAGAGGGTGGCAATATTGGAGTCTGGTTCACCTGTTTCTTCACATTGTTAGAGACAACTGGCAGTGCTCCTGCACCTGTGGTCCTTAGGGACCAGTTGTCGGCAGTCCTGGAATCATCTGACCAGGAGGAAGCAGTGTGTGAGCGCAAGGGAGCAAAAAAAGCCCCTCTCTTCACTTTTTTTCCACAAGAAAAAAAAAAGGGGGGTGTGCGCTGATTCAGATATGGGCCTAGCCACTACCGCTCAGGACCCTAGCTCTGAATATATTTGATGGTTTTGAACAGGACATTCCTTGCAAGGAAGACTCCAGTTCTGTGTCAGTAAATGACAGGGCGCTTGTTAAGTGAACTCATTGCTGTGGTGAGGGACACTTGCAAGCTAAATGCTGCGGATGCAGAACCTCAGGCGGACAGTCTCCTCTGGTTCCTTAGGGCCGGGCCTTCTAAAAAGGGTTTATTCCATATGTACCTTTCTTTGACCAGGTCATTGATAAGGTCTGGGGAAAAAGCCACAGAAGACTTTTATGGTCCCGCTGCGTTTGTCTATCAGATACCCCTTTTGAGGATGCCCTACTTAAAACGCGGGCTTCTCCGCCAGTGGTCGACCCTCCAGTCACCCAGTTGAACAAGGCCACCACTCTCCCGGTGGAGGGGACTCCTGCATTTAAGGACCCCACTCACAGGAGGTCAGAAGTGGTGAGCAGAGCCATGTTTGCCTTGTTGGGGTCCGCCCTACGGCTTGTGGTAGCGGTGACCCTTGTGTCTCCAACACTTACGGGATGGGCAAAAATGTTTGCACCAAACTGTACAGGAGCATAATCTTCCTCCAGACACTATTGCTCTGGCCCACAAATGGTGCGACGCCACGTTTGACGCGGCCCCTTATAACTCAGGGCCTCTGTCTTGGCAGTGGTATTGCGTTGTCTGATCTGGTTGAAATGCTGGTCTGCTGACCTAGCTTCTAAAAAGCCTCTGACGGATTTACCATTTAAAGGTGGTAGGCTTTTCGGTGCAGCACTGGATGACATCATCAAGGATGTCACGGGAGCTAAAAGCACTGTTCTTCCTCAGGCTAGCAAGGGTAAGGAGGCCGCCGTAAGCAGGGTCCTTCCTTTCCAGCAAAAAGGGGTTTTTTTCGTCAGTCAACGGGGAGGCCCTCCCAGACTGACAGCGGTACGGCTGGTGGACACAAGCGCCCCTGGGTGCGTATGCCGAACAAGCCGGCTCCCAAGCCCGCCTCCGCGTGAAGTCTTGCCCCCACCCGACTCTGGGGTAGGGACGACGACTTTGCAGGTCCACAGATCAATGGACCTCCCGGATCTCCTACCGGTGGGTGTGCAAGGTGATCACCTCAGGTTACAGGATAGGTTCCGTTCCTAATACCAGACAGATTCTTCCCTCAAATCTTCCTCTCCTTCCTGCCCGTCGGGCGGCCCTATGGGGCCTATTCAGGTTTGAGGTCCGGAGTGATTGTGCCGATTCCGTCACAGGAGAGGTTTCAGGGATTCTACTCTAATTTGTTTGTCGTCCCAAAAAAGGGACGGGGTTCGGCCTATCTTGGACCTCCAGGTCCTGAATGCCTTTTGTGAAGGTGCAAAAGTTCCGCATGGAATCCATTCGCACGGTGGTCAGTACACTCCGTCAAGGGGATTTTCTGGCGACCTTGGACATCAAGGACGCCTACTTGCATGTTCCGATCTGCGCTTGCGATCGGCGAAGTCCACTATCAATTTTTGGCTCTTCCTTTCGGCCTAGCCTCGGCACCGAGGGTGTTCACCAAGGTGCTTGTGCCGGTTCTAGCTTGCTGAGACAGCGAGGCATTGCTGTCGTGGGCTATCTGGACGATCTTCTTCTCAGAGCAGGAAATGGCTCAGAATTAGAAGACAGTGTGACTATCGTCAGTCAGACCCTCAGGGACTTCGGGGGCTCCTAAACATTCAGGAGTCAGTCCGGGTCCTGACTCAAGATCTGGAGTATCTCGGTCTGATTCTGGACTCCTTGGAGGCAAAGGTATTTCTACCTCCGGGGAAGCTACTGACACTTCAGTCTGCAGTGCGGATGCTGACATCCCAAAGAATGGTCGTCAATCCGTTTTTTGCATGGGAGTCCTGGGACTCATGGTGACCTCTTTCGAGGCCGTTCCGTATGCCCAATCACACACCAGGGCATTGCAGAAGGAGATCTTGTTCCCTTGGGACAAATCCCCGTTGTCTTTGGATTTTCCGATCCAGGTGAGCCACCTGGTCAGGGCGTCCCTGACATGGTGGTTTGGGTCCCCGGCTCTTCGGTCCGGGAAGTCGTTCCTCCCCGTCCAATGGACGATGTTCACTACGGACGCCAGCCTGAAGGGCTGGGGTGTAGTCTGGGGAGTCCTGTTGGCCCAAGGGTTTGGACTCCGGATGAAGCCCGTTTGCCGATCAATGTTCTGGACATACGGGCCATCAGACTGTGCCTCTCCTCGTGGTCTGAGAGATTGCAGGATCGCTCCATTAGGATCCAGTCGGACAAAGTCACGGCGGTGGCGTATGTCGACCATCAAGGGGGGACTCGGAGCTCAGCTGCGGCTTCCGAGGTCCCCCGTACCCTGAAGTGGGCTAAAAGAAGCGTGCCGGCTCTGTCGGCCGTTTACATTCCGGGCATAGAACTGGCGGACTATTTGAGTCGCCAGACATTGGACCAGGGAGAGTGGTCCTTGCACCCGGAGGTATTTCAACTCCTTTGCCACACAAACGGTGGGGCACACCGGAGGTGGACCCGATGGCCTCTCGACTCAATCGCCAGTTGTCGAGATTTGTGGCCAGATCCAGGGATCCTGGGGCGGATGCATCAGAGGCATTAGTGGCCCATGGGGTCATTATCACCTGATATACGTTTATCCTCCGCTGCAGTTGCTCCCTCGCCTGCTGCGCAGGGTGGCGACCGAGGGAATTCCGGTGATCCTCATTGCTCCGGATTGACCTCGGCTTCACTGGTACACCGATCTGGTACGTCTCGTCGCGGCCGTTCCCTGACGGTTGCCAATAAGGGAGGACTTTCTGTCTCAATGTCATATATCTCATTCTGCCTTTACAGTCTCTGGCCTTAACGGCATGGCTGTTGAAAGCCAGGTGTTGAGAGACCGAGTTCGCCATGGGCTCCCTCCTGTCAAGTCTCCTCTCCCCCTGTGGGATCGGAATTGGTACTCTCGGTTCTTCAGGAACCTCCTTTTGAGAATATCAGGGATGTTCCCCTCTTCACTTTGTCTCAGAGGCCCTTTTAGTGGCAATCACTTCTGTTAGACGAGTATCTGAGTTGGCGACCTTGTACTGCAAGTCGCCATATTTAGTCATCCATAAGGATAAGGCGGTGTTGCATCCGCGACTTTCTCTTTTGTCAAGGGTGATCTCGACCTTTCACCTAAATGAGGACATTGTCCTCCCGTCCTGGTGTTCTCGCCCATCGCATCCCAGAGAGTGTGCGCGGCACACTTTGAATGTGGTACGAGCCTTGCGGGTGTGCCTGTCTGCTGCTTCTATTCGGAAGTCTGACTCTCTGTTTGACTGTCTCTGGTCAGAAACAGGGCCAAGCGGCTTCGTCTGCCACCATTTTCTAGGTGGATCGGACAAACCGTCTTTCAAGCCTATGCTCTCATGGGGCGGGCGCCTCCCTTTCCGGTTACGGCGCATTCCACCAGGGCAATTGGTGCTTCCTGGGTTTTCCGACATCAAGCGTCGGTTGCACAAGTGTGCAAGGCGGCAACCTGGTCGTCTGTTCATACCTTTTCTGAGTTTTATAGGGCTGATGTGGCTGCATCTCCGGATGCTTCTTTCGGCCGCAAGGTGTTGCAGACCGCTGTTTAAAGTGGCAACTCCTCCATTGAGGAGCTCTGCCTTGTTTGGAGTGAAGTTTTTTGGTTTTTCCTTTTATACTGCTCCCATCCCTCTTGACATTGCTTTGGAACGTCCCATACGTTCAGTGATAAGAGCCGCCGTGTCGGTCCATGCATGATAAGAGAAAATAGGATTTTTGTACTCACCGTAAAATCCATTTCTCTGACATCCATGGACCGACACGGCACCAACCCTTCCTTTTAAGTTTGTGCTGCTTTGTTACGAACTGAGGTCTGCTAGCTGCAGGTGGGAGGGTAATGTCCGGAGGGACCGCCCCCCTGGGTGGGGCTGTTCAGCTCTGGTTTGTTCTAGAATGTTTTAACATTTAACATTCTGCCTAGGTCTTCTCCTGCAAGCAGGGACAAATACCCATACGTTCAGTGATAAGAGCCGCCGTGTCGGTCCATGGATGTCAGAGAAATGGATTTTACGGTGAGTACAAAAATCCTATTTTTCAGCTCTTTAGCGCCACCCTTTGGACAACTTCTGCTAATGTTGTGTTATGGTGAGCATTGCTTCCGAGCATGCGTGTTTGTACTTTGGAGTTTTGTCCGATGGACTTGTGTACACACGCTCGGATAATCCGACAACACACATTTGTTGGCGGACAATTTTAAAGCATGTTATCCCACATTTGTCCACGGAAAATCCGACAACAATTGTCCGATGGAGCATACAAACGGTCAGATTTTCCGACAACAGCCTGTCATCACACAATTCCCATCGGATAATCCGATCATGTGTATGAGGCTTAAGGGAGGATTATATCCCCCTGTCATTTTTTTGTCTGTCCCATAGCCAAAACAGGAAGTGAGGGGAAATCGCTCCACAGTGAGGCAATACCAGAACTAGGGTCCCCAGGGGAAGATTTTCCCTTTATTACTGTTCTGGTGACAACCCAAAATTTGGGGGTTTTTACTTTTGATGATAATAGTAAACAAATAGAAAGGGTGAATCCCCCTAATATAGACAGGTGTTCTATTCCCTCTCCACTCTATCCTTTACACACAGGTCAAGATATAAATTCTCTCTCAAATAGATCACAGCTTCGCCCCTGACAATGCTTTCACTTGCTATCCTTGTTCAGGTGCCATCCATTTTATTTCCTGGGCTGAGATGTTGACTGGGAGACGACCCAATGATGTACATTCTGCTATCTTTGACTTTCCTGGCTGTATGCACTAATGTTGCCATAACTTGTCCTCTACAATGAAAGGTTCTGCAGGCAGGACGTAAGTGGGGGGGGGGGGGGGGGGGTCATTACTCCATTGGACATCAGCGCTGGAAATTATTTTATTACCCCCCACCGACAGCATTTTTTTTGGGGGGGGGGTCTTTTATCACTCCGACTAAGACTGATGCTGGGGAGGTCTTTTATTATCCCTACTGACACCAATGCTTGGAGTTTTTTTTTATTACCCCCACTGACACCACTACTGGGGGTCTTTTATCACTCTGTCACCAATGCTGGCAAGGTCTTTTATTACCCGCCCCCCGACACCATTGCTGGGTTTATTTTTTATCACAACCACTGAAACCAATGTTAGGGAGGTCTTTTATTACCACCATTGCTGGGGGAGGGTCTTATATTACCCCCACTGACAGCAATGCTGGTAAGTCTTTATTACTTCCACTGACCCCAGTGCTAGTGGGTCTTCTATTAGGCTACTTTCACACTGAGACGCTTTACAGGCGCTATATCGCTAAAAATAGCGCCTGCAAAGTGCCCTGAAAGAGCAGCTCCTTTCACTCCAGCGTCAAAGCCCTCGGGTGCGCTAGCAGGAAGATAAAAAAAAAAAAAGTCCTGCTAGCCGCATCTTTACACCGCTCCTACCCATTGAAATCAATGGGCAGCATAGCCGTACCACTGGCAAAGCACCGCTATAGTGGCGCTTTGTGGGTGGTTTTAGCCTTTTTTCGGCTGCAAGTGGGGGGTTAAAAGCGTCCCACTAGCGGCCGGAAAGCGCCGCAAAAACTACGGTAAAGCGCCGCTAAAAATAGCGCCAACGCACCCAGCACCTCATTGTGAAAGTATCCTAACTCTAATTGACACCAATGCTGGAGGAAGGGGGGTAGATGTATTTTACTACCTTCACTAACACCAATGGTAGGGGTGTCTTCTTACTCCCACTGACACAGATGCTCGGGAACCTTCTTCCCCTGACGCAGGGCTAATTTACTACTACTCACGGAAGTGATATCACCTCTGCAATAAAACATATTTAAAAAGTGTAAAAAAAGACAGCTCTTATATCACTAATATAGGGGCATTTTGTATTTCCACCGGTCTCTGATGCTGTGGCTTTTTTTTTTTTACTCCTCCTAGTCCCAGTCCGGCTCAAAAACACTGTGACAAAAAGTGAATTGGTCCTTTGTTTAAAGTTTGGGGACACTTGCCTTCTATGTCAGCTCTGCATCTTCTACTGTGACCTACCTGCTCACACACTGACCAATGAATCCGTAGCAATCCTACAAGTCCTTTAATTACTTATTTCAATTGTTTGAATAGTCTTGTTCTTAAAATTCTGCACAAAGCACTTTCACATCCAAACAGGCTTAAGTCCCTTTGCACACATGGCCATTTAAGATCAGTGCACATCTCCCAGTGTTTTAGGTTGAATTCACACTACATGCAGTGACAGACGTTTAACTTTATTGTAAAATGCCTGTCACTGCAGGGTCACACAGGAAACAATGGCTTCCTATGTGTCCCAATTATGCTGTACTAAAGCACATCTTCCTGCAGTACATTGCTATCAATTAAGTGTATGTTTTATATACTTCAAATAAAGTTTGTACAAAACAAAAAAAAAAAAACATGTGATGTGCTGAATCGCGCATACACTACCCACTACTGCAGCCAGCAAAGGAGAGCTGCCAGAGCAGGGAATGGCTCCGGCAGGTCTCGGTTGTAGTGTGAATCCACCTTTAGGGATTCCTGGTAGGACAGGTGCAGCACCCAGTCCTGCTGCAGGCAGTCTGTCAAAGTCAATGGCAGCTGGATGCAGTACTGAGTGGTACTGGCGTTTAGGGCCCTGTGCGTTTATGGACAAAAGACCACAATGCAGAATACCTGTGTGTTTCAGACCTTTGTCCCTGAATGTGTAGGGCCCTAAACACCGCTATCACTCAGGACAGTGTGCAGCCCTTGTGCAAGGGACTCCAAGAGTTGGCAACCCTTTTCCTTGAACTTGACTTGGGCTGTAAAGGCTTTGGAAATGATCTCAAACTATTTCTGACTTAATTCTCCAATAAAACATTGTTTACACTTACAAATATAAAAAAAAAAATCCACGCAAGGTTTGATTTTATAAGTGCATTTAATATATCTTTCAATGGTTTAGGCCTCTATCACATGAGGTGTACTAAAGCGTACTCCCATGGAGGGCCGTGTTTACCTGAAGGGGGGTGCACAGGTGTTCCATGCATCCTGTCCTATTGATATCAATTGGGACACAGCTGTAGCTCTCAATTTGACATCCACGTGGGTGCATGTCCCCAAACGCACACTATTTGTGTTCCAAGGCCACGCACCTGTCTATCAAATTGGGAGCTGCAGCTGTGCCCGTGTGGCCTCTGCATCCCATGAGCTGTGTGGACACCAGTGCATCCCTATGCAGGTAAACACAGCCCTCCATGGGCATACACATTATTACGCCCCACGTGGTTGAGGCCTTACACTTAAAAAACTTTAAAAAGGCCATAAAAAACAAAACAAGCCATATAAAAACAAAAATATTGAACAAAATTTAACTGCAATAAATAAAGTGAGACATCAACAATTTTCAAGTTTAGCCTATCACTGTACAGAGGCAGCTGGGAGAACCAGCAGCTACAAATACTGACACTTTTTCACAGCAGTTTCATTTGTCAGCTTACATCTATGTAATGTAATTTCTACGTATAATACAGTATAATACTGGCCACCAATGCAGTCACAGCTTTATACTGCAGTAATAAGAGCTCTCTATACCTGTTCTCTCTCCCAAAGGTGCTCACACGTACAATAATATCTACCAGTGATGGGATGTTATTTACTCAGATGATGGCCAACAATAGAATGTCAGTGTTGGGTGGAATATGTTAAAGGAGAATTATGTCCAAGCAGAACGAGTGAAGGTGGTTCATGAAGATCCCTTTTGTTGGGATCTCTCAAGCTAAAAGTTCCATGTCTTGCTCTTCTACTTGAAGTTACAGTTTCAGAGCAGTGTTTAGAAAATACTTTACACTTGCTCCAGTTATTGCTTATTTATGTCTCGTTCACACCAGCAGGGCAAGATGTACAAGTCTTATCCCGCATGCGCGGCGTTGTTAAAACGCATTACAGTATTTGCTTCTTTCACAGCTGTATGTCATTATTATGTTCTGCAGCACCCTGCAATGCATTGTGGCGTGTTGGAGAAACATGTTACATGTCCCACTTTTTTTCAGCGCACTTAGTTGTGAACTGCAGCAGTTGGACATTAGGCAAATTGCCTTATTCCTGTGTTGGGCAATGCTGCCCAACCAAGCTGGCGTGAAAAAGCTCTTAGTGGAGCTCTACTATAATGAAACCACCAACACACTTATATGACCATTCTGTTTTTATCATGAAAAGGCAATAGGTAGTAAGGATAGCAAAGAGCAATTGTTGGACAATCCAAAGGAAAAGACCATCTGCACAAGATAATTCAAATGCTGGTAACTTTTTTCATCCGGACAACATGAACACAAAGGGTGCCTGTCTAGGATCCCTTTCCCAACTAAGGATAAGCTCAGGTGTGTTCGCAACCACACGTGCAGAGCCCACCAGGAAGTCGGCACGGCGGAGCTCTTCTCACAAGCAGCGAGACATTTTCCCAATCCGCGGCAACAGAGATCGGGAAATGTCTCACTGCCGGTGATTAGCGCTGTGCAATGCTGACTTCATGGCGGGCTCTACACGTGCGGCTGCGAATACGCCTGAGCTAATTTTTACCCCCAACACATTCACACACCGGATGGTTCTCTCTGTTTATATTGCCTAGATGAATAAAGTTACCAGCAGTTGAATTTTCTTTGGAGTGCTGCCAGTGTTTTCCTTTAAAATTTGTGAAGTCTGTGGGTATAGGACAAGCCCCTACTGCTATTTAGCATTAGATTTTCAACGAGGGCGACCCTATTCAGGGCTTGGGAGCAGCATGTCCTATACCAGTGATGGCGAACCTTGGCACCCCAGATGTTTTGGAACTACATTTCCCATGATGTTCATGCACTCTGCAGTGTAGTTGAGCATCATGGGAAATGTAGTTCCAAAACATCTGGGGTGCCAAGGTTCACCATCACTGTCCTATACTGTTGCCAAATGATTATTATGTTCTATGGGTTTCTGCTCATGAACTGGCACTGGCATTAAAAAATACATCATATTCAATTTCTTTTTTTTAAAGGGAACTTGTCATAGATAACACCAATGTGATGAGCCTTTAGATGGAAGCTGTCATTTGACTCCTAGAATCTATTCCTCGATCCTGCAAGAAAATTCTACTTAGCACGAACATGCAGTTAGGTGTTAGAAAATGTCAGTTTCCATTAAAGGGTTTTTGCACAGGCCGCTGTAATTCCTGAGCAGCACATTTGTTTCCCAACACTTCTGCTTAGCTGGCCTGAGCAATAGTATGCACCAAGTAACCAGCTTCCACCTGATACTTCTCACAGTGGTATTTTGCTTTGTGATAGATTTCCTTTAAACAATTGATGATATTTTTCCTGTGCATGCATATCAGGTCTGTGTGCAGGAATCCTCAGCTATGGCTTTCCGAGAAATTATTGTAGGTGTGTGCAGCCTCAGAACAAGTGCTTTTTTTTTCTGGGGTCTTCGATTTACAATGACAGCTGAACTACCACTGAAAAGAAAACATTTGATTGTCAAAAAATACAGTAAAGAGGGTTGGCACAAGGCAAGTCAGCACATTGGTCTGAATATCACGTCTTCCATTTGTCAGTGAAAGCTATATAAAGGAAGGAATCATTTAGCAGAAAACAGAGCAGCACATGTTTGTCATTCCTGTAAGTTGAACAATGTGGATGAGATGGGTACCACTAAGGAAACTGGTAACAAGCAGATGGAAAATCGCATTACTGTACTAGAAAGTAACAATCTGTGCCCAAGTGGCTGCTATGGGGAAAACTGGATGTGGTTTAAATTAGCAGGTGATTTGGAGCTTTTGTTACTTTTTTATGTGCATTTGTTCTCAGCAATTTTAGCACTAATTGGAATAATAATCTTTATAAGAATAGGGAAGAAACTTCACGGATGATTTTAATCTCATACTACTAAGCAATGGATTTTTTTTTGTCAATTTTCTTTATTGCAGCACACAGAGTTCAAGGAGAGGGTTAACCTCTCAACAGCATGAGATTAAGTTACCCAAATAGTTTATTTCTTATTCTAACAAGTGAGTAATAATCACTCACATAGATAGCTCTAAAGACCATGTTATACTGGCAGCTCCAGGCACAACTTATATTTACCATAAAGGAAGCTGCATCCACGCCGACAGAAATGCTGCAGAACCTTGTTTGCAATGTATAGTCTCACTGGTTTAGCCAGGGAGGGAGCAACAACACAGGGGAAATTACATGCTCTCTGAAGCCTGGGATCGAATTTTCCGTGGACAAAGCTTAGGACTTTTGTCCGAAGGGCGTTGGCCAGGAATTTGTTCTGCATACAAAACGGCAAAGAATTGTTGGCCAACAAACACAAGACTACGTTGTTTTTCAGCTCTTTAGCGCCATCCTTTGGGCAACTTTTGCTAATGTTGTGTTATGGTTAGCATTGCTTCTGATCATGCATGTTTGTACTTTGAAGTTTTGTCCGATGGACTTGTGTACACACGATCGGATAATCCGACAACACACTTTTGTTGGCAGACAATTTTTAACGCATGCTATTCAACATTTGTTGGCGGAAAATCCGACAACAATTGTCCGATGGAGCGCACAAACGGTCGGATTATCCAACAACAGCCTGTCATCACACAATTCCCGTCGGATAATCCGATCATGTGTATGAGGCTTCATGAATCCTACTGTTGATGAGCTATCACAGGTGACAAGATCACTAGTATCACATGGCCTTTAGATTAACTTCCTAGTAACAATCACGTAATTTCCATTACACTGAACTCAATGTGTTGCCAAAGATGAACCTGCCCACAAGAGGTTAATCTTATTCCAGCAAATTGACATTACTAATCTTCCCTTAAGAACAATACGAGTTCTCTGGCTGTCATATTGATCCAAAGGCCCCAACATTTTCCTTGAACAAATATGCAGATCTGACTTTACATTCTGCAATGCTTTTTTCCATACCTCAACATACTGAAGCCAGAAACAGCCTGACACCCAAAAAACTTTAGGAGGACATCAATGGCAGCCTATATAGGTCTTTCGGTACAGATTTATTTTCCAGGTGCATCAAAACAAAGTCTCCTTTATAAAGCAGCCACAGCCTGAGTAGAAAAGACTGCCCTCTGCCAGCTGTCTGCAGAAAAGGACACTTTTTCTCTGTATAGAAGCAGTGGTCTCCCTGCAGAGGTCCAGTACACTGCCTGCCAAGTCAAACATATAGCTCTGCAATTAGAAAAGTGCATGGTTCCTGCTGTGTCAGGGCTAGAGCTTTTCAGTCAGTAGGGAGCTTAACCTATGCTGATCGGAGAGCTCTAGCTCTGACTCAGCAGGGGCTGTGTAGGATTTGTCTGCACCACCTGGCAAGGGACAGGCTTTTCTACTCAGGGTTGAGTACTGGACTTCCACCAATGCATTATACGTAATACGTGGTAATATGCATGCTTTACCGCATGTTACCATAAGGCATGGTGCATTGTGGGTGTGCTGCTGTGTCATTCATAAGAATCGCAGCCCAATGCACAACTGCAATAGGTGCCCACACTCGCACATTACACCATGACATACATGAGGTTTGCTGTGACGCCACAGAGACTTTTTGTCTACTGCTCTACACTTGCAACTCAAATAAGTTTACGCATGTGCAGTAACACACTGCAAGGGAACATTAAAAGTTCAGTCATATATTCAAACTCAGGGTACAATATACACAGCTCACCTTTGGTCCAGTAATTTAAGGGGAACTCTATTCAAGTTCTCCAGACTGGAATAATGGTGGCCACATTTGTTTTGATATTTTTATCCAGACAATGTGCAATTGATCAAAACGACCCAGTCCACAAAAACAATTGAACAGCCATATCTTCCCTTCCAATCATTTTAGACTCAATTTATTTGATCAAACTGAGTTGATCGGCCAGGATGGAATATTATCGATTGTTTTTGATCAATCGGCAGCACTGACATACTTTGTTTATGAATGTGACCATATTTCGATCAAGCAGATTATGAGATTACATGGTGGAAACAGAGATGTGGTCGATAACTTACGATCAGAAGTCACAATCGTATTTTAGCTATAAATTAAAGTGATTCTAAAGAGGTTACATTTTTTTTTTTTTTTTAAATAACAAACATGTTATACTTACCTGCTCTGTGCAATTGCTGGGCTGCACCCAGAAGTTTTTTTTTTGCCTTAATGCATAGAGTGCATTAAGTTTAAAAAAAAAAAAAATCTACTTTTAGAACCACTTTAAAATCCACTTCGCCTTGTGTGGCATTATCAATTGAATGGGTTGTCAACTATAGATCGATTATTCCTATTAGAAGAGATTGATCAGTAAAGAAATCAAATCATTTGTCAAAGCATGTATGGTCACCAAAACATAAAAAACACACTGCATATCAGATTTTAATGCAGTAGAAGTATTCCACACTCCTGCAGGGTATGCAAACTTCTACATGCATACTACTTTCAATACAGGTTCCCTTTAAAATCCTTTCAAAGAAATGTGTAGGCTTCCATTGTTGATGATCAGCTGCAAATGCTAGCTGCCTTGGCTTTCTCAGGCTGCAACAAACAAACTTCTAATCTGCATACTTGTTTTAGGTCTGTAACTCAGAAAGTACTAAAGCCAGTGGATTAGTATGACAACCAAGGAAGCAGTGTGTTCTTTATTCAAGGTAATGGATTGTTTTAGTGATTCTTTAGGGCCCACTTAGACTTGTGTTGTGGTAAAGCAGGTAGTACCAAAACGCACGTTAATGCAGATAGCGTGCATTATGGTGCCATTTTCTTTTGAATGGCACCTCAATACACTAAGGCAGTGATGGTGAACCTTGGCACCCCAGATGTTTTGGAACTACATTTCCCATGATGCTCATGCATTCTGCAGTGTAGGTGAGCATAATGGGAAATGTAGTTCCAAAACATCTGGGGTGCCAAGGTTCACCATCACTGCACTAAGGCAACACACCTGCCTTGTAGCATGCTGAAATGCATGATGTGCATTGCAAAAAAAACGGGTCATGTCTGATTTCTGCCATATTAGGATGCATTGGCATCCCATTGATTTCAAAAGGGTGCCTCAACGCACGTTAATGTGCAACATAACATGCGTTAATGCATCACAAGGAAGTTAATGGACGCAAGCAATACTGAGCACGTCACCTACTAAAATAACTGCATGCAGTTTCCTCCAACATAGATAATTTTTCAAGGTCTTTAGATCTTCGCTCAATAGAACCTATTTATTATATATTTCTAAAGCTGGAAGGGCTGCTTATATGCACATTAGCTGATCCCTTAAACCAAATATTCAAAATAATGTCTGTGCCCACTCAGCAAAGCCATGCTGTGCCAGTGCATCATCATGACGGAGATGAAACACAGCATGGAATACTCAATCTAAACGCACAATGGCTATTATTATTATTATTTTATATTATAGTTGGCACTAGCAGATTTTTGTTATTAACAGGCATTTACAGCAAAGCTCACAGGTAGGAATGTACCATGGTGAATGCTTACCGGTATGTAAAGGCATCCGTTAGGGAATATGTGTATATTTTCAAACTATAGTAATTGCATCTATACAAGTTTTCCTACCTTATGTATAAGTGAAATGATCATCAGTCTTTTAAAATAAAAGCAGCAGAGATTAAAACTCAATTTATTCTCTGCTTTAAATTCTGTAAGTTACATTAGTAATAATGCCACATACAGATGACAGCACCTACTGCATCCTATGGGAGCAGTCAGCCGATATTGTTTTGGCACAAAACCAGTATGGCACAGTAATATGAGTGTACAAAAGGAGGCTGGTTTCCAGTGTAGTCGCAGCCTTTTTGCATGTCAGTGTAATCACATTTTGCACTGGATGAACACAGAGGATTCCGTTCTAAGTCTACCCATAAATATTTCTTCAATGACCAACTGCTGTCAACTTGAAATTGTGAAGCACCAGTTGTTCAGTTTGAGGCCATTTGGTAATGTTGTGAGTATGCGATTTAGTGACCTGACCTCAGGGGTTTTAAGCAATAGCTTTTCCTATAGCTTGTCCGTTATTGTTGTTCCAGTGAAATCTGAGTATAGTTGTGTTATAATGCAATCTAGAGTCTGGCTTCTTCTGGATATCAAATGTATCTCCTGGAGTCATCTTTATCAGTCTTTTCGATTCCCAAATTCTCCATTCCATTCAGTGCTGTAGCTGACAGGAAACTGTTCCAATCCTTCATCTGTAAACACAGTCATAACAAACAGGCCTGCATTTATACTACTTTTTATAGGAAATTCTCATATCACAAAGATCATCTACAGTAAGGGTATCTATAGTCTTTAAAGGCAGAAATCTCTACACAGAGCTCTTTTGAGGAAAAAAAAACGAAGCCAGCTGCGTATACAATCAACACAGATAAAGGAAAAGCTGGAAGACACTTCCATTGTAGGTTATGTCAGGGGGTAACAATAGTGAACAAATTAGATTTTCTAGTATTCCAACCAAGTGGTTTTATTTTATGGACCCATTTTGGTTTCTGTTACTACATGAAAGCATTTCCCATGGTATAAGATTACTATTCCCATAATTCACATCACTCTAATGGACATGTCACGGGTAGGTTACCCAGTATGCATGACACTCTTGATGTTCTAAGTAGCCTCTGGACTACCATTCAGGGTTCAAACCCTAAAATCACAAAGTTGTAATATCTATGAGCAGCATTAAAAGAGAAGCAACCTTGGAGAAGCTGAGATTTACTTCTGAGCAGACCTGTAGTTTGCCCAAAGTAACAGGTTGCGTGGATAGCAGGTTGAGCTCTGTACTCACCTTTTATTCACATATCCACTATTCACCAGCTAAAGCCCAGAGGAAAAAAAAAGGATTTTGGGTAGGGAGAAGCACATCGTTCTTTATCTTTTGCCTCCCATAGTGCAGCAGCCTGAGTAGCCAGTCATCAGATGTTGTCATGTGGGCATGGGGGAAGGGTCCTTATGCCGCGTACACACGATCATTTTTCCCGTCGGGAAAAATGACATATTTTTTTTTCGCCGAGAAAAACGATCGTCTGTGGGCTTTATGCCGTTTTTCTCGTTGCGAAAAACGGCAGGAAAAACGACGAGAAAAATTAGAACATGTTCTAAATTTTCTCATCGTTTTTTCCATCATTTTTTTCCGCGGCAGTTTTCCCATAGGGAGACACTGCCGCGGAGCCCACAGACGGTCGTTTTTCTCGACAAAGAAAAAAATGACGGGAAAAACGGTCGTGTGTGGGGGAAAATGCCGTTCCCTCGTTTTTCATTTAATTTCATGTCGTGATTCACGGCGGTGTTTTCACCGCCGTGAATCACGATCGTGTGTACGCGGCATTAGTTCTGGATCTGAGCTTACACGGCACTAACACATCAGTGTTTTTTTTTGTTTGTTTTTTTGAGGGAAGGTGTTCAGTGGTGAACAGGGGAGCAAATGGAAGCAAATAAAGGATATATCTAGCAACTATCTTGCTATCCCTTTTAGATCTACTGTGCCAAAAGTCACGTTTAATTTTAATTTGAAAACTTTACAGAAATAACTTTAAGCAAGAAAGAGTGGAAGAAAAACTTGAAAAGAGTTTTTGATATTTGTTTACATGCACCTGTCAATGCCATTGCTGATTGGTCTACATTTTCACACATTAAACCCCTGCTAATTAGCTAATAACAGTGCTACCAAGGCGTTCTGACAGTACGATCACCCAGAATTACTGCGGTGCAGCTCAGCCTAGGACTTCTATTGTGGTTCTATTGATGCCATGCAGGCAGGCTAGTCACAGAAATCCAGGCTGTATTGCAATAAAGAAAGCGCAACACATATGAACAGTCATGGGCATTGCAGCAATGACAGCTGAGTGGGAAGTTCTCTGTCAAACAGCATCCTGGGGGCATAAATATGGGTGATATATTTTCTGCTTGGAATTCAAAAACCTCTTTAAGAAAATTGCTAGCAATGTACAAGTTCTAAAACTACATTTGGCCCACCTGACATTATTAAGGAGAAATTGGTCAATTCAGCAGACAAGGGTCAGTAACATATCAGTGTAGAAACAACGACTTTGCCCTAGGACTTCATGTTCAACTTCGATGCGACTTCAGAGAACGGGATCTGACTTTGATCTGACAATACCGGGCCCTTCAAGTCTGAAATGAATCTTGAGGGGAGAACCCCACGGAAAAAAATAAAAAAATAAAAAAAATAAAAAAATAAAAAAAACTGCGTGCCCCCCGACCATACCAGACCAGACTGATGGGTACGACCGAGCACCCTCCTCCTCCTGCCATGGGGCGTGACCACCCGGTGATGTCATCTGGAGACTCAGCCCCCGTGTGACATCATGGAATGGCCACGTCTCATGGCTATATAAGTAATGGCACACGCCGGAGCGAACACAACAGCAGGAGCGAGCGTTGGGAGAAGATATCAGAAGGGGGAAGAAGTGGCAGAAGAACCAGAGGAAGAAGACAGTGGAGGGAGAAGAACTGGAGGCAGAAGACAGCGGAGGGAGAAGAACCGGAGGCAGAAGACAGCGGAGGGAGAAGAACCAGAGGAAGAGGACATCACCGGGGAGAGAAGAACCGGAGAAAGAGGACATCACCGGGGAGAGAAGAACCGGAGAAAGAGGACATCACCGGGGAGAGAAGAACCGGAGAAAGAGGACATCACCGGGGAGAGAAGAACAGGAGAAAGAGGACATCACCGGGGAGAGAAGAACTGGAGAAAGAGGACATCACCGGGGAAAGAAGAACTGGAGAAAGAGGACATCACCGGGAAGAGAAGAACCGAAGAAAGAGGACATCACCGGGGAGAGAAGAACCGGAGAAAGAGGACATCACCGGGGAGAGAAGAACCGGAGAAAGAGGACATCACCGGGGAGAGAAGAACCAGAGGACATCACCAGGGAGAGAAGAACCAGAGGAAGAGGACATCACCGGGGAGAGAAGAACCAGAGGAAGAGGACATCACCGGGGAGAGAAGAACCGGAGGCGGCGGTACACCGGAGGGAGAAGACACATTGGAGCTATTTTAATAAAGGAATTTATCAAAAACCTGCGTACTGCTTTTATTTATTTTTTTACACTTTTTTGGGTGAATGAGTAGGGGTACAATGTACTCCCTACTCATTCACATAGGGTGGGGAGCCGGGATCTGGGGGCCCCCTTTTTTGGCGTGGGGTTTCTCCTCAAAACCCTTTGTTCTGGTATGGTCTGTTTTTATATTATGGAGTGGCATTTCCCTCTCAAGATCCTCAGCATACAAGCCGCATGCCAAAAGTCGGATCAGTTAAGACGATGATCCGACTTGGATGCGACTTACATTAAAATCAATGGGCTCAAATCGTGCCCAAGTCGGACCAAAGTAGTGCAGGAACTTTTTTTTAAAGTCGAACCAACTTGTGTCAGACCAGTTAGGATGGCTCTCATAGGGAACCACTGATTAATACATGCCATACGACGTGCTCCCAAAGTCGGAGCGTATATCTCACCAGTGTGAACCTGGGCCTTACTAGGCAAAGGTTGGTAAAAGCTGGCCAGCTTGCGTTTCATGTTCAGTGGGAAGCTGATGTGGACTAGATATAAAAGGTCAGTGACAGTGGGGCAGAAAAGAAGTACATAAACAAGCTGGCTTCAACCCCCTCAGACAAATGGGCTAGAGATAATATGTGCCAGGGACTGCAGAATCTCACCATCTGATGCCATTCCTGTTTACAGTGGAAAGAAAAAGTCTACACACACCTGTTAAAATGTCAGGTTTCTGTAATTTAAAAAAAAAAAAGACAAAGATAAATAATGTTAGAACTTTTTCCACCTTTAATGTGACCTATAAACTGTACAACTCAGTTGAACAACAAACTAATTTTTTTTAGGAAGAGGGAAGTAAAAAAAAAATACTAAAATAACGTGGTTGCATAAGTGTGCACATTCCTAAACGAATACTTTGTTCAAGCACCTTTTGATTTTATTACAGCACTCAGTCTTTTTGGGTATCTATCAGCATGGCACATCTTGACTTGGAAATATATCTGCTCACTGTTGCTGTAGGCCCCATGGCAGCCTCCCTGACCAGTTTTCTTCTCATCTTTTTATCAATTTTGAGGTGACGTCCAGTTCTTGGTATTGTCACGGTTGTGCCACATATTCCCCACTTGATGATGACTGTCTTCACTGTGTTCCATGGTATATCTATCTAGTGCTTTGGAAATTCTTTTGTACCCTTCTCCTGACTGATACATTTTTAACAATGAGATCCCTCTGTTGCTTTGGAAGCTCTATTCGGACCATGGCTTTTGCTGTAGGATGTGACTAAGAAAATGTCAGGAAAGACCTACTAGAACAGCTGAACTTTATTTGGAGTTAATCAGAGGCACTTTAAATGATGGCAGGTGTGTACTGACTCCTATTTACCATGAGTTTGAATGTGATTGCTTAATCCTGAACACAGCTACATCCCCAGTTATAAGAGGGTGTGCACACTTATTCAACCACATTATTTTTTTTCCTTTATCGTACACCACGGGACACAGAGCTAGTCATTACATAATGGGTTAAGGGTCACCAGCGGTGATTGGACACTGGCACAACCAATGGAAGACAGTTCCCCTCCATATAACCCCTCCCATCAGGGAAGTACCTCAGTTTTTTCGCCAGTGTCGAAAGGTGTTGGACGCGTTAGGAGGTGCTAAAGGAAAGCTCTACCAAAGAGACCCTCTGGGGGTAAAAGAGCTATGCTTTCGGATCCATCCAAGACGCCTACAAATGAGCTGAATCTGGATGGGATCCGGGCCTCATCCATGAGGCGTCGCCTGTAATGTCTCTCTTCGGAGGACTGGGCTCTAAGATCCAGCACTTTCGCTATTTCGCTATAAAGTCCTGGTAAGAGTCTTGTACAAGGCCCAGGGGAGAGGTATCCTTTAAATAGGAACCCATATCCCTGAAGGTTGGCACACATAGCCCACCGTGAAGGGTGAAGTTTGGTATCTGTCTGAAAACTTTCAGCAGAAAAACCTGCGGCGTGGATAAGGTGAGATTAGAAGGTCCATAACTAGGTTGGGACCTTTTTCAAAAAGTGGATGTCTTCTTTTTTTCCACCACTGGGGGGAGTAAAGAGCTGAATATACTCACCTCACTCTGTTCAGTGTCGGCTTCGGCGAAGTACACTGCTCGTCACCTCCGCTGCTGAGCTTGCTTGAGCACCCCGCTCCTCCTTCCGGAGGCCGATACAGACACCTGCAGATGCAGGTAAGTGGGGACAGGGGCTGATGAGAGTCCTCTCTCACTATGGCCACCACCATAGCGCTAAAGGCCGCGTGCGCGCGCGGGAGCGCGCTTTATCGGAGGGGGGGGGGCCGAGGCGTGCGCGTGGCGCGCGCAGGCACAGAAACGGCGCCAAATTTAAAAGACTGTCAGTGTAAAAAGCGCTGCAGCAGCAAGCAAGCTCGTTAGTTCTCTTGTTCCTGGCAGAGAAACACAGCAGCTATACAGGGACGTAAGACTCCATGTGGTTGGATTGGGTACTTCCTAGAAGACATCCATGTTATGCATAGTTATGTGTTAAAAGTTGCATACTTAATGTATTTGCTAAACTGAACACGGTAGTATATGCATTTAGGTACCTTGTATTTTGTCTAAACAGTAAGCCTTCCAGGGGAAGTAATGCGGACAAAAAGAGATAAAAGAGCACCGCCGCCTGAGACAGGGGGCTCTAGCTGTGCTGACTCGGTACCTTCCTCTCCTGTGTTGCCAAAAGCACCTGTACAGGATGAGCCATTACCTCTGTCAGGTATGGCGGCTTCCCCAGTGAAGCCTGGGCCTGCATATGTCACTAAGGACACTTTATCAGCTGCCCTAAATAATCTGGAGGAGAAAATTTCTACTTTAATCGCTAAATCCTCTAAAAAGGACAATAAGCGAAGCAGATCTCCTCCAGTATTGGACCTCCCTTCAGAAGTACCTGAGGAGGAGGAGGATGAGGAGGAGGCTACATCAGCAGAGGATGAGGAGTCAGACGGATCAGGGATATCGGATGAGCCTTTTTCGGTATCCCAGATTTTAAAGTCACAGGTGCAATGCTATGCAGGAGCCGTGCGAGCTGCATTTAGGTTACCCTCTTTGGAGGTAACAGAATCACCTGTCTCCTCCCTAGGATCATTAAGATCCCTGCAAGGTGCATGCTCCTTCCCGGTTCATCCGTTACTAGAGGATCTATTGTACGCAGACTGGCAACATCCAGATAAGCGTTTTTCACCTCCAAAAAAGTTTAACATTCTTTATCCTATGGAGGAAAATTTTTTAAAGAAATGGAGCCTGCCTACGGTAGATGCGGCTATTTCTTGTGTAAATAAAAACCTGACATGTCCAGTGGATAATGTACAAGTGTTTAAAGATCCTTCTGAGAAGAAGTTGGAATCCTTACTGAAATCCTCCTTCCTTTTGGCCGGCTCAATTACCCAACCTGCAGTAGCAGCAGTCGGTATGTGTCAGGTCGTCAGCCAACAGGTAAAGCAGGGGCTGAAGGAGCTGCCTTCAGAGCAGGCTAAAAATTGGGAGAATTTGCCTAAAGCCTTATGCTTCACAGTGGATGCCATGAGAGATTCTATCATACAGGCATCACGCCTTACACTCCAGCTGGTACAGATGCGCAGAGTACTCTGGCTTAAGCATTGGTCAGCGGAAGCCCCATGCAAAAAGTTGTTGGCAAGTTTCCCGTTCCATGGCGAACGCCTTTTTGGGGAAGATTTAGAAAGATATATCCAAAAGATATCAAGTGGTAAAACGACACTTTTACCTGAGAGAAAGAAAAACAAGAGACCTTGTTTTAAACACACTCTCTCCCCAGCTCCCGGGAAATCTGACTCCAGCCAGTGGCGACGGCCTTTTCAGCCGCCCAAAAAAGCCAAAGAACAGGCTCAGAAGAACAAGAAGCCGTGGGGTTCAAGAGCTAATAAGCAAGCCCCCAAAACCTCTCATTGAAGGGGCGCCCCCGCTCGGCCGAGTGGGGGGAAGGCTTCGTCAGTTCTCAGCGACTTGGCGGACAGAAACCCAGGACAAATGGGTGGTATCCACAATATCCTCAGGGTACAGACTGGAATTTCGAGAGATCCCATCTTCTCAATTCCGAAGTTCAAGACTCTCCAAGGATCCACAAAAAAGAGGATCCTTCTTCAAAGGTTTGAATCACTTAATAGCTCAAGGTGTGGTTACAGAGGTACCCCAAAAGGAGCAAGGTTCAGATTTTTACTCAAACCTCTTTGTGATTCCAAAACCGAACGGAGAAGTCAGACCCATCCTGGATCTAAAAAATCTAAACCAGTTTCTGAACGTTCGCCATTTTCGAATGGAAACGATTCGATCCGTGGTCGCTACTTTAAAAGGCGGAGAATTCATTGCGTCCATAGATATCAAAGACGCATATCTACACATACCAATCCTCCCCGCTCACCAAAGATTCCTAAGGTTTGCGGTAGAAGATCGCCACTTTCAATTTGTGGCCCTGCCATTTGGTGTAGCCACCGCGCCCAGAGTATTCACAAAGGTGCTAGCTCCTCTGTTAGCAAACCTAAGAACACAGGGCATTGCGGTAACAGCCTATCTAGACGATCTACTATTAATAGATCAGTCAAAGGAGGGATTGGATCACGCTGTAGACACTACAGTAGGATACCTGGAGCATTTAGGATGGATTATAAACTTACAAAAATCCTCTCTCCAGGCCCAAAGAAGGATAGTGTACCTGGGCATGATCATAGATACAGCCCAAAACAGGGTATACCTGCCAGAGCCAAAGATACAGTCTCTGAAAGACCTGATCCACAAGGTCAAAGCAAACAAGAGGCCGTCTATTCGCCTTTGCATGAGACTATTGGGAAAGATGGTAGCCTCCTTTGAGGCGGTCCCTTACGCCCAGTTTCATTCGAGACTACTTCAAGGCAATATTTTAGCCTCCTGGAACAGGAAGAGCCAAGCTCTGGATATACCCATGCGCCAGTCCTCACAAGTACGCCACAGCTTCAATTGGTGGCTAGAAGCCAGGAATTTACGGAAGGGAAAGTCCTTCCTCCCAGTGGCCTGGAAGGTGGTATCTACGGATGCCAGCCTATCGGGCTGGGGTGCAGTATTCGAGGAGGCTTCTACCCAGGGAACCTGGGCCAAGACTCAGGGGATCCTGCCCATCAATGTGCTAGAGATCCGGGCGGTATATCTAGCCCTCAAAACCTGGACATACAGGTTACAGGGCTACCCAGTTCGGGTTCAATCCGACAATGCTACGGCAGTAGCTTACATCAATCACCAAGGAGGCACCCACAGTCGGGCAGCCCAAAGAGAGGTGAACCGGATCTTGGCATGGGCAGAAGAGCATGTACCTTGCATCTCTGCAATCTTCATTCCAGGGATAGAAAACTGGCAAGCAGACTACCTGAGTCGTCAGCAGCTGCTACCAGGAGAGTGGTCTCTTCACCCAGAGATCTTTCAGGCCATATGTCTGAGATGGGGAAACCCAGATGTAAACCTGCTAGCTTCCAGGTTCAACAAGAAATTGGACAACTTTGTGTCCAGAACGAGAGATCCTCTAGCCTACGGGACAGACGCTCTAATAACTCCATGGAATCAGTTCTCACTGATCTATGCATTCCCTCCGATCCCTCTTCTACAAAGACTGCTTCGCAGGATCAAGGAGGAGGGAATACCAGTAATCCTAGTGGCCCCAAACTGGCCCAGGAGGCCTTGGTATGCCGAGATCGTAAAAATGGCGATAGGAAGGCCCTGGAAGCTTCCACTTCGACACGACCTGTTGTCACAGGGTCCAGTATTCCACCCTTCCTTACAAAGGCTAAATTTGACGGCCTGGCTGCTGAGACCCACATTTTGAAAAAGAGAGGGGTCTCTGGCCTGGTTCTTTCTACGCTCATTAATGCTAGAAAGCCAGCCTCCAGACTCATCTATCATAGAGTCTGGAAAGCATACGTTTCCTGGTGTGAATCCAGAAGTTGGAATCCTCTGAAATATGAAATAAGTAGGATTCTTGCTTTTTGCCAGTTAGGAGTGGATATGAAATTAGCCCTTAGCACCATCAAAGGGCAAATATCGGCTCTATCAGTCTTCTTTCAGAGACCATTGGCATCTCACTCCCTAGTTCGGACATTCATTCAGGGGGTACTGAGGATAAATCCTCCAGTCAGGTCTCCCTTGTGTCCATGGGATTTGAATTTGGTATTGTCAGTGTTGCAAAAGCAACCTTTTGAACCTATTCGCCATATTCCTTTAATTATATTAAGTAGGAAATTGGCCTTTCTGATTGCTATAGCTTCTGCTAGGAGAGTATCAGAGCTAGCAGCTCTTTCTTGTAAAGAGCCTTATCTAATTTGTCACAAGGACAAGATCGTACTACGACCCCATCCGGCTTTTCTGCCTAAGGTGGTGTCGGCTTTTCACTTGAATCAAGACATTGTTCTGCCTTCCTTTTTTCCAAACCCGCGGACGGCGGGGGAAAAATTATTACACTCTCTAGATCTAGTAAGAGCGGTAAGGGTGTATCTGCAAGCAACCGCTCAGATACGTAAAACAGATGTTTTGTTTATTTTACCAGATGGTCCCAAGAAGGGCCAAGCGGTATCAAAATCCACCATTTCCAGGTGGATTAGACAAGTAATTGTTCAAGCTTATGGTTTAAAGAACAGGACTCCTCCTTTTCCTGTTAAGGCGCACTCTACCAGGGCGATAAGTGCTTCATGGGCAGTGCACCACCAGGCTTCGATGGCTCAGATCTGTAAGGCTGCAACTTGGTCCTCAGTCCATACATTTTCCAAATTCTATCAAATAGATGTGAAAGGACATGAGGATTCCGCCTTCGGGCGAAGTGTGCTGCAGGCAGCAATATAGGGCTTCTGGTCCGCAAGCGGTCGGTTTGATCTGTGTCTCCCCCCCTTCATATGAGCATTGCTCTGGGACGTCCCATTATGTAATGACTAGCTCTGTGTCCCGTGGTGTACGATAAAGAAAATAGGATTTTTATAACAGCTTACCTGTAAAATCCTTTTCTTGGAGTACACCACGGGACACAGAGGTCCCACCCTTCTTATGGGAACCTTACTGCTTTGCTACAAAACTGAGGTACTTCCCTGATGGGAGGGGTTATATGGAGGGGAACTGTCTTCCATTGGTTGTGCCAGTGTCCAATCACCGCTGGTGACCCTTAACCCATTATGTAATGACTAGCTCTGTGTCCCGTGGTGTACTCCAAGAAAAGGATTTTACAGGTAAGCTGTTATAAAAATCCTATTTTTTTTATTTTAACTTTCCCCCTTTTAAAAGATTTCAGTTTGTTTTCAATTGGGTTGTACAGTTTATATGTCCAAATTAAAGGTGGAAAAAGTTCTGAAATGATTTATCTTTGACTCATTTTGCTACATCACAGAAACCTGACATTTTAATGGACTTTTTATATCAATTGTATGTGTTCCCCAGGGTCAACGAGAAATGTTTTTCCCTAATGTGAGGAGAAACTTGGAGCTGACTTCATTGTTCCTTATTCTGAGTTAACAGAATAAATCAAAACCAGATCGATCTTACTTGCTACGTTTGAGCCTTATATATGTAAAGGTCAGTAATGTAATTAGCTTCTTACCTTTCTGGGAGATAGCAGGTGGATACACCTCCTCCCAGGTATATTCAGCAAGGTTTACAGGTTGTGTCACCCACAGGTCTCTGAGGAGCTCAACAAGAGTCATGCGCATCTCAGGATCACGATTAAGAAGACCGGAAATCAGGTCTTGCAATTCTAGAAGTAGAAAATCCAACAGTTACCATTAACAATAACAACATTTATAATAATAAAACAATATCAAACTCTTAGGCTCCATGTACACTGAAGCTAATAAAATGCAGTTTATTGGCGTTTTTTTTTTAAAAAGCCCATTAACTGCACTCTAAGTTAGCCTATGTGTTCATGTACACAATGTTTTTTAGCGTTAATGAGCAGTGGAGTTAATGGGCTTTTTTCTGAACGCAAGAAATTCGCGTTCAAAGTGCCGTTTTTTGGCAGAAAAAAACGCAAAACGCTGAAAAACGCTAATAAACGCTCAAACGCTGGTCGCGAGCATTTTTAGATCCATTGAAAAAAAAAGGAGCTAAAAAACGCTACACTGAAAAACGTTAGTAAAAAAACGCTGATAAAAGCTAGCTTTTTCTGCTGCTTTAAAAACGACCGTTTTTGAGATTCTGTGTACATGGAGCCTTAGTGTAAAACAGTTTTAAGTACATTATTAATATTATTATTATTAAAGAGGAAGTAAACCCTCTGAAAAAAATTAAATAAAAATACACACTGCAAGACAAAAGGCATAATGAGCTAGTATGCATAGGTGCTGTCTTTTTTGCAAATATCTCCTAAACCGTGTAGGTTAAGGAGATATTTCTTGCACCTACAGGTAAGCCTTCATCTAGGCTTACCTGTAGGTAAAAGTGATCTGTAAGGGTTTACAATAGACTTGTGCACAACGGAAAAATTCGTTCCGTTTCGGTTCGTTTCTTTCCGGTCCTGTTGATTCGTAATCATTCGTAATTTTGCTAGACGGGATTTTTCGTGTTCGGACTCATTCGTATTTTTGCAAGCGACATTTTTCGTTGAATTTTTTGTTGCTTTATAATTCGTACTTTCGGTAGAGTACGTTGTTTTTCGTTGATTCTGGACACAACTCCTACTTTCGTAACTTTTTTTGGGTTCGTTGATTCGTAATTTTCCGTGTCTCTCTCACAACGACGCTGCCTATTATGCCTAATGTGCTTCGAATGGATTTGTACTTTTCTAAATACATTGCGGTTATTTGTAACGATTCGAAATCTCGTATTTTACTTTCGTTTTTAACATGCGGCTATAGGCTCCGCCCCTGTACACCATTTTGAGAGGGTTCAGCACGGTGAGGGAGAAGCAGAGAGCAGAGCAGAGTGTTATTGTGCTTCGAATGGATTCGAAATCTCGTATTTTACTTTTGTTTTTTACATGCGGCTATAACCTCCGCCCCTGTACACCATTTTGAGAGGGAGTTCAGCACGGTGTGGGAGAAGCAGAGAGCAGAGCAGAGTGAGTGTTATTGTGCTTCGTATGGATTCGTACATTCGTAACTTTTTCATAACGAATTATGCCGAAGACATTCGGGCATTCGCTATTTGCGGTATAATTTATTTCGGATTCGGTCTTATTCGTAATTGCTTTGTTCGGAAATTCGAATGCTTCCGAATGTCCGAAAGTTGCTAAATTCGGACGAATTTCAATTCGTTACGAAACGAATTGCACAAGCCTAGTTTACAACCACTTTAACCAGTTAACAACCACCTGCTGACAAATAACGTCGACAAGGTGGTTACTTAACTCTGGGAGGACGTTATATAACGTCCTCCCAGAATCGTGCTCCCGCGCGCCCCCTGGAGCGCGCACACGGGAATCTCCGTGACCGCCGGGTCCAGAGGACCCGGCGCATCACGAATCTCGGTAAATCGCCGCTGATAGCGGCCGTTTACCACGTGATCGCTCCGTCAAATGACGGAGCGATCACTTGTAAACAGACCGGCGTCATGTGATGACGCCGGTTCCTCTCTCCCCTCTCTGTACCGATCGGTACAGTGTGAGAGGAGAGGGGGAGAGAGCGAATCATGGCAGCAGCACTGGGCTGGATCTGTGACAATTGCAGTCACAGATCCAGCCATCCATCCATCCCTGCTCAGCCATCCCTTTGCAATACCCTGCCAATACCCTGCGCAATACCCTGCGCAATACCCTGCGCAATACCCTGCGCAATACCCTGCAATACCCTGCGCAATACCCTGCAATACCCTGCGCAATACTCTGCAATACCCTGCGCAATACTCTGCAATACACCCTGCGCAATACTCTGCAATACACCCTGCGCAATACTCTGCAATACACCCTGCGCAATACTCTGCAATACACCCTGCGCAATACTCTGCAATACACCCTGCGCAATACTCTGCAATACACCCTGCGCAATACTCTGCAATACACCCTGCGCAATACTCTGCAATACACCCTGCGCAATACTCTGCAATACACCCTGCGCAATACTCTGCAATACACCCGGCAATACTCTGCAATGCCCGGCAATACTCCGCAATAGCTTTTTCAGCCGGCGATTCCCTACACCATAACAACAATCATAGCGGCTGTTCCGTCGCTTGATCATTCTTACGGGAGGCGAGAGGGGATGTCCCCTCCCCCCCGCCCCCCCTCCAGTGCTTCTACCGACTCACCGCTACGATCAAAGCCAGGATTGTTTTTTTTTTCAGGCTTCCCAGCCTAGAGGTGAGATGTGGGGTCTTATTGACCCCACATCTCACTGTAAAGAGGACCTGTCATGCCATATTCCTATTACAAGGGATGTTTACGTTCCTTGTAATAGGTATAAAAGTGATCAAAAAAAATTTTGGGGCGGAAAAACATGTCAAACTAAAATAAATAAAGTAGAATGAACAATAAAAAAATATATATTTTTTTTAAAGGGCCCCTGTCCCCGTGAGCTTGCATACAGAAGCGAACGCATACGCAAGTCCCGCCCACATATGAAAACGGTTTTCAAACCACACATGTGAGGTATCGCCGCGAACGTTAGAGCGAGAGCAATAATTTTGTCCCTAGACCTCCTCTGTAACTCAAAACATGTAACCAGTAAAAATATTTAAAGCATCGCCTATGGGGATTTTTAAGTAGCGAAGTTTGGCGCCATTCCACGAGCATGTGCAATTTAAGGGTGACATGTTAGGTATCTATTTACTCGGCGTAACTTCATCTTTCACATTATGCAAAAACATTGGGCTAACTTTACTGTTTTTTTTTGTTTTTTTAAGCACAAAGCATTTTTTTTCCGTAAAAAACGCGTTAAAAAAATTGCTGCGCAAATATCGTGCGAGATAAAAAGTTCCAACAACCACCATTATATTCTCTAAGGTCTTTGCTAAAAAAACATATATAATGTTTTGGGGTTCTATGTAATTTTCTAGCAAACAAATGATGATTTTTACATGAAGGAGAGAAATGTCAGAATTGGCCTGGGTGCTCCAGAACGCCTGATGGTGTTCCCTGCATGTTGGGCCTCTGTATGTGGCCACGCTGTGTAAAAGTCTCACACATGTGGTATCGCCATACTCGGGAGTAATAGCAGAATGTGTTTTGGGGTGTAATTTGTGGTATGCATATGCTGTGAGTGAGAAATAACCTGCTAATATGACAATTTTGTGAAAAAAAAAAAAGAAAGAGAAGAAAAAAATCTTGATTTTGCAAAGAATTGTGGGAAAAAATGACAACTTCAAAAAACTCACAATGCCCCTTTCTAAATACCTTGGAATGTCTTCTTTCCAAAAAGGGGTCATTTGGGGGGTATTTGTACTTTTCTGGCATGTTAGGGTCTCAAGAAATGAGATAGGCCGTCAGTACTTCAGGTGTGATCAATTTTCAGATATTGGCACCATAGCTTGTGGACTCTATAACTTTCACAAAGACCAAATAATATCCACCAATTTGTACTTATTTTTTACCAAAGATATGTAGCAGTATAAATTTTGGCCAAAATTTATGAAGAAAAAATTGTAATTTGCAAAATTTTATAACAGAAACGAAAAAAAAATCATTTTTTTTACAGAATTTTTAGTCTTTTTTCTCTTATAGCGCAAAAAATAAAAAACCCAACAGTGATTAAATACCACCAAAAGAAAGCTCTATTTGTGTGAAAAAAAGGACAAAAAATTCATATGGGTACAGTGTTGTATGACTGAGTAATTGTCATTCAAAATGTGAGAGCACCGAAAGCTGAAAATTGGTCTGCTTATTAAGGGGGTTTAAGTGCCCAGTGGTCAAGTGGTTAAAAGGGATTGTAAAGGCAGAAGGTTTTTCATCCTAATGCATTCAATGCATTAGGATAAAAAACCTTCCGTGTGCAGCAGCCCCCCTCACACTTACCTGAGGCCCCTCTCTGTCCAGCGATGTCCATGAGTGTCAGCGTCCGAGATGCTCTCTCCTGATTGCATGAAACACAGCAGCGGCTGTCAGCTAGCCAATCAGGGGAAAAATGGGACGGGGCTGGGTCTCAGGTATTTGCACTTAGTTATTTGTGATGGGGGGGGCGCAAATACTGGGAAATTTTTTAACTTGATGCAGGAAAGAAAATGTCTTGCCTTTGCAACCACTTTAAAGTCTTGTACATGGCGACTTCTCTCTGCTACACAACACTGTATACAGAAAGCTTTACAAAGTGCTGGCTGGCTTTAAGTAGGTTTCATAAGGCTTCACAGCACCCTTCGCCTGCAGTTTCTGAATGTTAAACACAGTTCCTAATGGAAATGCTGGCTGTGACACTTTACACAAGCTGCTCGAAGGTTTTCAGCAAGGTTAAAGTATTGCTGAAGCTTTCTGAGTGCCTGCTGGGAGCATGTTTAAAGTGACAGCCTGCACTCCAATTGGGTTCTGTCAGAAGCCTCAAACTGTAATAGTATAGTAAGGTGCAGAGTTATTTGCAAGGTTATTGCAAATGACAAGCAGGCACTCTTTGCATCTGAAGGAAAAAAAGGTTTAACCTATGCATATGGAAATACTTTTTTACAGTAAGGTGAATGCAGGAGTCTTTTTTCTGGCTTACTTCCTTCATTTACATGCCTATCTTGGAATCAGATTTCTTGGTCATGTACATCATACAGGGGATTTGAATTCAGTTTAAGGTTTAAAGGTTTCAATGTACTTTGCACATAGATAAAAATGTATGCATATTTATGTACCCATCCACCCCCAAAAACATATTATATATAACCACACTAATGAGACAACAATATAATATGTAGTATATAATGTCTTAGTCATACACCCAGTTACTATATACACTGTACTTGTGCTAATACTTTACAAACAATGGGGTTGATTTACTAAAACTGGAGAGTGCAAACTCTGGTGCAGCTGTGCAAAGAAACCAATCAGCGTTCAGGTCTTTTTGTCAAAGTTTAATTGAACAAGTTGAAGTTAGAACCTGACTCGCTACCATGCACAGATGCACCAGATTTTGCACTCTCCAGTTTTAGTAAATCAACCCCAATGTCTCACTGGGAGATTTGGAAACATCTAAAAGCTGAAGTAGTACAAACAGTGCTTTTGGGGGAAGAAACTGTCTCGGGTCTATTTTTCCTGGTGTACAGCGATCCGTAACACTTACTAGAGGGGAGCAACTAAAAGAGACAATTGTACAGGACGTATGGGGTCTGTAGTGATCTTCTCTGCATGGCTCCTGACTCTAGAGTTGTACAAGTCCTGGATTGCAGGCAGATTAGTACCAATTATTTTATTCTGCAGACTTAACTGTCCACTTTATTCTGCTCTAAACCAAACAGTGATGGAAGTGCAAAGAACAGACGTGATTACTGCAGTGTAAAATTGTATCAGCAGATCATGGGGCAGTTTGAAATTCCCTAGCAGGAAGTACATCCTTTTTGAGGATTTTGTGTTGATGTTGGATGTCCACTTCAGAGCCTGGGAAATCATAGATCTAAAAAAAGGGAAGGTCACTGCAGTTGACACAGTAATGGGGAGTATGGTGAGAGCAGACAGTATGTGGTGGGGTGGGGTTCTCTTAAAATCCACTATCTAAAAAGACAATGAAAAAATAGGATTTTTATAACAGCTTACCTGTAAAATCCTTTTCTTGGAGTACACCACGGGACACAGAGCTAGTCATTACATAATGGGTTAAGGGTCACCAGCGGTGATTGGACACTGGCACAACCAATGGAAGACAGTTCCCCTCCATATAACCCCTCCCATCAGGGAAGTACCTCAGTTTTGTAGCAAAGCAGTAAGGTTCCCATAAGAAGGGGGGGACCTCTGTGTCCCGTGGTGTACTCCAAGAAAAGGATTTTACAGGTAAGCTGTTATAAAAATCCTATTTTCTTTATCGTACACCACGGGACACAGAGCTAGTCATTACATAATGGGACGTCCCAGAGCAATGCTCATATGAAGGGGGGGAGACACAGATCAAAACAGGCCGCTTGCGGACCAGAAGCCCTATACTGCTGCCTGCAGCACACTTCGCCCAAAGGCGGAATCCTCATGTCCTTTCACATCTATTTGATAGAATTTGGAAAATGTATGGACTGAAGACCAAGTTGCAGCTTTACAGATCTGAGCCATCGAAGCCTGGTGGTGCACTGCCCATGAAGCACCTATCGCCCTGGTAGAGTGCGCCTTAACAGGAAAAGGAGGAGTCCTGTTTTTTAACCATAAGCTTGAATAATTACTTGTCTAATCCACCTGGAAATGGTGGATTTTGATACCGCTTGGCCCTTCTTGGGCCCATCTGGTAAAATAAACAAAACATCTGTTTTACGTATCTGAGCGGTTGCTTGCAGATACACCTTTACCGCTCTCACTGGATCTAGAGAGTGTAGTAATTTTCCCCCGCCGTCCGCGGGTTTGGAAAAAAGGAAGGCAGAACAATGTCTTGATTCAAGTGAAAAGCCGACACCACCTTAGGTAGAAAAGCCGGATGGGGTCGTAGTACGATTTTGTCCTTGTGACAAATTAGATAAGGCTCTTTACAAGAAAGAGCTGCTAGCTCTGATACTCTCCTAGCAGAAGCTATAGCAATCAGAAAGGCCAATTTCCTACTTAATATAATTAAAGGAATATGGCGAATAGGTTCAAAAGGTTGCTTTTGCAACACTGACAATACCAAATTCAAATCCCATGGACACAAGGGAGTCCTAACTGGAGGATTTATCCTCAGTACCCCCTTAATGAATGTCCGAACTAGGGAGTGAGATGCCAATGGTCTCTGAAAGAAGACTGATAGAGCCGATATTTGCCCTTTGATGGTGCTAAGGGCTAAATTCATATCCACTCCTAACTGGCAAAAAGCAAGAATCCTACTTATTTCATACTTCTGAGGATTCCAACATCTGGATTCACACCAGGAAACTTATGCTCTCCAGACTCTCTGATAGATGAGTCTGGAGGCTGGCTTTCTAGCATTAATGAGCGTAGAAAGAGCCGGACCAGAGACCCCTCTCTTTTTAAAAATGTGGGTCTCAGCAGCCAGACCGTCAACTTTAGCCTTTGTAAGGAAGGGTGGAATACTGGCCCTGTGACAGCAGGTCGTGTCGGAGTGGAAACTTCCAGGGCCTTCCTATCGCCGTTTTTACAATCTCGGCGTACCAAGGCCTCCTGGGCCAGTTTGGGGCCACTAGGATTACTGGTATTCCCTCCTCCTTGATCCTGCGAAGCAGTCTTTGTAGAAGAGGGATCGGAGGGAATGCCTAGATCAGTGAGAACTGATTCCATGGAGTTATTAGCGCGTCTGTATTATTAGAGCGTCTGTCCCGTAGGCTAGAGGATCTCTCGTTCTGGACACAAAGTTGTCCAATTTCTTGTTGAACCTGGCAGCTAGCAGGTCTACATCTGGGTTTCCCCATCTCAGACATATGGCCTGAAAGATCTCGGGGTGAAGAGACCACTCTCCTGGTAGCAGCTGCTGACGACTCAGGTAGTCTGCTTGCCAATTTTCTATCCCTGGCATGAAGATTGCAGAAAGGCAAGGTACATGCTCTTCTGCCCATGCCAAGATCCGGTTCACCTCTCTTTGGGCTGCCCGACTGCGGGTGCCTCCTTGGTGATTGATGTAAGCTACTGCAGTAGCATTGTCGGATTGAACCCGAACTGGGTAGCCCTGTAACCTGTATGTCCAGGTTTTGAGGGCTAGATATACCGCCCGGATCTCTAGCACATTGATGGGCAGGATCCCCTGAGTCTTGGCCCAGGTCCCTGGGTAGAAGCCTCCTCGAATACTGCACCCCAGCCCGATAGGCTGGCATCCGTAGATACCACCTTCCAGGCCACTGGGAGGAAGGACTTTCCCTTCCGTAAATTCTTGGCTTCTAGCCACCAATCGAAGCTGTGGCGTACTTGTGAGGACAGGCGCATGGGTATATCCAGAGCTTGGCTCTTCCTGTTCCAGGAAGCTAAAATATTGCCTTGAAGTAGTCTCGAATGAAACTGGGCGTAAGGGACCGCCTCGAAGGAGGCTACCATCTTTCCCAATAGTCTCATGCAAAGGCGAATAGACAGCCTCTTGTTTGCTTTGACCTTATGGATCAGGTCTTTCAGAGACTGTATCTTCGGTTCTGGCAGGTATACCCTGTTTTGGGCTGTATCTATGATCATGCCCAGGTACACTATCCTTCTTTGGGCCTGGAGAGAGGATTTTTGTAAATTTATAATCCATCCTAAATGCTCCAGGTATCCTACTGTAGTGTGTACAGCGTGACCCAATCCCTCCTTTGACTGATCTATTACTAGTAGATCGTCCAGATAGGCTGTTACCGCACTGCCCCGTGTTCTTAGGTTTGCTAACAGAGGAGCTAGCACCTTTGTGAATACTATGGGCGCGGTGGCTACACCAAACGGCAGAGCCACAAATTGAAAGTGCCGATCTTCTACCGCAAACCTTAGGAATCTTTGGTGAGCGGGGAGGATGGGTATGTGTAAATGTGCGTCCTTGATATCTATGGGCGCCATGAATTTTCCGCCCTTTAAAGTGGCGGCCACGGATCGGATCGTTTCCATTCGAAAATGGCGATCGTTCAGGAACCGATTTAGGGATTTTAGATCCAGGATGGGTCTGACATCTCCATTTGGCTTTGGAATCACAAAGAGGTTTGAGTAAAAACCTGAACCTCGCTCTTTTTGGGGTACGTCTGTAACTACCCCTTGAGCCATTAAGTGATTCAAACCTTTGAAAAAGGATTCTCTTTTTTGTGGATCCTTGGAGAGTCTTGAACCTCGGAATTGAGAAGATGGGATCTCTCGAAATTCCAGTTTGTACCCTGAGGATATTGTGGATACTACCCAATTGTCCTGGATTTCTGACCACCAAGTTGCTCAGAACTGACAAAGCCTTCCTCCCACTCGGCCGAGCGGGGGCGCCCCTTCACTGAGAGGCTTTGGGGCTTGCTTATTAGCTCTTGCACCCCACGGCTTCTTGTTCTTCTGAGCTTGCCCCTTGGCTTTTGTGGGCGGCTAAAACAGGCGGCCGCCACTGGTTGGAGTCAGATTTCCCGGGAGCTGGGGAGAGAGCGTTTAAAACAAGATCTCTTGTTTTTCTTTCTCTCAGGTAAAAGTCGTTTTACCACTTGATCTTCTGTATATATTTTTCTAAATCTTCCCCAAATAGGCGTTCGCCATGGAACGGGAACTTGCCAACAGCTTTTTGCATGGGGTCTCCGCTGACCAATGCTTAAGCCAAAGTACTCTGCGCATCTGTACCAGCTGGAGTGTAAGGCGTGATGCCTGTATGATAGAATCTCTCATGGCATCCACTGTGAAGCATAAGGCTTTAGGCAAATTTTCCCAATTTCTAGCCTGCTCTGAAGGCAGTTCCTTCAGCCCCTGCTTTACCTGTTGGCTGATGACCTGACACATACCGACTGCTGCTACTGCAGGTTGGGTAATTGAGCCGGCCAAAAGGAAGGAGGATTTCAACTTCCTCTCAGAAGGATCTTTTAAACCCTTGTACATTATCCACCGGACATGTCAGGTTTTTATTTACACAAGAAATAGCCGCAACTACCGCAGGCAGGCTCCATTTCTTAAACAAAAAATTTTCCCCCATAGGATAAAGAATGTTAAACCTTTTTGGAGGTGAGAAACGCTTATCTGGATGTTGCCAGTTTGCGTATATTAGATCCTCTAGTAACGGATGAACCGGGAAGGAGCATGCACCTTGCAGGGATCTTAATGACCCTAGGGAGGAGACAGGTAATTCCGTTACCTCCACAGAGGTTAACTTAAATGCACTGCTCTAGCATTGTACCTGTGACTTTAAAATCTGGCTCCTCATCCTCTGCTGATGTAGCCTCCTCCTCCTCATCCTCCTCCCTCAGGTACTTCTGAAGGGAGGTCCAATACTGGAAGAGACCTGCTTCGCTTATTGTCCCTTTTTAGAGGACTTAGCGATTAAGGTAGCAATTTTTTCCTCCAGATTGTTTAGGGCAGCTGATAAAGTGTCCTCAGTGACATATACAGGCCCAGGCTTCACTGGGGAAGCCGCCATACCTGACAGAGGTAATGGCTCATCCTGAACAGGTGCATTTAGCAACACAGGAGAGAAAGGTACCGAGTCAGCACAGTTAGAGCCTCCTCTCAGGCGGTGGTGCTTTCTTATCTCTTTTTGTCCGTATTACTTCCCCTGGAAGGCTTACTGTTTGGACAAAATACAAGGTACCTAAATGCATATACTACCGTGTTTAGTTTACCAAATACATTAAGTATGCAACTTTTAACACATAACTATGCATAACATGGATGTCTTCTAGGAAGTACCCAATCCAACCACATGGAGTCTTACGTCCCTGTATAGCTGCTGTTTCTCTGCCAGGAATAAGAGAACTAACGAGCTTGCTTGCTGCTGCAGTGCTTCTCACACTGACAGTCTTTTAAATTTGGCGCCGTTTCTGTGCCTGCGCGCGCCACGTGCCCGCGCACGCCTTCGCCCCCCCCCTCCGATAAAGCGCGCTCCCGCGCGCGCGGCCCTTAGCGCTATGGCGGTGCCCATAGTGAGAGAGGACTCTCATCAGCCCTTTTTCCCACTTACCTGCATCTGCAGGTGTCTGGTCGGCCACCGAAAGGAGGATCGGGGTGCCCCAGCAAGCTCAGCAGCGGAGGTGACGAGCAGTGTACTTCGCCGAAGCCGACACTGAACAGTGAGGTGAGTATATTCAGCTCTTTACTCCCCCCAGTGGTGGAAAAAAAGAAGACATCCACTTTTTGAAAAAGGTCCCAACCTAGTTATGGACCTTCTAATCTCACCTTATCCACGCCGCAGGTTTTTCTGCTGAAAGATTTCAGACAGATACCAAACTTCACCCTTCACGGTGGGCTATGTGTGCCAACCTTCAGGGATATGGGTTCCTATTTAAAGGATACCTCTCCCCTGGGCCTTGTACAAGACTCTTACCAGGACTTTATAGCGAAATAGCGAAAGTGCTGGATCCTAGAGCCCAGTCCTCCGAAGAGAGACATTACAGGCGACGCCTCATGGATGAGGCCCGGATCCCATCCAGATTCAGCTCATTTGTAGGCGTCTTGGATGGATCCGAAAGCATAGCTCTTTTACCCCCAGAGGGTCTCTTTGGTACAGCTTTCCTTTAGCACCTCCTAACGCGTCCAACACCTTTCGACACTGGCGAAAAAACTGAGGTACTTCCCTGATGGGAGGGGTTATATGGAGGGGAACTGTCTTCCATTGGTTGTGCCAGTGTCCAATCACCGCTGGTGACCCTTAACCCATTATGTAATGACTAGCTCTGTGTCCCGTGGTGTACGATAAAGAAAATACAAAAATTTGACATAAGAGGATTTGCCTGTTTAGGATTCTGTTTTTAGAACTGCTGAGGTGATGAATGGTTGTCTACCACGTGGTGGGAGTCTACCACAGTGTGAAACACTAGTTTAGTAATTGTGATAAGGGATGATCCTCACCTTGGGATACAGCAAATGGAGGGTTTAATTCAGCCTCTAAGATCTCTTCTACTTCACAGAAAGGATTCTCTCCAAAAATTAGGGTATAGAGCGTTACACCTAGAGACCACATTTCCAGCTCTGGACCAGGATACCTTAAAATTATGTTAGCAAAAAAAAAAAAAAGATTATATAATATATATAAAATTATTATTATACACGATTTATATAGCACCAACAGTTTACGCAGCGCTTTACAATGTAGAGGGGGGACAGCACAATTACAGTACAGTTCAATACAGAAGGGCCCTGTTCGTAGAGCTTACGAGAGGTGGTGGTACAAAAGGTAATAGCTGTGGAGAATGATTTGATGGGGGTGGCTCAGGGACAGTTAGGTGGGTGTGGGATAGGCTTCTATGAATAAATACGTTTTCAGAGATCTCCTAAAGGTGGACAGATTAGGGGCTGATCGGACATACTGGGGAAGGAGTTCCAGAGGATGGGAGAGGCTCTGGAGAAGTCATGAAGGCGAGCATGGGAGGAGGTAACAGGGTAGCTAGAGAGCAGGAGGTCCTGGGAGGAGTGGAGGGGGCGATATCTGCAGATAAGATTGGTGATGTAGATGGGGGTGATGTTGTGAATGGCCTTGTATGTTGTAATAAGCATTTTGAATTTTATACGTGGGGTAGGGGAAGCCAGTGAAGGGATTGGCAGAGAGGAGCAGCAGTCACGGATCAGTTAGTGAGGTGTATTAGTCTAGCAGCAGAATTCATAATAGACTGAAGGGGGATATAGCCTGCGTAAGGGTAGGCCATTAAGGAGAGAGTTGCAGTAGTCAAGGCGGGAAATAATCAAGGAGTGAATAAGTTGCTTTGTGGTGTCATTAGTCAGGAAGGTTCGAATTCTGGAAATGTTGCGGAGGTTAAGACGGCAGGATTTAGCCAGTGATTGGATGTGGGGCTGAAGGAGAGGTCGGAGTCAAGGATTACACCCAGCACCCTGGCATGTGTGGAGGCACCCATGGTTGTGTTGTTGATCTTAATGGTAAAGTCATGGGGGGGGGGGGGGGCGGGAAAGGAGGAAATATAAGAAGCTCATATATCTTTAAAAATTACTTACACACCATAATGCCCCAAAATCATAGTGATATAGTTCTTACTGCTAAGACTAAAAGCCATCATAAACAAACAATAGTTGTGTCCCTATAATGAGCTATTCGGAAAAGAACACATTTTCTCGAATTTCTCCAATATTCTGTTCGACTGCCTTTTCACAAAGCATTTCATCCTTATAACAAGGCATTGTTATGCTGGTTACTAAGAAGCCTGTGTTCTGCAAAAGACATGTGCTGAGTAATCCTGTGTCTAGCTGGACTGACCTCACAGAATGCAAATTGTGTTGCTCTAGAATTTTTTTTCATCCTGTCCTCTTTTCATGGTGCCTATTATAATGCCTGTTATGTTATGACCCCAGCTGATATTCAAAACAAACGATCATAAATGACAAAGGTTTTTTATTCTTCTTTCAATATTTCTCAAGTATTGAATCATATGTCAAATAGTATATTCAAATACTGTCATGGTTTAATTGTTTTGATAATGCTGACCAATGAGTGAATTACCAGCAAGTCTATCTGTATTTAGAGTGGAGTTCCACTGTGACAACAGGAACACAGTTCTGCATGTACATGGGAAATTATCTTTCTATATGAGCCTTAAAGGGGAGTTCCAGTCTTTTTTTATGTTTATTAAAAGTCAGCAGCTACAAAAAGTGTAGCTGCTGGCTTTTAATAAACATACACTTACCTGCTCCACTGTCCAGCAACGCGCCGCCTGGAGCTCCGCTCCTCTCCCCCCCTTCTCCGCCAGCGCCTCCATTCATAGTGTGGGCACCCGGCTCTCTGAGTGGACAGGCGATCGCCTGGGACCTGTCAGTCCCAGGTGATCGCCTTCAGGGAGGGGCCACCAAAAGGCAATATGACAAATCGCCTGGGCGGAAAGAGGATGTGGGACAGGAAGTCCCACTCCTACTGAAGCCCCCACTCCCCCCCCAAAAAAATTACATGCCAAATGTGGCATGTAAGGGGGCGAGGAGTGGACTAAGCGGAAGTTCCAAATTTGGGTGGAACGCCGCTTTAATGAGCTTACCCAGTAGAACAGTGTTGTGAACAATAATTATCTGCAACATGTTGTAACCCCTAATGAGCCATTATTTCTTATGCAAGGTGTAAAAAAGGAATAATTACTTCACTTTCATTAATTGTTAGTAAAATTTAAACTACCATTTCCTGTGTTCTTCCACATGCCATGTCCAGGCAAGTGGTATAAAATGACTGTTGTGTGCAGTGTCTGTATCTTCTCTTTCTATTAGATTTCACTTATTTCAGATTCCTATATTTGTATCACTAAAAAATAGGATTTTTATAACAGCTTACCTGTAAAATCCTTTTCTTGGAGTACACCACGGGACACAGAGCTAGTCATTACATAATGGGTTAAGGGTCACCAGCGGTGATTGGACACTGGCACAACCAATGGAAGACAGTTCCCCTCCATATAACCCCTCCCATCAGGGAAGTACCTCAGTTTTGTAGCAAAGCAGTAAGGTTCCCATAAGAAGGGGGGGACCTCTGTGTCCCGTGGTGTACTCCAAGAAAAGGATTTTACAGGTAAGCTGTTATAAAAATCCTATTTTCTTTATCGTACACCACGGGACACAGAGCTAGTCATTACATAATGGGACGTCCCAGAGCAATGCTCATATGAAGGGGGGGAGACACAGATCAAAACAGGCCGCTTGCGGACCAGAAGCCCTATACTGCTGCCTGCAGCACACTTCGCCCAAAGGCGGAATCCTCATGTCCTTTCACATCTATTTGATAGAATTTGGAAAATGTATGGACTGAAGACCAAGTTGCAGCTTTACAGATCTGAGCCATCGAAGCCTGGTGGTGCACTGCCCATGAAGCACCTATCGCCCTGGTAGAGTGCGCCTTAACAGGAAAAGGAGGAGTCCTGTTCTTTAAACCATAAGCTTGAATAATTACTTGTCTAATCCACCTGGAAATGGTGGATTTTGATACCGCTTGGCCCTTCTTGGGCCCATCTGGTAAAATAAACAAAACATCTGTTTTACGTATCTGAGCGGTTGCTTGCAGATACACCTTTACCGCTCTCACTAGATCTAGAGAGTGTAATAATTTTTCCCCCGCCGTCCGCGGGTTTGGAAAAAAGGAAGGCAGACCAATGTCTTGATTCAAGTGAAAAGCCGACACCACCTTAGGTAGAAAAGCCGGATGGGGTCGTAGTACGATTTTGTCCTTGTGACAAATTAGATAGGGCTCTTTACAAGAAAGAGCTGCTAGCTCTGATACTCTCCTAGCAGAAGCTATAGCAATCAGAAAGGCCAACTTCCTACTCAATATAATTAAAGGAATATGGCGAATAGGTTCAAAAGGTTCCTTTTGCAACACTGACAATACCAAATTCAAATCCCATGGACACAAGGGAGTCCTAACTGGAGGATTTATCCTCAGTACCCCCTTAATGAATGTCCGAACTAGGGAGTGAGATGCCAATGGTCTCTGAAAGAAGACTGATAGAGCCGATATTTGCCCCTTGATGGTGCTAAGGGCTAAATTCATATCCACTCCTAACTGGCAAAAAGCAAGAATCCTACTTATTCCATATTTCTGAGGATTCCAACATCTGGATTCACACCAGGAAACGTATGCTCTCCAGACTCTATGATAGATGAGTCTGGAGGCTGGCTTTCTAGCATTAATGAGCGTAGAAAGAGCCGGACCAGAGACCCCTCTCTTTTTAAAAATGTGGGTCTCAGCAGCCAGGCCGTCAACTTTAGCCTTTGTAAGGAAGGGTGGAATACTGGACCCTGTGACAGCAGGTCGTGTCGAAGTGGAAACTTCCAGGGCCTTCCTATCGCCATTTTTACAATCTCGGCGTACCAAGGCCTCCTGGGCCAGTTTGGGGCCACTAGGATTACTGGTATTCCCTCCTCCTTGATCCTGCGAAGCAGTCTTTGTAGAAGAGGGATCGGAGGGAATGCATAGATCAGTGAGAACTGATTCCATGGAGTTATTAGAGCGTCTGTATTATTAGAGCGTCTGTCCCGTAGGCTAGAGGATCTCTCGTTCTGGACACAAAGTTGTCCAATTTCTTGTTGAACCTGGCAGCTAGCAGGTCTACATCTGGGTTTCCCCATCTCAGACATATGGCCTGAAAGATCTCGGGGTGAAGAGACCACTCTCCTGGTAGCAGCTGCTGACGACTCAGGTAGTCTGCTTGCCAATTTTCTATCCCTGGCATGAAGATTGCAGAAAGGCAAGGTACCGTATTTTTCGCTCCATAAGACGCACTTTTTCCCCCCAAAAAAATGGGGGGAAATGTGTGTGCGTCTTATGGAGCGAATACTGACCAGGAGAGCTGCTGATAGGGGGATCGTTTCAGCAGCAGAACGATGCCCTATGCATCACTCTGCCCCAGCTAAATCCTGTCTCTCCTCTGCCTTCAGCTACTACAGGGAGAGAAACAAAAGGGTATTGTTCTTTATTTAACCCCCACAGGATCGGCATTGATATGTAAATTACGCGGGCATTGTTATGTTAATGAGGTCGGCCGCCGCGATTCATATGCTAATTACACCCACACCTCTGCATGCCGCCCACCTAGAAGGTGTGAACAGCATACAGGTGAGGATAGGGGGCAAGTAGAGGGGATTTAAGAGGGGGGTTTGAGGTGCAGAGGCTGCAGAGTTGAATGGGAAGGAGGGGTTGGAGTGCAGATGTTAGAAGATTAGGGGTTTGGGGGACAGAGGTTAGCAGATGAGTTAGAGGGGAAGAGTTGTTCTGAGAGAGAGATAAGAATTCAGAGATTAGTAGAGAGATGGGGGGGGGGGGGGGGTTACTGTAAATACACCATTTACATCACTGGTCAGTGTAAATGTGTCAATATGCAAATACTCCTGTTGTGTTGAGGTCATGTAAATGTCTCAGTTACATTGGGGATCAGTGTAGAGTGCCCCCTTACATTGGTTGTCAGTGTGGAAATATTATTCTGTTATATTTTATTAAATATTTTAGTACACCATTTGGTTCAGATTTTTTTTTTCATATTTTCCTCCTCTAAAATCTATGTGCGTCTTATGGTCAGGTGCGTCTTATGGAGCGAAAAATACGGTACATGCTCTTCTGCCCATGCCAAGATCCGGTTCACCTCTCTTTGGGCTGCCCGACTGCGGGTGCCTCCTTGGTGATTGATGTAAGCTACTGCAGTAGCATTGTCGGATTGAACCCGAACTGGGTAACCCTGTAACCTGTATGTCCAGGTTTTGAGGGCTAGATATACCGCCCGGATCTCTAGCACATTGATGGGCAGGATCCCCTGAGTCTTGGCCCAGGTCCCTGGGTAGAAGCCTCCTCGAATACTGCACCCCAGCCCGATAGGCTGGCATCCGTAGATACCACCTTCCAGGCCACTGGGAGGAAGGACTTTCCCTTCCGTAAATTCTTGGCTTCTAGCCACCAATCGAAGCTGTGGCGTACTTGTGAGGACAGGCGCATGGGTATATCCAGAGCTTGGCTCTTCCTGTTCCAGGAAGCTAAAATATTGCCTTGAAGTAGTCTCGAATGAAACTGGGCGTAAGGGACCGCCTCGAAGGAGGCTACCATCTTTCCCAATAGTCTCATGCAAAGGCGAATAGACAGCCTCTTGTTTGCTTTGACCTTATGGATCAGGTCTTTCAGAGACTGTATCTTCGGTTCTGGCAGGTATACCCTGTTTTGGGCTGTATCTATGATCATGCCCAGGTACACTATCCTTCTTTGGGCCTGGAGAGAGGATTTTTGTAAATTTATAATCCATCCTAAATGCTCCAGGTATCCTACTGTAGTGTGTACAGCGTGACCCAATCCCTCCTTTGACTGATCTATTACTAGTAGATCGTCCAGATAGGCTGTTACCGCACTGCCCCGTGTTCTTAGGTTTGCTAACAGAGGAGCTAGCACCTTTGTGAATACTATGGGCGCGGTGGCTACACCAAACGGCAGAGCCACAAATTGAAAGTGGCGATCTTCTACCGCAAACCTTAGGAATCTTTGGTGAGCGGGGAGGATGGGTATGTGTAAATGTGCGTCCTTGATATCTATGGGCGCCATGAATTTTCCGCCCTTTAAAGTGGCGGCCACGGATCGGATCGTTTCCATTCGAAAATGGCGATCGTTCAGGAACCGATTTAGGGATTTTAGATCCAGGATGGGTCTGACATCTCCATTTGGCTTTGGAATCACAAAGAGGTTTGAGTAAAAACCTGAACCTCGCTCTTTTTGGGGTACGTCTGTAACTACCCCTTGAGCCATTAAGTGATTCAAACCTTTGAAAAAGGATTCTCTTTTTTGTGGATCCTTGGAGAGTCTTGAACCTCGGAATTGAGAAGATGGGATCTCTCGAAATTCCAGTTTGTACCCTGAGGATATTGTGGATACTACCCAATTGTCCTGGATTTCTGACCACCAAGTTGCTCAGAACTGACAAAGCCTTCCTCCCACTCGGCCGAGCGGGGGCGCCCCTTCACTGAGAGGCTTTGGGGCTTGCTTATTAGCTCTTGCACCCCACGGCTTCTTGTTCTTCTGAGCTTGCCCCTTGGCTTTTGTGGGCGGCTAAAACAGGCGGCCGCCACTGGTTGGAGTCAGATTTCCCGGGAGCTGGGGAGAGAGCGTTTAAAACAAGATCTCTTGTTTTTCTTTCTCTCAGGTAAAAGTCGTTTTACCACTTGATATCTTCTGTATATATTTTTCTAAATCTTCCCCAAATAGGCGTTCGCCATGGAACGGGAACTTGCCAACAGCTTTTTGCATGGGGTTTCCGCTGACCAATGCTTAAGCCAAAGTACTCTGCGCATCTGTACCAGCTGGAGTGTAAGGCGTGATGCCTGTATGATAGAATCTCTCATGGCATCCACTGTGAAGCATAAGGCTTTAGGCAAATTTTCCCAATTTCTAGCCTGCTCTGAAGGCAGTTCCTTCAGCCCCTGCTTTACCTGTTGGCTGATGACCTGACACATACCGACTGCTGCTACTGCAGGTTGGGTAATTGAGCCGGCCAAAAGGAAGGAGGATTTCAACTTCCTCCCAGAAGGATCTTTTAAACCCTTGTACATTATCCACCGGACATGTCAGGTTTTTATTTACACAAGAAATAGCCGCAACTACCGCAGGCAGGCTCCATTTCTTTAAAAAAATTTCCTCCATAGGATAAAGAATGTTAAACCTTTTTGGAGGTGAGAAACGCTTATCTGGATGTTGCCAGTTTGCGTATATTAGATCCTCTAGTAACGGATGAACCGGGAAGGAGCATGCACCTTGCAGGGATCTTAATGACCCTAGGGAGGAGACAGGTAATTCCGTTACCTCCGCAGAGGTTAACTTAAATGCACTGCTATAGCATTGTACCTGTGACCTTAAAATCTGGCTCCTCATCCTCTGCTGATGTAGCCTCCTCCTCCTCATCCTCCTCCCTCAGGTACTTCTGAAGGGAGGTCCAATACTGGAAGAGACCCGCTTCGCTTATTGTCCCTTTTTAGAGGACTTAGCGATTAAGGTAGCAATTTTTTCCTCCAGATTATTTAGGGCAGCTGATAAAGTGTCCTCAGTGACATATACAGGCCCAGGCTTCACTGAGGAAGCCGCCATACCTGACAGAGGTAATGGCTCATCCTGTACAGGTGCATTTAGCAACACAGGAGAGAAAGGTACCGAGTCAGCACAGTTAGAGCCTCCTCTCAGGCGGTGGTGCTTTCTTATCTCTTTTTGTCCGTATTACTTCCCCTGGAAGGCTTACTGTTTAGACAAAATACAAGGTACCTAAATGCATATACTACCGTGTTCAGTTTAGCAAATACAATAAGTATGCAACTTTTAACACATAACTATGCATAACATGGATGTCTTCTAGGAAGTACCCAATCCAACCACATGGAGTCTTACGTCCCTGTATAGCTGCTGTGTTTCTCTGCCAGGAACAAGAGAACTAACGAGCTTGCTTGCTGCTGCAGTGCTTCTCACACTGACAGTCTTTTAAATTTGGCGCCGTTTCTGTGCCTGCGCGCGCCACGTGCCCGCGCACGCCTTCGCCCCCCCCCCCCCCTCCGATAAAGCGCGCTCCCGCGCGCGCGGCCCTTAGCGCTATGGCGGTGGCCATAGTGAGAGAGGACTCTCATCAGCCCTTGTTCCCACTTACCTGCATCTGCAGGTGTCTGGTCGGCCACCGAAAGGAGGATCGGGGTGCCCCAGCAAGCTCAGCAGCGGAGGTGACGAGCAGTGTGCTTCGCCGAAGCCGACACTGAACAGAGTGAGGTGAGTATATTCAGCTCTTTACTCCCCCCAGTGGTGGAAAAAAAGAAGACATCCATTTTTTGAAAAAGGTCCCAACCTAGTTATGGACCTTCTAATCTCACCTTATCCACGCCGCAGGTTTTTCTGCTGAAAAATTTCAGACAGATACCAAACTTCACCCTTCACGGTGGGCTATGTGTGCCAACCTTCAGGGATATGGGTTCCTATTTAAAGGATACCTCTCCCCTGGGCCTTGTACAAGACTCTTACCAGGACTTTATAGCGAAATAGCGAAAGTGCTGGATCTTAGAGCCCAGTCCTCCGAAGAGAGACATTACAGGCGACGCCTCATGGATGAGGCCCGGATCCCATCCAGATTCAGCTCATTTGTAGGCGTCTTGGATGGATCCGAAAGCATAGCTCTTTTACCCCCAGAGGGTCTCTTTGGTAGAGCTTTCCTTTAGCACCTCCTAACGCGTCCAACACCTTTCGACACTGGCGAAAAAACTGAGGTACTTCCCTGATGGGAGGGGTTATATGGAGGGGAACTGTCTTCCATTGGTTGTGCCAGTGTCCAATCACCGCTGGTGACCCTTAACCCATTATGTAATGACTAGCTCTGTGTCCCGTGGTGTACGATAAAGAAAGATAAAATTCTGTTCGCATTGCTAATGCATTTAGCAGAATTCTCTTAGGTTTCCAGCCATGTATGAGCAGGCTGAATGTACCAAGTTGATCGATCTTGGGTACAACCAGCCTGACAGATATTGCATGCGATTATACTAGCCGCTAGCGATAATCACTGTCTTCTCCTTCACGGCTTTCCCCCGCTCCCCCACTGGGAGAATACAATAGCTGGGGGGAGGGATTCCCCTGTCAACACTGTGGTAAGAAAGACCACAGGAAAGAAATTTGTGTATGGGCTGCTTTAGTCTTACTGAGTTTTTGTCTGTTATGCTTCAATTCATGTCTTTATGCTGTTTACTAGAGAAGGATTACAAGGCAACAAGGGACTTTCTGGACATTTAAAAAAGACTTATTTAGCCAGAACATAGGTAATATGTAAAAATAAATAAACTCACGGATTGCCAAGCAGCACCTCAGGCGCACAGTATTCGGTGGTACCACAAAAGGTAGAAAACAACTTTCCAGGCTGTAAACGAGCTGCAGAGCCAAAGTCAACCAGTTTTATAGTGAAGTCAGGGGCAATTATAATGTTCTCATCCTTAATGTCACGATGCAAAATATAGTGACTGTGTAGAAATCCCACTGCTGATACCAACTGCAATGAGAGAAAAAAAAAAAGCAGAGTTTATTTTTAATTCATTATAAATACTCTTCTTTTTAGGTTTTATGGGGCAGATGAACAAATTCTGGGGTAAATACCCTACCTATAATATTAGGCTTGACACTAAGGAAAAGTCCCCACCCCCCACCCCCTCCTTTTATGGGCTGTACAGAAACAGTACTGGGATCCACTCTATAAACGTGCAGTAGGGGATGAAGACCAGCTAGTTGAAAGTGAATAGTAAAAGCATGTGAACAAGAGAGAAACATACCGTATATACTCAAGTATAAGCCGACCTGAGTATAAGCCGAGGTACCTAATGTTACCACAAAAAACTGGGAAAACTTACTGACTCGGGTATAAGCTGAGGGTGAGAATGCAGCAGCTACTGTAAGTGGAAGAGGGTCAACAATGCCCATTTGCATGCCTCACTGTGCCCATTGCAACCTCACTAAGCCAATTGTCACTGTGCTTAACTTCACTCTGCCCAACTTCACTCTGCCCATTGCCACCTTACTGTGCACATCCTTACTGTGCCCATCCTCACTGTGCCCCTAAAATTGAAATTGTACCTGAAATTGAGAGGTTGCGGGCGTCCATTCATTGTTTAAAACTTGCAGTCTCTTCCTGGTCCCTTCCGTGATAGGCGTTTCTAAGCAGACACAGTTCCGCCTATCACGAACGTTCTCTCATCCTCAGTTTCCCAGCAGACACTGTGTTCAGTGTTCCGCCAATCACGGGCGTCCTCTTGTCCGAGGATAAAAAGGCGTCCGTGATTGTCGGAACACTGAACAGTGTCTGCTGGGATGGGTGAGGATGAGAGAACGTTCGTGATAGGCGATTCTCAGCAGACACAGTTCCGCCTATCACAGAAGGGACCAGGAGGAGACCGCGAGATTTAAACGATGGACGCCCGCAGCCTCTCAATATTTTTCAGGTACACTGACTCGAGGATAAGCCGAGGGGCGCACTTTCATCCCCCCCAAAAAAAAGGGCTGAAAATCTCGGCTTATACTCGAGTATATACGGTAGTAAAGCTGAGAGGGTATCTGTGTTCCCTAATGAGTCAATGGAATAAGTATATTACAGTGTGTATGAAGAGAATTTTATATCATTGTTCATTGGGGACACAGCATAACTATTAGGGGTCAATGTCAAGGTAGTCCAACTAAAAATAAAGATGTGTGCAAAGTAGGGAGATGATAGGAAGCAGCTGTATCAAGCTCAAACTCACACCTACTGCACCTTCGGGAGAAAACTTTTACCAGAACATGCAAGGAAAAAAACACCAAATCAATAGCAGAGATGAAGGGAAGAAAGTAAAAAAAAAAAATGAAGTAAAAATTAAAGCAAGGATCTGTGTTCATCTACTACAGGAAAGTTAAAGTGATTGTGAGGTCTCATTTAAAAAAAAAAAAAAAACGTTTTATACTTAACTGTTCTGTGTAGTGGATTTGCACAGGGTAGCCTGGATCCTCCGCTTCTCAGGTCCCTCTTCGGCTCTCCTGGCCCCTCCCTCCTGTCGGGTGCCCCATAGCAAGCAGCTTGCTATGGGGGCACCCGAGCTGAGCTCCGGCTCTGTGTGCCCATTCAGACACAGAGCTGTGGTTCAGCCCCGCCCCCTCTCTCCTGATTGGCTAACTGACTTTGATTGACCTGCTGCTGCTGCTGTGTCTCAGCCAATCAGGAGGGAGAGTCCCGGACTGCCAAGGGATTTGTGGACATCACTGGATAGAGATGGGGCCCAGATAAGTATTAGGGGGGCTGCTGAACACAGAAAGCTTTTTAATTTTAATGCATAGAATGTATTAAAATAAAAAAACCTTCTGACTTTACCACCCCTTTAAAGTCAACAGAGGATGAACAACTTTTCTTAGTGTCAAACTTCCCGTAGTCAAAGCATTTACCCCACAAGTTAAGCAGTTTATTTGAACTGTAGAGAAGGCCTCCAAGTTGGCATATTGCATGTAATTTTGCCAAAAATTACAGCGTTACAGTTTAAAAAGCCATGGATCATGTATGTCTTAAAATTGGGACCAAGAACAGAGTTTTTCCCAAAAAAACTTCCAATAAACAAATTGAAAAATAATATCTTCATCCAGATACATCTAGGTTGTAAGACAACACTGTGTTGATATTAGTACAGCCAACCACAATACGAGTACAAAAAGGGGGGGCATCGAGTGGCCTTAAAGCGGAGGTTCACCCACATATTTAACTTTTATTTCAGCAGTCACTCTTATCAAGAAAATAAACCGAACACTAACCTTTTTTTTTTTCTCTCTGTAGTTTTCTTTATTATGAATTCTTTACTCCTACTTCCGGGATTTCCTCCCGCGGGAGTAGGCGTGTCGTTTGCTGGGCTCTCATTTCGCAATGGCTCCTGGGAGCAAATTGTCCTGCTTCCCAGGAGTAATATTGAACCTCCTTCCTTTCAGATATCACGATAAGTGTATCGTCACGTGACTCGTCTAGCCGGTCACGTGACGAGGGCGGATGAATGCCGGGAGAGACGCATTCATCGCTACCCGGAAGAATATGCTTGTGGGCTTCAAGATGCCCACAAGCAAAATGGCAATAGCAGGAAGAGTTTTATAAACTTTTTTTAGCCCAAAACGGACGGGGGAGGTTTTAAAGTGCCGGAGACGTGAGTAATTATAATGCATACGTTTTTAGATTGAATGCATATAAAAAAAAAAATGTATGGACCGCAGAACCTCCGCTTTAATATTAAGAAAAAAATAAAATAAAATACACGTACTAACTTGTCAACACAATAGGTGGGGCTATTGGCATGAGCTCTAAAAATAGTCCACAGATAGGGGTTGCACTTGGGGAGAAGCCGAATCCTTTTCTTATAACTTAAATCCATTCCCCTAAAGTTTGACAAACTAGTATAACAGTCAACCCAGGTTACAATGCATCGTCGGCTAGAGAAGACAAGGTTTTAGAAAGAAAGAATCTCTAATCGTTTATCAATCAGGTCCTTAAAGGAGACGTATAGAGTATGGAAAAGAAAGACATCCATGCTCACTGTGGTAAAAGCTACCCCCCCCCCCCCCTCAGTTCTAGGACTGAGAACTGAGCAGTCACGTGACTGCTAATCGCTCAGTTCTTGGTCTTCTCAGAGCAGTTAGAAATGACTGTCAGTACTGTCAGTCAGTCCACTGGAGCACCATGCTTCTATTTTAAAAACAGGTGCATCCCCTACAGGGATCGTCAGTGCTGTATTAAGATGGGATACCGCCAGATTCACTGTGGGAACAGTCCACTTTTTAATAAAGCTCTCCTAAAATGGCTATAGAGCTGTTAAATGGTTGATGAGATCTCTGGCAAATCAACAGGTATTTGTGTATACTTGCAAGGTTTTTAAAAAGGTATAAACACAGAGAAATATGCCACATTATATATATATATATATATATATATATATATATATACACACACACACACACACATACATACATACAGTGATATATACACACACACTTTTCTTTCTTTTTTTTTTTATTTGGCCAAACATACACTAACTCCCAAGTTCACACATGAGAACTGGACGTTATACTGGCAACTGCATAAACAGTATTTTCCATGTAGCTTCTAAAAACACAAACTGTAAGTGATCTCACCTGTCGAAATATATAGCTGGCAAGTGGTTCATCCAAATTTGGCTGATTGTCGATAAAGTCAAAGAGGTCAAGAGCATCTCCATACAGTTCCATCACTAGCTGAAAGAACGTGTCATTCTCAAATACCCCCAGAACCTAGAAAGCAACATAGAAAAGGGTATGATGATGATGATGAATGGATGAATATTTTAAAATGTATCAATATAAAACAGTTTCTACTACCAAGATCCTTCCTATTGAAAATTATTGAGTAATAAATCTGTCATAACAGAGTTATGCTAAAACACAATTATACAATATTGCATGATGATATTTTTGCACATAGCCCTAAAATATAAACTAAATGAGAGTGACCATACCACAGGGTTCGACAAAACCCGGGTGCCAGGTCGTAAATGCGACTAGAATTAGCGACCTGGCACCTGAGGCAGCACAGCTGAGGTTTCCTGTGTCTCCTGCCCCCCCGCGCGATCTCGTCGGGCCGCGCTGGCTGGTAATTGAGGGTGCGGCTTTGTGGCCTTCTGCAGGCCTATGATTCATTCTGTAAAACAAAAATGTCACTGCCCTCATCTATGACTGGTCTTCACAGCAAGGAGCACTGGATGGGCGGACGCATGTCAATAAAAAACACACAGAATATCCATGATTCATTCTGTAATCTGGCGCCCTCTTGTGGTGGCCGTTGGTATGACAAGACAACCAGCAATGCTTGCCTGTTTCATTGCCCACCCATCTCCCTCCCTTTACTTAGAAGTTAACCCCCAAACATTATATATATTTTTTATTCTAACACCCTAGAGAATAAAATGGCGGTCGTTTCAATACTTTCTGTCACACCGTATTTGCGCAGCGGTCTTACAAGCGCACTTTTTTGAGGAAAAAAATACACTTTTTTTAATTAAAAAATAAGACAACAGTAAAGTTAGCCAAACTTTTTTTTTATATTGTGAAAGATAATGTTACGCCAAGTAAATTGATACCCAACATGTCACGCTTCAAAAATGCGTCCACTCGTGGAATGGCGACAAACTTTTACCCTTTAAAATCTCCATAGGCGACATTAAAAAAATTCTACAGGTTGCATGTTTTGAGTTACAGAGGTCTAGGGCTAGAATTATTGCTCTTGCTCTCCCGATCGCGGTGATACCTCACATGTGTTGTTTGAACACCGCTTTCATATCCGGGCGCTACTCACGTATGCGTTCGCTTCTGCGCGCATCGGTCGTTAAAAAAAAATCCTGGCTCCTAACTTTTTTAGCTGGCTCCTAGATTCCAAGCAAATTTGTCAAGCCCTGTCATACCATATTACTAATGCTCTAGACCAGTGTTTCTCAACCGGGGTTCCGCGGAACCCTAGGGTTCCGCGAGAAGTCCCCAGGGGTTCCGCCGCGATTCAACATTGTGGCGGATGTATATCCGTCCAATGTTGTTTTCACTGTTCCCAATGCGCGCTGACAGTGAGAACAGTCAGCGCGCATTGATACCCGATGCTCTCTCTGTAGTTCCGGCTCAGAGAACTCAGAGGGCGGAGTCAGGAGAAAGGCAGAGAGCGGGAGTTCTAAATTCGGCGGGGAGCCGATCAGTGGTGTTGCTGGGTGGGGGGTGCAGATCGCACCCGGGTGACACCTGTGGGCAGCGGCATCGCACGGTCTGCACACCCCTGCACTGATCTGTGTCTCTCACAGCGGAGCGGACTTAAGCCGCCTCCTCGAGTCCTCCCTCCTCTGTTTACATATACACAGGACAGGAGGAGGCAGTCTGAGGAGGGACACACTGCTATGTCTATGCCGCGTTGTTCTGAGGTCTGAATAGTGTTTTTAATGGACATGTGCTGGGGGCGCTATGGGAGGGGAGAGGGGGGGACTACAAGCACAAGTGGAGGTATCTATGCTGATGGGAGTCTATGCTGATGGAGGGGGTCTGCACTGAGGGGGGCTATGCTGATGGATGGGGGTGTCTATGCTGATGGGAGTCTGCACTGAGGGGGGCTATGCTGATGGAAGGGGGTCTGCACTGGGGGTGTCTATGCTGATGGGGTGTGCACTGGGGGGTCTATGCTGATGGAGGGGTGTCTATGCTGAGGGGGGCTATGCTGATGGAAGGGGGTCTGCACTAGGGGGTGTCTATGCTGATGGGGTGTGCACTGGGGGTCTATGCTGATGGGGTGTGCACTGGGGGTCTATGCTGATGGAGGGGGGTCTGCACTGGGGGGTGTCTATGCTGATGGGGGTCTGCACTGAGGGGGGCTATGCTGATGGAAGGGGGTCTGCACTAGGGGGTGTCTATGCTGATGGGGGGCTATGCTGGAGGGGGGTCTGCACTGGGGGTGTCTATGCTGATGGGGTGTGCACTGGGGGTCTATGCTGATGGAGCGGGGTCTGCACTGGGGGGTGTCTATGCTGATGGGGGTCTGCACTGAGGGGGGCTATGCTGATGGAAGGGGGTCTGCACTAGGGGGTGTCTATGCTGATGGGGGGCTATGCTGGAGGGGGGTCTGCACTGGGGGTGTCTATGCTGATGGGGTGTGCACTGGGGGTCTATGCTGATGGAGGGGGGTCTGCACTGGGGGGTGTCTATGCTGAAGGGGGTCTGCACTGAGGGTGGCTATGCTGATGGAGGTGGTCTGCACTGGGGGTGCCTATGCGGGGGGGTCTGCACTGGAGGGGGTCTATGCTGCTGGAGGGGGGTCTGCTCTGAGGGGGTCTATGCTGATAGGGTTTCTGCACTTAGGGGGAGGTCTATACTAAAGGAGGGGGTCTGTACTTAATGGGGGATCTGTACTGAAGAGGGACTATAGTGGGTGGAAGGGGGGTTGACACCAATGTTTTTCACACCGGGTGACACCAACCCTAGTGACGCCACTGATGGAGAGCGGGGAGCCATGGGACCCGGGAATGAAGACTGGAGGCAGGGAGAACAGAGTGGGAGCCGTGAAGAGAGCCGAGAATGAGGACTATGGAGGCGGAAGCACCAGATCAGAAGGTGAGATCTGTCTCAATGGTAGCAGTAATGCACACTGTGGAGGGGGGGAGCAGAGAAAAGGAGCACATGGCTAGATAAGATAGAAGCTGAGTTCCTGTGTATGTCAGGGGTGAATGCAGACTGCTGGGGGAGGGAAGAGCAGAGAACAGGAGATGAGATCCTGTGTATAACAGCACTGATTGCAGACTGGGGGGGGGGGGGGGCAAGAGAGTTGAGGCACACAGGCTGAATGTAACAGGAGGTGAGATTATAATAGCTTTATTTTGCCATATTTGTACATAATCCTATTATGATTCAATCTCATCCAGCCACAGGCCCCTGCAGTCTTCATTCAGTCACTACCATACACAGGATCTCACCTCCTGCAAGATTCAGCCATGTGCTCCCACTGTCAGCACTCTTCCTGGTACCACCCTCACAGGTTCAGAGGACCTGGAACTATAGAGGAGGCACCAGGTATTAATGCGCATTGACAGTACTCGCTGTCAGTGCACATTGAAATCAACATTGGTATCATGTGCATATTTTTTCTGCACAGAAATATGCATTTCTCTGCAGTGAAAAATACTCAAATGATACCAACATTGTGGTGTGAACAGGGCACATAGAAATCAATTATTTTCTTTATGTCCTAGCAGAGACCTATGTTAGGAAATTGCATGTCTCTCTGCACATGACATGGACAAGACCAAAGTATTCTATGCAGATCAAATCTGCACCATCTTCCATCAATTCTTATGCATGAATGTTGTGAACAAGTCCCAACTGTTTCCGTAGTCTGCTATCCTATTTATCAGTCACAATATTTGGGAGTTTTGTTCAAGTTCAGTAAGGCCTCGTTCACAGCATATGTGCAAAAAATGGAAAATGTGTGCAAATTTGACTTGCTTAAAATATTTTGGGCTTGTTGTAACGCAGGTCTCTGCAGGGACATAAAGAAAACAATTGATTTCTATGTGCACTGTTCACACTATAATGTTGGTGTCAGGTGAGTTCTAATTTTTATTCCATTATTTAAAGCTATTTCTACAATAAACGTGGTTATATCTACAGCTTGCTGATCAGATACGATGTTCCGAGAGCTGTAGATCTGAATTTTTTTTTAGGGGTTCCCCGAGATCTCAGACTTTTTGCCAAGGGTTCCTCCACGGTAAAAAGGTTGAGAAACACTGCTCTAGACATTTCAAAAATAGAATGAAAGCTTATTTATTAACAATATACTTACCCTAATAATATTAGGGTGCTGTAACCTGGATAAAATAGAAATCTCCTGTGTTACCCTCCCGAGTTCAGGATCCTGCACCCAACAGTCATCGAGCACTCGATCTTTTCGAATAAATTTGACTACAACCTATTTTTAAAAAAGTTGGTAAAAAAAACAAACATTACTATGCATGGTCATACATTTATTTTCTAAAGCTTGTAAGTGCTACAGTGTCCCACAGTCAGACGAAATAATGCAGAATGAGGCCATAGGCTAAGCAGCAGATTTGCCCCCTCAATGCCTTTGATTAATGTAGATAAGGACTATACCATTTGCATTGTCTGAACTGGCATGACCCCTCCCTATTGGACACCAACTGGTTACAAAGCTATCCCACCAAATGTGCTATGCCCCTGATTTGCTAAAAAACATAAAATTTGTGGCTGGGACACCCCCTGGGCCTAAAGCCTCATACACACGATCGGATTTTCATCGGACAAAGCGCAGGACTTTTGTCCGAAGTGCGTTGGCCAGAAACTTGTCTTGCATACAAACGGCAAAAAATTGTCGGCCAACAAACACGAAACTATGTGGCTTTTCAACTCTTTAGCGCCACCCGTTGGGTAACTTCTGTTAATGTTGTGTTATGGTTAGCATTGCTTCCGAGAATGCGTGTTTGTACTTTGGAGCTTTGTCCGACGGACTTCTGTACACACGATCGGATAATCGGACAACACACATTTGTTGGCGGACAATTTTAAAGCATGCTATCCCACATTTTCCAGTGAAAAATCCGACAATTGTCCGATAGAGCATACAAACGGTCGGATTTTCCGACAACAGCCTGTCATCACACAATTCCTGTTGGATAATCCGATCGTGTGTATGAGGCTTTAGAATTCTGCCTAGTTTACTTGTGGATGGACCAGCCTTGCCCCAGCATGCATGTCATTCAATTTCATATATGCCAACTGCAATCTATTACATATTTGACCTTGGGAAATTATGTCTGTGAGTGCCTTTTCTACATTTTGTGACAACTATATAAAATGCACTCATTTGCACTCAAAGAAAAAAAAAGACAACTCACTGAAAAACATCAACAAGGAAAGTCTACATATAAGAACTGACCTCCTTTGCATCGTCTCTGTGTTTAGCTGACCATACAAAGCCAAATGCTCCTTTTCCAAGAGGGAAGAGCGTCTCATACTGTTGGTCATACTCGCCATCACAGGCCCCCAGTGTCTGAAGATCCTGGATCTCAGTGCAATGTCCAGCTTCAGCACTGCTGCGGATCAGCTGAGAGATATAAGGGGATATACAAGGTTTTGATTATACAGATCTAATCTTGAGGTCTTTTAAGAACAACAGACAGATATATCTACTTGACTTAGGCAGGCCATACATGGGTTGAATTTCAAAAGAAAACACACAAAATTTCTGATTTTCAAAAGAAAATTCTTTCAAAATTCGACCATGTATGGCCAAGCCTTAGGGAAAAAGTTGTTGAATGGCAGTACATGTAATAATAAGACTGCTGTGAGTTGAAACAAGCAGTTGTGTAATTTGCAGATAAACAAATTATAAAACAAATATCCAATCTATGTTGATGAACAATCTATGTGTTGTAGCACATATGGATCACCATAGATTATAGAATACTCTGCTCCATTCTGCCTGTGACTGCTTGATCACAGCGCTGTAAAAGCAGTAATGATCAGCACACACCAGGTCCTCATAATAGTAATGCAAGGTGTAAAACAGGGGACTCCAAACTTTCAAAACAAAGGTCCAGTTTACTGCCCTTTCAACTTTAGGGGGGCCGGCTGTCACCAGTGGGAGTAGAAAATTCCCTGGCATCGGTGGGAGGAAACAATGCCATAGGCTTGGTGAAAAGTGGTAGTAAAAATTTTTACGTCATTGGTGTCAGTGGGAGGAAGAGTGCCACATCACTGGTGTCAGTGGGAGGAAGAGTGCCCCATAATTGGAGTCAGTGGGAGAATTAGTTTCCTATTTCTGGTATCAACAGCGCCCGGTATCAATGAAAGGGATGAAGGGCCAGATAACAGTCATCCAACGGGCTGCAGTTTGGAGACCCCTGGTGTAAAAGGAAACCACACTGAATAGCAACAGAGAGCCCAAACACCCACTTCTAAAAAAATAAATTAGACTTTAATATCACTTTAACCCCCTATATACCTTAAAGCAGTGCTTCTCAACTCCAGTCCTCAAGGTGCCCCAACAGGTCATGTTTTCAGGCTTTCCATTATTTTGCACAGGTGATCTGATCAGTTTCACTGCCTTAGTAATTACCACATTTGTTTCATCTGAGGGAAATTCTGAAAACATGACCTGTTGGGGCGCCTTGAAAACTGGAGTTGAGAAACACTGCCTTAAAGTAAGGATAAGCTATATACAGTAAAACCTTGGTTTGAGAGTAACTTGGTTTGAGAGCGTTTTGCAAGACAAGCAAAATGTTTTAATAAATTTTGCCTTGATATACAAGCGATGTCTTGATATAAGAGTAGCGTCATGTCACAACTAAGTATAAAAAAAGAAGAGAGGAGCCTCTAAGTGTAGCAATATGGTTACATTTAATGAAGGTACAACATTTAGCAACATAGTGCTACACTTAGAAGTGCCTCTCTTCTCTTTTATACCCTGTAAAAAAAAAATGCTTTGATATACAAGTGCTTTGGATTACAAGCATGTTTCTGGAACGAATTATGCTTGCAAACCAAGGTTTTACTGTACATGCAAAAAAAATATATCAAACAAGGTTATACTGTAGATGTTGGCCATGTATGCAAATATCATTAGTGAATTAGTGAATATTATTTTAATTAGAATGATCTGAATGTATGTACAGTATATGTGCTTGCCAACATCATTTACAATCGTTTTTTCATTTCTTTTTTTTTTAACAAGAAGTCGTTTTTTCATTTCTACTTCTTTCAATAATAATAATAATAATAATAATAAATAATGAAAGGACATCTGTTACTCCGAAATAATGAAATGAAAAAAAGAAATAAAATACTTGTAGTAGTTAAGCCTCAGTTCACACTGAATGCGGCTTTGAAATTGCACTACTTCAGTACGATTTCCAACATGTCGGTCAGTGCGATTTCATGTGCGGCTTGCCGACATCTGTGCGATTTCATGCACAGATATCAATGCAAGTTGCACATGAAATCGTCAAAATTAGTGCAGGAACCTTTAATATCGGTGCAAGTCCGAGTCGCACCGATTTGAACGGTTCCATAGGCACAAATAAGGCGCGACTTGTCAAAGGATTTTGAACTGTCAAATTGCATAACAAGTCCCACCGGTGTGACCGGGGGGATAAGTCAGCTATGTTTTTGTCTTTTTAGGGGCCCCCAGGTGGGTTATGCACAGCATATTAGCACACTTACCTGTCAAACATTGCCCTCTAGCACTGCGGTGTGATCGATCCGGAAGGTCCCCTGGCGCTTCCATTTTCACCTGGTCTTCCTTCCGAGTTTAGTGCCTTTGACAGTTTGAGTGGCCGGGCAACAATGACATCACTCCCACACATGCAAACAGGAATCACGTTGCCGCAGCACAGATCTGGGGCTGTAAATGTTCGCTGAGATGCGCATGCGTGACTCAGTGTATATGACGGCTGACAGGCAGGAGGAAACATTTATGACAGAAGACACCGATGGGGTCTCTTCTTTCATAAATACCCTGCCTGTCAGCAATTTTTAAAAAATTAAGTTCAATAACCACTTTGACAGACAGTTTTATTTATTTATAATATATTTCTGTTGGACCAAGTCAAACACATATGATTGTGCTGCAACCTATATATTATGAACAATGGAAAAATGACTGACTTTTACCAACATTCACTGGTGGTGAATCAATCGCTGTCATTTAAAACACATGCACCAGGAAGAATGAGCTGCAGTGAATGTTGGTTGAATGTAAAATTCACTTTTTTATAAAAAAAATATGCCCAACTGTGTGAATTCTGCAGAATCAGGTACGGTAAATGTTTCGGCAAAAATACATGCAGCATAGAATGGCAAAAAATAGGATTTTTATAACAGCTTACCTGTAAAATCCTTTTCTTGGAGTACATCACGGGACACAGAGCGACATAGTCATTACTAATGGGTTATAGATACCGTCAGGTGCTGGCACTGGCAACTTCCAAAACCGGAAGTACCCTCCCCTATATAAGCCCCTCCCATCCGGGAGCACCTCAGTTTTGTAGCAAAGCAATAAGTGTCCCTAAAGAGGGGCAGGAGCTCTGTGTCCCGTGATGTACTCCAAGAAAAGGATTTTACAGGTAAGCTGTTATAAAAATCCTATTTTCTTTCTCGTACATCACGGGACACAGAGCGACATAGTCATTACTAATGGGATGTCCTAAAGCAATGCCCAATGAGGGGGGGGGATACACCATATATAAGCTGAGCGCTATCAGACATGAGGATCTTTTGCGGCCTGCAACACACTGCGCCCAAAGGCGACATCCTCCTGACTTCTAACGTCCACCTGGTAGAACCTAGTAAACGTGTGAACCGAAGACCATGTTGCGGCCTTACAGATTTGAGCCAGGGAGGCCTGGTGATGCACTGCCCATGAAGTTCCAACTGCTCTCGTGGAGTGCGCTCTAACTTTGAACGGAGGCGGTCTCCTTCTCAAGCCATAAGCTTGCATAATGACCTGTCGAATCCACTTGGCTAAAGTAGATTTTGACGCTGCCTGACCCTTTTCTGGGGCCTTCCGGCAGAATAAACAAAGTATCCGTTCTGCGAATCTGAGCAGTGGCTTTTAGATAAGCTTTAACTGCTCTTACTACATCCAAAGAATGCAATAACTTTTCCTCTACCGAAGTAGGTTTGGGGAAAAAAGAAGGAAGAACCACATCTTGGTTCAAATGAAACCTCGATACCACCTTAGGAAGAAAGGCTGGATGAGGACGTAACACTACTCTGTCCTTATGGATAACCAGATATGGCTCCCTACAGGACATAGCTGCTAATTCCGATACTCTTTTAGCCGAACAAATGGCTACTAGAAAAATCAATTTCCTGGTGAGAAGCACCAAGGAAATATGCTGTAATGGTTCAAATGGTTGTTTCTGTAGAACCGACAGAACCAAGTTTAGATCCCATGGACATATGGGAATATTAACCGGAGGACTAATACGCATCACTCCTTGTATAAAGGCTTTGACTAGTGAATGCGAAGCCAAGGGCCTTTGAAAAAATATTGACAAGGCCGAAATCTGACCCTTGATAGTACTCAAGGCAAGCTTCCTATCTACAGCCCACTGTAGGAAGTCCAGAATCCTACCTATTACGTACTTATGTGGATGCCATTTCTTGGCCTCACACCACGCGACGTACGCCTTCCAGATTCTATAGTAGATCTGCCTGGATACCGGCTTCCTGGCATTGATCATGGTAGATACCACAGCATTAGAGAGCCCTCTCTTTTTTAGAATGTGGGCTTCAATAGCCAGGCCGTCAAACCTAGGGCTGGTAAGGAAGGGTGGTATATCGGTCCTTGCGAAAGCCGGACGACGTGGGAGAGTCCAAGGACTCCCCACTGAAATTTTACAATCTCCGCGTACCACGCTCTTCGGGGCCACGCTGGAGCCACCGGAATCACCGGTTTCTTTTCTACCCTGATTCTGCGGAGTAATCGAGGTAACCATTGTGGCGGTGTGAATGCATATATCAGCTTGAACTGATCCCAAGGGAACACTAGGGCATCCGAGCCGCAAGCTAGGGGATCCCTTGTCAGAGAGACAAACCTATCCCCCTTTGCGTTGAATCTGGATGCTAGAAGATCTACATCCGATGTTCCCCACCGCTGACATATTGTCCAGAAAACCTCGGGGTGAAGGGACCCTTCCTCTGGGCCTAATTGCTGGCGACTTAGAAAGTCCGCCTTCCAATTCTCCACTCCTGGAATGAATACCGCAGATATGGCTGGGACATATTTTTCTGCCCATCTCAGGATGTAATTTACTTCCCTTTGGGCTGCACGACTCCTGGTGCCCCCCTGATGATTGATATATGCCACTGCTGTGGCATTGTCTGATTGAATTCTGACAGGGGACCCTTGGAGTTTGGATGTCCATGCTACTAGGGCATACCGGGCTGCTCGTATCTCTAAGAGATTGATGGGCAGGGCCTTTTCTGCATCCGACCATCTGCCCTGGAGAGACTATTGCTCCAGTACTGCTCCCCAGCCTATAAGGCTGGCTTCTGTAGTGACCACCTTCCAAGAAATCGGACTGAAGGATTTCCTTTTTTCCAGATTCTGGGGAACCAACCACCAACGGAGGCTCTTGCGAACGGAAGGGGACAAGGACATTGTAAGTCTAGGGCCTGAACTTTTTTGTTCCAGGCTGACAGTATGGCCCCTTGCAAATTCCTTGAATGGAATTGACCGTAGGGTACTGCTTCGAATGATGCCACCATTTTTCCCAGCGGCCTCATATACAGGCGTATGGACGGCTGTCTTTTTTGTACCCACTAAGTGGATCAAATCTTTCAAAGACAACACCTTTCCTCGAGGCAAGAATATTTTTCTCTGGCCTGAATCCAACCTTAGCCCCAAGTATTCCAGACTTTTGACTGGTTTTTAGGGCTGACTTGTCTCGGTTGATAATCCAACCGTGAGATTCCAGATACTTGATCGTCTTGTGAACGACCACGTCTAGTTTTTTCACTGAGTGGTCTATCAGCAACAAGTCATCCAGATATGCCATTATCATTACACCTTGTGTTCTTAGATTGGCCAATAAAGGGCCAGAATTTTTGTAAACACTCGTGGTGCTGTGGCCAAACCGAAGGGTAAGGCTCTGAACTGAAAATGGCGCCCTTCTACTGCAAAGCGTAGAAATTTTTGGTGGACTGGAAAGATGGGAATGTGCAAATAAGCATCTTTGATGTCGATCGTGGCTAACCAATCCTCCCCTTGTAGGGCAGTGGCCACCGATCGGATCGACTCCATCGGAAAGTCCTGATATACAGGAATTTGTATAGCCCTTTTAGAATTAATATGGGCCTCCCGTCCGCGTTTGCTTCGGGACTGTAAAGAGGTTTGAGTAAAACCCGAACCCTCATTCTTCCAGGGGAACCTCCATAATTACTCCTTGGAGCAATAGTTGTTCTAGTGCCAACAGGAGGGACTCTCTCTTCCGGGATCCCTTGGCACGTTTGACCTCAAAAATGGGAAGGAGGAGAGTCTTTTAACTCCAAACTGTATCCCAAACATACTGCGGAGAGCACCTATCTGTTTTGATCGTGTCCCGCCAGGTCTCTTGCGAACAACTGGAGTCCTCCCCCCACCCGACTGAGTGGGGGCTTCAATGAATTTAACTTTGGGGGAGGTTTTGTACCTCCCCTGACCCAGGGTTTCTCATTACCCTGCTACTGTCCCTGTTTTTTACCCCCGGGATTTGACCGAGGAGGCCGTCGGAACTGTTACACAGCCGATGCCCCAGGGACTGGAGAAGCAGGCCTCTTAAAGAGGGACCTCTAACTCTGCTTTTAACCGGCAAGAGCGTATTTTTACCGCTGGAAATTTTCTGGATATATTTGTCCAGGTTTTCCCTGAATAAGCGTTCACCATGAAATGGGACGCTAACCAGCCATTCTTTACAGGGAGCTTCAGCAGACCAGTTTTTGAGCCATAGGAGCCTACGCATATGTACTATAGACAGCGTAAGGCGGGAGGCCTGATGGACTGAATCCTCTATGGCGTCAACCGCAAAGCCTAAGGCTCTAGGTAGATCAGCTAGGGCAAAGCCTGCTGATCTGTCAAGTCCCTCAAGACCTGTTTCAACTGATCCTTCACTGCTTAGCAGACCCCAATAGCTGCTACTGCTGGTTGTATCACCAAGCAGATTTTCATAAGGACTCCAATCTTTTATCTATTGGGTTCTTGAACATTTGGACATTATCCACTGGACATGTCAGTGATTTATACATACAAGAGATGGCTGCGTCCACTGTAGGGACCTTCCATTTTTTTTTTTTTTTTGATGAACTTATCCTCCATGGGATAGACCACCGGAAATCTCTTGGGGGAATAAATATTTTCTCAGGACGTTCCCAATCCTGGTAAATGAGCCCTTTCAGTAAAGGGTGAAGTGGAAAAGAACAAACAGTCTGGGGGCTTCTAGCGACCCCAACGAGGATACAGTAGTGGTTGATGGTTCCGCAAGGTGCATTTTTAAATGCTGATCGGACCATGTTAGTCAGAGACTGAACCCATAATCTTTCAGCTTAAGATGCTGAGAAAAGGTTCCCCCACTGTTGATTCCTCTATAACAGAATCAACCTCATCCTGATCCCCTTCAGGCAGGTCGATCCCTGTATGGGACTGTTGCTCTGCTAACAGGCACTCTGAAGGAGGAGACGGAGATCGGGCGTGCTTTCCCTGACAGGGAGGCAGCGATAAATGTTGACAATCTCTCTCTAATCCTCCCAGAGCTGAGGAAAAAACCTCCTCTGTTACATACACAGGAGCAGGTGAACTGAGGACAGCCACAGTACCAAGTACCCTGCGGGGTCTCTACGGTCACTTACCTCTGAACTTCAGGGGAGACTGGTGCAGCAGGAGTATGCCCAAGATCCTCCGAGCCCGATGAGACCCCCTTCGCTTCCTGGAAGATTCAGTTCCGGAGCTTCTGGACGGCATATTCCTAAGCCTAAAGCTGAGGTATTCCAGCCGTAATACACCACTTTTACTGAGAATAGTCTAGCACAATTGCTGCTATATCACAGTTGGTGTCTACTAATGTGCCTTTCTAGGGGATGCCTGTATCAACCGCTTGCTGTATGCCTTTAAATGTTGCCAGCTCTGTCTCTGTACTTCATAGCCAGCTCACTACAATATTGTGGTTTTTTTAAACTGCTGGGACGCCCGCACATGCGCAGAAGCGCTGCGGCGAGCACAGAGCGTCATCCCCCAGGCTCCGCCCCCTTTCCCGGCTCACCTCTATATATAGAGGCGCGTGCACGCGCGCGGGCACGTGCGCCTTCGGCGCTAATTTCAAATATGGTAACAAGGGACAGGAGCCAGGGCCCCTCTTTGCCGCAGGCCGGGGGATGGACGAGCACTGCAACATGGCAGAGGAAGCAGTTTCCTATAAGAGAACTCACCATCTGCCTGGACTTTGCTCTGCTGAGAAGAAGCTAGTCCACATGACAAGAAAACATTCCACAGCGGCCTCTAGCGGACAAACACAGGTACCGCAGTCTAATATATTAAATATATATAAAAAAAATTTTTTTTTTTTTTCTTGACCACCATTAAAAATTATTACATTTTTTTAGTAGTTACAGGCATGCACAGAATTTTGCGGGAATACCATTAGGTAACAGACAGAAAGACAAATTAGGCTTGGGGGTCCCCCAATAGAACCAAGTTCCTGGGGGCCCCCACTTACCTGTTCCCCGCCGCAGGACTTTGTTTGGTCCACAAAAGCCCAAACTTCACCTATCACGGCAGGCATTGTAATCAAACCTTCAGGGACCGGGTTCCCAAGGATTCCACTCCCCTGGACCTGTATAGCACCCTGCACAGAAAACATCTTGGTCGTGGGTATGACCAGAGCTCTGGATCCCAGGGTCCAGCTCTCCTAAGAGAAGCATTACAGGCAGAACCTTGCTCTTCTCTGCAAGGCCCGGGTACCGACCGTTTAGCTATGAAGCTTTTTTGGTCGGATCCGGAATAGCTTACTGAGGCCCAAAAGAACCTGTACGCAAGCTCAGTGAAAAACACATGTTTCTTCTTGGCCAACACCTTAGACACTGGCAAAAAAACTGAGGTGCTCCCGGATGGGAGGGGCTTATATAGGGGAGGGTACTTCCGGTTTTGGAAGTTGCCAGTGCCAGCACCTGACGGTATCTATAACCCATTAGTAATGACTATGTCGCTCTGTGTCCCGTGATGTACGAGAAAGAAAAATGTTTTGGTTTATTTGCAAAATGCACCTTAAAGCACAATTTCTACATAAAATCTAGCAGATTGTATAGCATTTACAGACTTCTAGGGACATACAGTCAGGTCCATAAATATTGGGACATCGACACAATTCTAATCTTTTTGGCTCTATACACCACCACAATGGATTTGAAATTAAAGGAACAAGATGTGCTTTACATGCAGACTTTCAGCTTTAATTTGAGGGTATTTACATCCAAATCAGGTGAACGGTGTAGGAATTACAACAGTTTGTATTTGTGCCTCCCACTTTTTAAGGGACCAAAAGTAATGGGACAGATTAACAATCATAAATCAAACTTTCACTTTTTAATACTTGGTTGTAAATCCTTTGCAGTCAATTACAGCCTGAAGTCTGGAACGCATAGACATCACCAGACGCTGGGTTTCATCCCTGGTGATGCTTTGCCAGGCCTCTACTGCAACGGTCTTCAGTTCCTGCTTGTTCTTGGGGCATTTTCCCCTCAGTTTTGTCTTCAGCAAGTGAAATGCATGCTCAATCGGATTCAGGTCAGGTGATTGACTTGGCCATTGCATAACATTCCACTTCTTTCCCTTAAAAAACTCTTTGGTTGCTTTCGCAGTATGCTTCGGGTCATTGTCCATCTGCACTGTGAAGCGCCGTCCAATGAGTTCTGAAACATTTGGCTGAATATGAGCAATTAATATTGCCCGAAACACTTCAGAATTCATCCTGCTGCTTTTGTCAGCAGTCACATCATCAATAAATACAAGAGAACCAGTTCCATTGGCAGCCATACATGCCCACGCCATGACACTACCACCACCATGCTTCACTGATGAGGTGGTATGCTTTGGATCATGAGCAGTCCCTTTCCTTCTCCATACTCTTCTCTTCCCATCACTCTGGTACAAGTTGATCTTGGTCTCATCTGTCCATAGGATGTTGTTCCAGAACTGTGAAGGCTTTTTTAGATGTTGTTTGGCAAACTCTAATCTGGCCTTCCTGTTTTTGAGGCTCACCAATGGTTTACATCTTGTGGTGAACCCTCTGTATTCACTCTGGTGAAGTCTTCTCTTGATTGTTGACTTTGACACACATACACCTACCTCCTGGAGAGTGTTCTTCATCTGGCCAACTGTTGTGAAGGGTGTTTTCGTCACCAGGGAAAGAATTCTTCGGTCATCCACCACAGTTGTTTTCCGTGGTCTTCCGAGTCTTTTGGTGTTGCTGAGCTCACCGGTGCGTTCTTTCTTTTTAAGGATGTTCCAAACAGTTGATTTGGCCACACCTAATGTTTTTGCTATCTCTCTGATGGGTTTGTTTTGTTTTTTCAGCCTAATGATGGCTTGCTTCACTGATAGTAACAGCTCTTTGGATCTCATATTGAGAGTTGACAGCAACAGATTCCAAATGCAAATAGCACACTTGAAATTAACTCTGGACCTTTTATTTGCTCCTTGTAAATGGGATAATGAGGGAATAACACACACCTGGCCATGGAACAGCTGAGCAGCCAATTGTCCCATTACTTTTGGTCCCTTAAAATGTGGGAGGCACATATACAAACTGATGTAATTCCTACACCGTTCACCTGATTTGGATGTAAATACCCTCAAATTAAAGCTGAAAGTCTGCAGTTAAAGCACATCTTGTTTGTTTCATTTCAAATCCATTGTGCTAGTGTATAGAGCCAAAAAGATTAGAATTGGGTCGATATCCCAATATGTATGGACCTTACTGTACTTCTGTTTTTAATATTACTGCCTGCATGTCAGTAAAGTTGGGGTGGGAGCAATCTCCCGAAGGGTGAGGGCAGGTGCAGTGTGTGTGCTCATGAGCTAAGCTGATGAACTTCTTTCTGGGTCTTTTTTTTTTTTAAATGTTCTAAATCTATATATCAGAAAGTCATGAACTTGTTTATGGAACAAGCTGGAGGCTGAGGTAATTCCTTGTCCTAAAATACAATAGAAAGCTTTTTCTTTTCTGCAACAAAAAGTACAATAAAGTGTTTGTAAAGTCACTACTCACAAATCCTGGAATCCCCTCTGTTAAAGAAAGATATACTGTGCAGTATCTTTTTTTTTATTTTTTTAAACAAAATACATTCTTTTACAGTGCGGTCACGTGACCCCCCGATCCTTTCCTTCCCCGATCTGAGTACTACAGTGGGAGGGGCCGAGATTCCCCATTGACGTCAGCCAGTAGGAGAGCGGCGCTCTGAAATAAGGTATTTTGCTGCATAATTTTTGAAACACAGATACTGCATTGTATATCTTTCTGTATTCCAGGATTTGTGATTTAACAGCCACATTGGTGGGAGGGGATGGAGGAGAGGGCTCACACACAGACTCCCAAGCTGACAGGCAGGGAGGGAGGGGGAGAGGGAGAGCAGCGGAATGATAGAGGCACGTAAACTGACCACGGTGTTATGGATCAGCAGCCATGATTACCGTGGTCAGCACACTAAAAAGGAACAGGCAGCATCAACCAGGTATTTTAATGCATAGAGATGGACAAATGACACTGCACAAGCACTATGCTGTATATACTGACTTAAAGGAACAGGATCTTTTTTTTTTAAGGTAACAACCACTTTATTGGTACATAAGGGAGCTGGAATTTAGAGAAAAAAAAAAGTGATCTTAGCCTTTAAGCCTTACTGAATGCACCACTCTGACTCAGAGGGTGGTGTATCAGACCACTGCAAGAACTGCTGCTCATGTGTGCATATGATTGCATTCACACCTGAGTGTAGCGTTTTTACAGACGTTTTGTTGCACGAATTTGCGCCCGTAGAAACACTCGTTGTCGCGCTAGACGCTTGAATCGAGCGTTTCCATTACATTCTATGACTCCTAAAACGCCCAAATCTGCCCGATTTGCGCGACAAAAAAGGGTCCGGAACTTGTTTGAGCTTCAGGTGTTCGGCTTCAGGCGTTTTGGAGTGGAGATGTGAACCATCTCCATAGAGAATAATGGATTTTTTCCCCTCTAGCGTTTTGTAGCTTCAGGCTACAAAATGCTCAGGTGTGAATGCAGCCTCAGTGGTCCTCTCTGTAACATACCACCAAGGTCTGACGTTTTTATTCTGCTGTTGCATTTCCACAGCTTCTAATGTCTCAATGTGGCTTGCACTTCTTGGTCTATAATGATGTCTGCTCATTTTCTTTGTATACCCAGCAGCATGGCAACATAGAGTAACTGCAAACTAAACCTATTACTGTGCGTACCACCAGTAGGAGAGAACAGCAACTAGTACTAGGCCATTGAATACACCAACCTCTCCAAGGCTTCGCTCTGATTGCTCCAGCAAAGACTGTGATGAACTTGCCAAACTGGAGAGCAGAAGCTGTGCCCTGGTTATTGCTTCTCTCTGGCTCTGCATTAAATCCTTTGTTACCCAAACATTAAATAAAGGTAAACCGGACGAACAGACAGAATGAACTTCAAACTGAATATCTGTAATAAAAAAAAAAAAAAAAAAAATGTAAAATTGAGATTCTAGATTCAATTAAATATTATTAATATTATTATTGTTGTCTAAATGCACCATTTCATATTATCTAGTTTCCAACTAATGTGCCATCTCCAGGTGTCTCAGATCATGAAAAATATAACATAATAGATATTGCTGAACCTACAGGTTACTATAAACATAAACTGGAAAAGGCACATCTTCAGTATTCCTTTTCTTTAAAGCGGAGGTCCACCCAAAAAAAAAAAAATACACTAAAATTCCTATAAAAAAAAAAAAAAAGAGAAAAAATAAATTTTATACTCACCCGAAATGCCCGTTGCTATGCGGAAGTCCCCTAATCTGCCTCTTCCTTTGCCTCGGATTATGTCCTTCCGCTTCCTATTCTTGAATGGGGCGCGCTGCCTTCTGGGAACTGTGTGTATCCCAGGAGGCAAGCCGCCCATTCACAAAGCGCCGTGCGAGTGGCGCATGCGCAGTAGGAAACGGGCAGGCTGGAGGAGCATCGCGGGCGAGTAGGACAGGTAAGTGTCCTTATTAAAAGTCAGCAGCTACACTGTTATTAGCTGCTGACTTTTAAAAAAAAAAAAAACGCGGGTAGAATCCCGCTTTAAAGTGGATGTAAACCCGATTCATGAAAATTGAGCTGGGCACATATATCTGCAGTATTTTGTTATCTCTCTTCAAAGAGCTAAGTCCCATAGCTCTCTCCTGACCCGTTCCTGTTATCAGCCTGATAACTCCTGACAAATTCTCCACATCAGATAAAAGCAGCCTGACATTTCTGTCTGGGAAGGTTGCTATAAATAAATTAGCAGTCAGATGGCCATGTTACAAAACACCTCTGAGAGTCTCTGCCTATGATGAGAGGGGGTGTGTGCCTTTTCTCCAATCAGCAATTTTAGCTATCTTGGCTGTATGCCCAGACATCACACTGTGTTAAACAGGAAGAGAAAATTTCCTAACATGATCTGAACTTTCTAAACAGTATAAAAATGTGAAGACAGCAGATATACATGATAATCCTATGTAGGGAGATTTGGTCCATCTCTGTGTATCATCTGAGCTAAAAAAGTTAGGAGCAAGTTTTTTTTTTTTTTAACGACCAATGCGTGCAGAAGCGAACGCATACGTGAGTAGCGCCGCATATGAAAGCAGTGTTTAAACCACACATGTGAGGTATCGCCGCAATCGGTAGAGCGAAAGCAATAATTCTAGCCCTAGACATCCTCTAACCCAAAACATGCAACCTGTAGAATTTTTTAAATGTCGCCTATGAAGATTTTAAAGGGTAAAAGTTTGTCGCCATTCCACGAGCGGACGCAATTTTGAAGCGTGACATGTTGGGTATCAAATTTACTCAGCGTAACATTATCTTTCACAATATAAAAAAAAATTCGGCTAACTTTACTGTTGTCTTATTTTTTAATTGAAAAAAGTGTATTTTTTTCCTCAAAAAAGTGCGCTTGTAAGACCGCTGCGCAAATACGGTGTGACAGAAAGTATTGAAACGACCGCCATTTTATTCTCTAGGGTGTTAGAATAAAAAATATATATAATGTTTGGGGGTTAACTTCTAAGTAAAGGGAAGGAGATGGGCGGGCAGTGAAACAGGCAAGCATTGCTGGTTGTCTTGTCATACCAACGGTCACCACAAGATGGCGCTAGATTACAGAATGAAGCCTAGGCCTGCAGAAGGCCGCAAAGCCGCAGCCTAAATTACCAGCCGGCGCGGCTCAACAAGATCACGCGATCGCGTCGTGGCGCACGGAGATACAGGTAACCTCAGCTGTGCTGCCCCAGGCGACAGGTCGCTAATTCTAGTCGCATTTGCGACCTGGCGCCCGGGAATTGTCGGGCCCTGGGTTAACCCATTCACTGCCAGTGTCATTTTTACAGTAACCAGTGCATTTCTATTGCACCGATCGCTGTAAAAATGACAATGGTCCCAAAAATGTGTCAAAAGTGTCCGCCATAATGTCGCAGTCATGAAAAAAATCGCTGATTACTAGTAAAAATAGGATTTTTATAACAGCTTACCTGTAAAATCCTTTTCTTGGAGTACATCACGGGACACAGAGCGACATAGTCATTAGTAATGGGTTATATAGATACCGTCAGGTGCTGGCACTGGCAACTTCCAAAACCGGAAGTACCCTCCCCTATATAAGCCCCTCCCATCCGGGAGCGCCTCAGTTTTGTAGCAAAGCAATAAGTGTCCCCAAAGAGGGGCGGGAGCTCTGTGTCCCGTGATGTACTCCAAGAAAAGGATTTTACAGGTAAGCTGTTATAAAAATCCTATTTTCTTTCTCGTACATCACGGGACACAGAGCGACATAGTCATTACTAATGGGATGTCCTAAAGCAATGCCAAATGAGGGGGGGGATACACCATATATAAGCTGAGCGCTATCAGACATGAGGATCTTTTGCGGCCTGCAACACACTGCGCCCAAAGGCGACATCCTCCTGACTTCTAACGTCCACCTGGTAGAACCTAGTAAACGTGTGAACTGAAGACCATGTTGCGGCCTTACAGATTTGAGCCAGGGAGGCCTGGTGATGCACTGCCCATGAAGTTCCAACTGCTCTCGTGGAGTGCGCTCTAACTTTGAACGGAGGCGGTCTCCTTCTCAAGCCATAAGCTTGCATAATGACCTGTCGAATCCACTTGGCTAAAGTAGATTTTGACGCTGCCTGACCCTTTCTGGGGCCTTCCGGCAGAATAAACAAAGTATCCGTTCTGCGAATCTGAGCAGTAGCTTTTAGATAAGCTTTAACTGCTCTTACTACATCCAAAGAATGCAATAACTTTTCCTCTACCGAAGTAGGTTTGGGGAAAAAAGAAGGAAGAACCACATCTTGGTTCAAATGAAACCTCGATACCACCTTAGGAAGAAAGGCTGGATGAGGACGTAACACTACTCTGTCCTTATGGATAACCAGATATGGCTCCTTACAGGACATAGCTGCTAATTCCGATACTCTTTTAGCCGAACAAATGGCTACTAGAAAAATCAATTTCCTGGTGAGAAGCACCAAGGAAATATGCTGTAATGGTTCAAATGGTTGTTTCTGTAGAACCGACAGAACCAAGTTTAGATCCCATGGACATATGGGAATATTAACCGGAGGACTAATACGCATCACTCCTTGTATAAAGGCTTTGACTAGTGAATGCGAAGCCAAGGGCCTTTGAAAAAATATTGACAAGGCCGAAATCTGACCCTTGATAGTACTCAAGGCAAGCTTCCTATCTACAGCCCACTGTAGGAAGTCCAGAATCCTACCTATTACGTACTTATGTGGATGCCATTTCTTGGCCTCACACCACGCGATGTACGCCTTCCAGATTATATAGTAGATCTGCCTGGATACCGGCTTCCTGGCATTGATCATGGTAGATACCACAGCATTAGAGAGCCCTCTCTTTTTTAGAATGTGGGCTTCAATAGCCAGGCCGTCAAACCTAGGGCTGGTAAGGAAGGGTGGTATATCGGTCCTTGCGAAAGCAGGTCCGGACGACATGGGAGAGTCCAAGGACTCCCCACTGAAATTTTACAATCTCCGCGTACCACGCTCTTCGGGGCCACGCTGGAGCCACCGGAATCACTGGTTTCTTTTCTACCCTGATTCTGCGGAGTAATCGAGGTAACCATTGTGGCGGTGTGAATGCATATATCAGTTTGAACTGATCCCAAGGGAACACTAGGGCATCCGAGCCGCAAGCTAGGGGATCCCTTGTCCGAGAGACAAACCTGTCCCCCTTTGCGTTGAATCTGGATGCTAGAAGATCTACATCCGATGTTCCCCACCGCTGACATATTGTCCAGAAAACCTCGGGGTGAAGGGACCCTTCCTCTGGGCCTAATTGCTGGCGACTTAGAAAGTCCGCCTTCCAATTCTCCACTCCTGGAATGAATACCGCAGATATGGCTGGGACATATTTTTCTGCCCATTTCAGGATGTAATTTACTTCCCTCTGGGCTGCACGACTCCTGGTGCCCCCCTGATGATTGAATTCTGACAGGGGACCCTTGGAGTTTGGATGTCCATGCTACTAGGGCATACCGGGCTGCTCGTATCTCTAAGAGATTGATGGGCAGGGCCTTTTCTGCATCCGACCATCTGCCCTGGAGAGACCATTGCTCCAGTACTGCTCCCCAGCCTATAAGGCTGGCATCTGTAGTGACCACCTTCCAAGAAATCGGACTGAAGGATCTCCTTTTTCCAGATTCTGGGGAACCAACCACCAACGGAGGCTCTTGCGAACGGAAGGGGACAAGGACATTGTAAGTCTAGGGCCTGAACTTTTTTGTTCCAGGCTGACAGTATGGCCCCTTGCAAATTCCTTGAATGGAATTGACCGTAGGGTACTGCTTCGAATGATGCCACCATCTTTCCCAGCAGCCTTCATATACAGGCGTATGGACGGCTGTCTTTTTTGTACCCACTAAGTGGATCAAATCTTTCAAAGACAACACCTTTCCTCGAGGCAAGAATATTTTTCTCTGGCCTGAATCCAACCTTAGCCCCAAGTATTCCAGACTTTTGACTGGTTTTTAGGGGTGACTTGTCTCGGTTGATAATCCAACCGTGAGATTCCAGATACTTGATTGTCTTGTGAACGACCACGTCTAGTTTTTTCACTGAGTGGTCTATCAGCAACAAGTCATCTAGATATGCCATTATCATTACACCTTGTGTTCTTAGATTGGCCAATAAAGGGCCAGAATTTTTGTAAACACTCGTAGTGCTGTGGCCGAACCGAAGGGTAAGGCCCTGAACTGAAAATGGCGCCCTTCTACTGCAAAGCGTAGAAATTTTTGGTGGACTGGAAAGATGGGAATGCGCAAATAAGCATCTTTGATGTCGATCGCGGCTAACCAATCCTCCCCTTGTAGGGCAGTGGCCACCGATCGGATTGACTCCATTGGAAAGTCCTGATATACAGGAATTTGTATAGCCCTTTTAGAATTAATATGGGCCTCCCGTCCGCGTTTGCTTCGGGACTGTAAAGAGGTTTGAGTAAAACCCGAACCCTCATTCTTCCAGGGGAACCTCCATAATTACTCCTTGGAGCAATAGTTGTTCTAGTGCCAACAGGAGGGACTCTCTTCCGGGGATCCCTTGGCACGTTTGACCTCAAAAATGGGAAGGAGGAGAGTCTTTTAACTCCAAACTGTATCCCAAACATACTGCGGAGAGCACCTATCTATCTGTCTTGATCGTGTCCCGCCAGGTCTCTTGCGAACAACTGGAGTCCTCCCCCCCACCCGACTGAGTGGGGGCTTCAATGAATTTAACTTTGGGGGAGGTTTTGTACCTCCCCTGACCCAGGGTTTCTCATTACCCTGCTATTGTCCCCGTTTTTTACCCCCGGGAATTGACCGAGGAGGCCGTCGGAACTGTTACACAGCCGATGCCCCAGGGACTGGAGAAGCAGGCCTCTTAAAGAGGGACCTCTAACTCTGTTTTTAACCGGCAAGAGCGTATTTTTACCGCTGGAAATTTTCTGGATATATTTGTCCAGGTTTTCCCTGAATAAGCGTTCACCATGAAATGGGACGCTAACCAGCCATTCTTTACAGGGAGCTTCAGCAGACCAGTTTTTGAGCCATAGGAGCCTACGCATATGTACTATAGACAGCGTAAGGCGGGAGGCCTGATGGACTGAATCCTTTATGGCGTCAACCGCAAAGCCTAAGGCTCTAGGTAGATCAGCTAGGGCAAAGCCTGCTGATCTGTCAAGTCCCTCAAGATCTGTTTCAACTGATCCTTCACTGCTTAGCAGACCCCAATAGCTGCTACTGCTGGTTGTGTCACCAAGCTTGCTGTAGAAAGAAGCAGATTTTCATAAGGACTCCAATCTTTTATCTATTGGGTTCTTGAACATTTGGACATTATCCACTGGACATGTCAGTGATTTATACATACAAGAGATGGCTGCGTCCACTGTAGGGACCTTCCATTTTTTTTTTTTTTTTTGATGAACTTATCCTCCATGGGATAGACCACCGGAAATCTCTTGGGGGAATAAATATTTTCTCAGGACGTTCCCAATCCTGGTAAATGAGCCCTTTCAGTAAAGGGTGAAGTGGAAAAGAACAGACAGTCTGGGGGCTTCTAGCGACCCCAACGAGGATACAGTAGTGGTTGATGGTTCCGCAAGGTGCATTTTTAAATGCTGATCGGACCATGTTAGTCAGAGACTGAACCCATAATCTTTCAGCTTGAGATGCTGAGAAAAGGTTCCCCCACTGTTGATTCCTCTATAACAGAATCAACCTCATCCTGATCCCCTTCAGGCAGGTCGATCCCTGTATGGGACTGTTGCTCTGCTAACAGGCACTCTGAAGGAGGAGACGGAGATCGGGCGTGCTTTCCCTGACAGGGAGGCAGCGATCAATGTTGACAATCTCTCTCTAATCCTCCCAGAGCTGAGGAAAAAACCTCCTCTGTTACATACACAGGAGCAGGTGAACTGAGGACAGCCACAGTACCAAGTACCCCTGCGGGGTCTCTACGGTCACTTACCTCTGAACTTCAGGGGAGACTGGTGCAGCAGAAGTATGCCCAAGATCCTCCGAGCCCGATGAGACCCCCTTCGCTTCCTGGAAGATTCAGTTCCGGAGCTTCTGGACGGCATATTCCTAAGCCTAAAGCTGAGTATTCCAGCCGTAATACACCACTTTTACTGAGAATAGTCTAGCACAATTGCTGCTATATCACAGTTGGTGTCTACTAATGTGCCTTTCTAGGGGATGCCTGTATCAACCGCTTGCTGTATGCCCTTTTTTAAATGTTGCCAGCTCTGTCTCTGTACTTCATAGCCAGCTCACCACACAAAACTGTGGTTTTTACATGCTGGGACGCCCGCACATGCGCAGAAGCGCTGCGGCGCACACAGAGCGTCATCCCCCAGGCTCCGCCCCCTTTCCTGGCTCACCTCTATATCTAGAGGCGCGTGCACGCGCGCGGCCACGTGCGCCTTCGGCGCTAATTTTGAAAAATGGAGACTAGGGACAAGAGCCAGGGCCCCTCTTTGCCGCAGGCTGGGGGATGGACGAGCATTGCAACATGGCAGAGGAAGCAGTTTCCCATAAGAGAACTCACCATCTGCCTGGACTTGCTCTGCTGAGAAGAAACTAGTCCACATGACAAGAAAACATTCACAGCGGCCTCTAGTGGACAAACACAGGTACCGCAGTCTAATATCTTAAATATATATAAAAAAATATATTTTATTTATTTTTTTTCTTGACCAACATTAAAAATTATTACATTTTTTTAGTAGTTACAGGCATGCACAGAATTTTGCGGGAATACCATTAGGTAACAGACAGAAAGACAAATTAGGCTTGGGGGTCCCCCAATAGAACCAAGTTCCTGGGGGCCCCCACTTACCTGTTCCCCGCCGCAGGACTTTGTTTGGTCCACAAAAGCCCAAACTTCACCTATCACGGCAGGCATTGTAATCAAACCTTCAGGGACCGGGTTCCCAAGGATTCCACTCCCCTGGACCTGTATAGCACCCTGCACAGAAAACATCTTGGTCGTGAGTATGACCAGAGCTCTGGATCCCAGGGTCCAGCTCTCCTAAGAGAAGCATTACAGGCAAAACCTTGCTCTTCTCTGCAAGGCCCGGGTACCGACCGTTTAGCTATGAAGCTTTTTTGGTCGGATCCGGAATAGCTTACTGAGGCCCAAAAGAACCTGTACGCAAGCTCAGTGAAAAACACATGTTTCTTCTTGGCCAACACCTTAGACACTGGCAAAAAAACTGAGGTGCTCCCGGATGGGAGGGGCTTATATAGGGGAGGGTACTTCCGGTTTTGGAAGTTGCCAGTGCCAGCACCTGACGGTATCTATATAACCCATTAGTAATGACTATGTCGCTCTGTGTCCCGTGATGTACGAGAAAGAATTTTTTTTTTTTATAAAAATGACAAAAAACTATCCCCTATTTTGTAAACGCTATAATTTTTGAGCAAAACGATCAATAAACGCCGATTGCGTTTTTTTTTACCAAAAATACGTAGAAGAATACGTATCGGCCTAAACTGAGGAAAAAAAAGTTATTTTTTTAATATATTTTTTGGGGATATTTATTGTAGCAAAAAGTAAGAAATATTGCATTGTTTTCAAAATTGTCGCTCTATTTTTGTTTATAGCGCAAAAAATAAAAACCGCAGAGGTGATCAAATAGCACCAAAAGAAAGCTCTATTTGTGTGGAAAAAAACCTTGTCAATTTTATTTGGGAGCCACGTCGCATGACCACGCAATTGTCAGTTAAAGCGACGCAGTTCCGAATCGCAAAAAGGGGCCTGGTCTTTATGCTGCGTATTGGTCCGGGGCTTAAGTGGTTAAACGTTAATGACACCCCCAAATCAATTTGAAAATCACAGTGCAAACTGCAAATTCGGACAGGAATCGGATCGCATGTTCATACCTATGCGATCCAATTCTGCTGTGGACCAAAAAAGGGCCTGTGCGAGTTTGGTCCGAATGCGATGCAAATTCAGCCATACTATCTGTATGGCTGAAATCGCATCGCACAGAGAATCACATCCTATGTCCGAAAATCCCTGCACAGGCGGACAGGTACTATCTGTATGGCTGAAATCGCATCGCACAGAGAATCACATCCTATGTCCGAAAATCCCTGCACAGGCGGACACTGGAACATCCGAAAATCCCTGCACAGGCAGACGCCGGAACATCCCACATCCCTGCACAGGCGGACGCTGTAACATCCGAAAATCCCTGCACAGGCGGACACTGGAACATCCGAAAATCCCTGCACAGGCAGACGCCGGAACATCCCACATCCCTGCACAGGCGGAAGTTACACTTGCAAGCAGTGATCCGACTTACAAACAAATTCCACTTACGAACAAACCTACAGTCCTTATTGTGTTTGTAACTCAGGGACTGCCTGTATTCAGCAATTTCATAACTATCTAATTGTCTGTATAGTATATTCCTTCTGCGTATCCTATATTGCAGAGACCTTGTCTTACCAACGGTGCTCTGTTTTATATTATACATGTAGAAATATCAAGTCAAACTACCGTATATACTCGAGTATAAGCCGACCTGAATATAAGCCGAGGCACCTAATTTTTCCACAAAAAACAGGGAAAAGTTATTGACTCGAGTATAAACGTAAAAGCCCAAAATCACAAGAGAAATTACCGTTTAACATGGGAGTCTATGGAAGGGGTGCCCGGCTTTGAAAAATCGGTGCTCCCCGGCCGTAGGGCCCCCGGACAACAAGCTTTGCACACATGTAGAGGAAGAGTGGGGCTACATGTGTGCCAAGTTTGGGGTCCAGGGGACCTACGGCTGGCTGGTACCGGGTCCCCAAAGTCCAGGAGATCAGGCGCAAAAAGGTGACTCGAGTATAAGCCAAGGGGGGGCATTTTCAGCACAAAAAAATGTGCTGAAAAACTCGGCTTATACTCGAGTATATACGGTAGCTAATTTTGCTACAAATGTATGTAAAATTAAATTAAAAAAAAAAGTACGTTCTTACAGAGTCTGGAGCCATCTTGGTGATGACAGCATCCACTGAAGTTTCCTTCTTTAATTTCACCATTAATAGAGGAAGTTGTTAGAAAAAGATCATGACTGCGGTTTGCAGACTTTAGCACCAAGGAACAGGTAGATCCATTCCTTACAGGGGTGGAAGTAACCTGGGAATATTCTTCTCTAGGAGGCTTTGATATTCCATTATGGCTTGAAGGTCTGTCTGGAGATCTGTTGGGTAAGTCAAAGTCTAACCCATCGATATTTTGTTCTGGTTGAGAGTCCGCTGAGACATGTGTACATAGAGGGCTCTGTAGTGCAGAATACACAGTGTCTGTGTTGGCGGACGGGATAATTTCTTCATACACATCCTCAGCACTGTGCTCAGGACAGAGTGTAGGTAAGGGAAGTGATGAATTTTGTGGTGGATGGTCTGTGTTTTTAAAGCAGTTTCTCTTTAAAGATGATTGTTTAGTGGTTACTGGGCTACTGTGACATAATGGGGGATTTGAAATGAGAGGCGAGTTATAAGTCACATCTTGTGCTGTGCAAGTGAAATTATTAGATGCAGGAACATCTACGGATGGTAAAGGTGTGTCGTGGTGCAAGTTCTCAGAAGGCTTGGTGCATCCGGAAAGGGTGACTGATGGAAACCTAGAACAGCTGAGTAATGGAGCCACCTGGGCTGTGACTGGGGCAGGATTAGGTGGGGGATTTATTTTCTTCATTGTAGAGGTGCAGTGCTGACAAGAGCTGTTTCCGTCATCCTCCAAACCAGGGCAGGCATCTGGAGAATGGTTCAGCGACTTTACATCCATTGCTTTCTTCTGATTGGAACTTCCAGTTAAGCTCAAGCCTTTCAAACAGTGTGTGAGGGGTTCCAAATCCACCTCTGGAAGGAGGTCATGCAGCATGCATTTCCGCACTGCTGGTTCTCTGTCCCACTGCTCATCCTGGGTCGGAGTTCCTGGAGACAGGCAACATGCTGGCATACTCAGACTGCACTGATCCGGAAGGGATGTGGAAGCAAACTGGTGTGGCCCAACAGCTGTCCTAAACAAAGATAAAGCGAGAAGATAAAAATACTAAAAACAATTATTTGTTCCACAATACCTTTTTTGGGGAACTGGTGGCAAAACATGAAATCAAGAGAAAAAAAATAACTACAGGTTGGTTTACATATGAAAAGTGTGCCAACAAAAATGTACTTCTTCTCAAAGCACTCATCCAGATTGGGGTTTCATTTTGAAATCGTGAGCTGTAGAAATGAGAGCTGGATGCTTATCGGTTGTTATGGGAAAGAAGAATGTTGTTATTAGCACACTTCTCATACACAGCAAAACACTAGTTATGATCTCCCTAGGAGATGATAGGATCTAGTTACATTTAAATGGAACTGGAAAGAAACCTGTGAGGATTGTTATCTAGTTTTAAAGGCCCAGACTGTATGACTGTCAAACTGATCTTGGCTTTACTACTTATAGAAGTGTTACTAAACCCAGGACCCTGCATTCAATATATCTGGTCTCCCACAGTACACATAACATGGGAATGCAATAGTTTTAGTAAGTATAAACTGCTAAATATCATTTCTCATCAGCAGTTAGAGCAGTCTTGTGACTTCCATCTGTGTCTGAGTAAAGCTTGTAGGAGAAGTTTTCATTATACCGTGATTGTCCTATGATGCTGCATGACCCCTGACCCTCTGTCTGGACAGTGCAGATTGCATGTGATCATCACAGGACCACTCTCCCAAGAGAAAAAAAAACCTCTCTAGCAGTACACACCAAACTGTGCATGTGCAGCTTGTTTCCTTGCCTATGTTCTATCAGGAGATGGTTTGGGGACTGTGGAAGAAGGGGAGGATCAGAGAAGACAGGATCAAACTGCCATTTTAACACAATGCAGAGGATTAACCCCTTATGTTCCAGTGAGTATAACAAGCGTGCTTTGATGCATATACAGGCTGATTTTACTGTTGTGGGTTTAGTAACACTTTAATGAGTGACTGACTCGCACATAAGCATGTAACTGCCTATCCTGCTAACTTGTTCTGTGTCTTGCTAGGTAGTAAATTTAGGGTTAGGATCAAAATCTCTGAGCCTGTACCTGTAATAATTCAGCAAGGATTACCTTTATTTCTGCCCTCACAAATTCCCTTTAAATGTCTCTAAACTAGGGCTGTTACTGATTAAAATTTTCGTGTTCGATTAATCGTTTTTTTTTTTTAAATCGATTAATCTACTAATTTTGATTAATTATAACGCATATACAGATCCAACTACTTTTAGCTGATCTCCTTGCAGGCCGATTCCCAGTGCAGCTACCAACCACTGGAAAAATGGATAGCAGGATACAAAAAACACACAAAGGCAGCGCTCGATGGGAATAGCATTACAACTTTTATAGTCTTCAAGTAGGTAACAAAATAAATATTGCACTGGAGATAAAATCGATGTAGCTACATAAACTGTAAAAATGGTGCGAGTAATACCAAACGGTAGCAAAAGCAGTCATAAAAACATGTAGCCAAGTATGATACTGGTATAAAAATGTGTACAACGATACCACTGCTGAATCCAGATGAGGAGGGGTTAACATCAGTCCGTCGGCATGTAGATGTCCCGTGAAGGGAACTATCACAACTCCCAGTGGATGGCTGTAGAATCCCAGGTTGATAGAGGGAAGTTTAACAGCCCTTGCATGTGGCAGATAGTAAGGTCCCGCCGGCATGCAGATATGAAGGCACAGCAAAGGAGCCCTTTAGATGGACACGGCAAGCCCAAAGAATTTTGATAGATCAAAAGAATTTTGATAGGTCAAAAGAATTTTGATCGATCAAAACAATCAATTAATCGAGGAATTAATAGATAATTTCCACAGCCCTACTCTAAACCTTTCCTGCTAAAATCCCCATTGTTGTATGCATACAAAACAGAGTTCACTGAGCCATGGAGGCTCTTCATTCAAAGGCCAAGATCACCATTGAAACGTGCTACGTGTTCCACCCGTATTTGGGAAGGAACATGTAACATGTTCCAGCTCCTGCCTCCTCTTCTCTCCACTCCCCCCCCCCTCACAGTGGGTAGGGGGATCTTCTCCCCGCAATTTCTGTGAATGAATGAACTACAAGTACCATCATCCATCATGGCTAACGGCTTGTAGTTCTCAATGAACTGAGAGGTAGCTGGTGAGCACTCTCATAGTTCATCGATTCTTCCTGCAGTTCAGTATCTGCCTGCCTGTATTGGAGGTACAGCCAGACAGTGTCCTGAGAGTCTGCAGGATCCTGGCATTGTACCTCCTATCTGATGATCGCACGTGCAATGCTTTATGGGCTTCAGTGTAAAAATAAATAAACCACATGTAGATTTGAACTTGCACAATGTGCCTAGACTTTACAAGTAATGTAAGATTATATACTTGATATGACATGTTCCCTGTAAGGACTGCTAAAAAATTCAAACTTCACTTCCTTTTTAAAGTTCTCTGCTCACTGCCTTTATCGGATATCCGCACCCAGGTTAAGGGCAAATTTCACACATCCCCAGCACTTCATTAGGCGTATTGCAGATAGCCTTTAATCTATCATGTAATACAGGAATGCTGAAGATTAAATATTCCTTAGAATTCAGCCTGAGGAAGTTGCGATTTGTGTCTTACCCTAGGGGTGTATTTATATTAAAGAAAAAAAAATCTCAATCCTGTGAAACTGCATGTACACTTGTTCTGTCCGAATGGGGACAAAATTGAATGTTATGAAGCCATTTTCTCTACAGGTAGAACATCCTTCATAGAGGGAATCAAGAAATATTGCATTATGGCCACTAGATGGAACTAACAATTATAGGAAATAAATATTAATTTCCTATGATCATCTGCACCATCTAGTGGTCATAATGCAGCATTTTCCTTATTTACTATATTCTGTATTTATAAAGAACTGTCAACCAGGAGAGAAAATCACATAATACCATTCTATTTTTGCCCTTATTGAAAAATAACAAATTACATGCAGCTCCACAGGATGAATATAAATGCACCCCTTAGTATCTATAGAACAAAAGCAAGGATTTTTAATAAAGTTGAATTATGATGGAGTAGTTGTGTTGCCATATACTCTACTACAGTATATAAGACACTTTGAAAAGACCTATAACTCCCAAGGAGGCCTAATGCTGTTTCTTGCACTTATTGACCCTTATTTACTGAATTGGAGTATGTACACTTTTTAAAGTGAATTTTCACTTATATTAGTGAATGAGATAAAGTAAAGGGAAAATTCACTTTGCAAAATATACACACACACAATTGTATTACTGAAGTGAGCACAACTTTATCTTATTTGCCAAGCCAAGTGCAAGTTCACTATGCGACGAGAAAATACACTTAGCTTAACGAATGAGATGAAGTTGTGCTGGCGCCAATCATGTGAACGCAAAATTCCTGTTTTCTTAATGTTCCTTGCAAAGTGAATTTTTCTTTTGTTTCACCTCATTTACAAAGATAAATAAAAATACACTTTGCAAAGTAAAAATTCATTCTGAAAGTGAGCATGCACTACTCTCTTTAGTAAATTAATCTCATTATATTTTTTATAAGATGTTATGTTTAGTTGTAATAAAACATGATACCCTGTAGACTGAGGAGATGAGGGGCTCACTACAATACGACAAGCAGGATGCGGAACTCCTTCCAAAGGATCATCAGATTTGCATCTCTGTACAGATGTCTCTGCAGCGGACAATAGAAGAAGACACAAATAAAAATATATTTCATATCATGGCCCTAAATCGCAGAAAACAATTAGCATCAACCTCATTATCTGATGTAGTCCATTTAAGATTAGGTTTGTTTCAACAGGTAACAGCACTGGTACACTGAACGCTTTGTTATAACCAGAAAATGATTAGCCATTTGTTGGGCATTCGTAACATCAAGTGGACAAAATACATGACTGCGGAGCAAGCTGAGAGTGGTAGTTCCACGAAAGAAGCAAAGATCAGAGGGACACAGTTGGTAATTTCTGCACTGGATACATTGGAGGACACAAAACTCTCTTCTTCAATGTGTGGATATAGCTGGAGCCTCTAGGGTAGCTTTTGGCAACCTTTTCAACACAGAGGAACCCTTGAAATAACTCAGGGAGCCACTGCTAAAAAATAGGATTTTTTGTACTCACCGTAAAATCCTTTTCTGACATCCATGGACTGACACGGTGTCTCTTTACACTTTACACGTGGGTTATGTCCCTGCTTGCAGGAGAAGACCTAGGCAGAATGTGAAATGTTATACATACATTCTAAAAGCCAGAGCTGAACAGCCCCACCCAGGGGGCGGTCCCTCCGGACATAACCCTCCCACTACAGTCAGCAGACTTCAGTTCGTAACAAAGCAGTACAAACTTAAAAGGAAGGGTGGATGCCGTGTCAGTCCATGGATGTCAGAGAAAAGGATTTTACGGTGAGTACAAAAAATCCTATTTTCTCTTACCATCCATGGACTGACACGGTGTCTCTTTACACTTTACACGTGGGATGTCCCAAAGCAGTGTCAAGAGGGATGGGAGCAGTATAAATGGAAAAAACAAAACTTCACTCCAATAAGGCAGAGCTCCTCAACGAAGCAGTCGCAACTTTAAACAGCGGCCTGCATCACCCTGCGGCCGAAGGAAGCATCCGAAGATGCAGCCACATTAACCTTATAAAAAACTTAAAAGGCATGAACAGACGACCAGGTCGCCACCTTGCACACTTGTGCAACCGACGCTTGATGTCGGGAAACCCAGGAAGCACCAATTGCCCTGGTGGAATGCGCCGTAACCGGAAAGGGAGGCGCCCGCCCTTTGAGAGCATAGGCTTGAATGACGGTTTGTCTGATTCCCCTAAAATGATGGCAGACGAAACCGCTTGGCCCTGTTATGGACCAGAGACAGTCACAAACAGTGAGTCGGACTTCCGATAGAAGCAGTAGCAGACAGGTACACCGGTAAGGCTCGTACCACCTCCAATATATGCAGCGCAAACTCTCTGGGATGCGATGGGTGAGGACACAAGGACGGGAGGGCAATGTCCTCATGTAGGTGAAAGGTCGACACCACCTTTGGCAAAAAAGGAAGGTCGCGGATGCAACACCACCTTATCCTTATGGATGACCAAATATGGCGACTTGCAGGACAAAGCCGCCAACTCAGACACTCGTCAAACAGAAGTGATTGCCACTAAAATGGCCACCTTCTGAGACAAGACAAGAGGGGAATATCCCGGATATCCCCAAAAGGAGGTTCCTGGAGAACCGAGAGCACCAAATTCAGATCCCACGGTGGGAGAGGAGGCTTGACAAGAGGGAGCACATGGCAAACCCCCAACACAAGGTGCTAACCAAGAAAAATGACCCGCTAGAGGTCGCTGAAAGAAGACGGCCAAGGCCGAAATCTGATCCTTTATGGTACTCAAAGCAAGCTTTTGGGTCACTCCACACTGCAGAGGACGCAGGATTCTGGGGACGGAATACGTCCGAGGACGCCAGTCCAGCGCTTCGCACATGGCGATATAAGCTTTCCAGGCACGGTGATAGATCTGCCTGGAGGAAGACTTCCGTGTCCTTAACATGGTCAAAATGACCGAGTCCGAGAGACCTCGGTCCCTCAACACCTGGCTTTTAACAGCCCTGCCGTTAAAGCCAGAGACTGTAAGCCGGATGAAACATAGGACCTTGAGACTGAAGGTCCTCCCTCATCGGCAACCGCCAGGGAACGTCCGCGACGAGACGTGCCAGATCAGCGTACCAGTGATGCTGAGGCCAATCCGGAACAATTAGGATCGCCGGAGTTTATATCAGGCGATAAGGACCCTATGGGGCCACCAACGCATCCGAGGCATCGCCCAAGGATCCCTGGATCTGGCCACAACCTCGACCCTTGCGATTGAGTTGAGAGGCCATCAGGTCCACATCCGGCGTGCCTCACCGTCGGTAAAGGAGTTGAAATATGCAAGGACCACTCTTCTTGGTCCGGTGTCTGGCGATTGGCGACTCAGATAGTCCGCCTGCCCATTGTCTATGCCCAGAATGTAAAATGGCCTACAGAGCTGGCACGTTTCTTCCGGCCCACTTCAGGATACGGACTACCTCAGAAGCCGCAGCTGAGCTCCGAGTTCCCCCTTGATGGTTTACATACGCCACCGCTGTGGCGGTGTCTGACTGGCTCCTGATGGAGCGACCCGATGGCCCGTATTTCCAGAACAGTGATTGGTAAACGGGCTCGTCCGGAGTCCAAGGCCTGAGCCGACAGGACTCCCCAGACTCCACCCCAGCCCGTCAGGCTGGTGTCCGTCGTAAGTACCGTCCATTGGATGGGAGGGGAACGACTTTCCGGACCGAAGAGCCGAGGATCTCAACCACCATGTCAGGGGCGCCCTGACCAGGTGAATCACCTGGATCTGAAGATCCAAGGACAACAAGGATTTGTCCCAGGTGGACAAGATCTCCTTCTGCAATGCCCTGGTGTGTGATTGGGCACGGAACGGAACGGCCGTGAAGGAGGCCACCACGAGTCTCGGGACTCTCATGCAAAAAACGGATTGACAACCATTTTTGGGATGTCAGCACCCGCACCGCAGACTGAAGTGTCAGCAACTTCTCCAGAGGTAGGATACCTTTGCCTCCAAGGAGTCCAGAATCAGAACTAGATACTCCAGACACTGAGTCGGGACCAGGACTGACTCCTGAATGTTCAGGAACCACCCGAGTCCCTGAGGGTCTAATTGACGATAGTCACCTTTCCTCTAAGTCTGATCCACTTTCTGCTCTTAGCAGAAGATCGTCCAGATAGCCCACGACAGCAATACCTCGCTGTAACAGAAGGCTAGAACCGGAGCAAGCACCTTGGTGAACACCCTTGGTGCCGAGGCTAGGCCGAAAGGAAGAGCCACAATCGATAGTGGACTTCGCTGATCGCAAAGCGCAGAAACTTCTGGTGACTTGCGCAGATCGGAACATGCAAGTAGGCGTCCTTGAAGTCCAAGGACGCCAGAAGAAAATCCCTTTGGTGGAGTGTAGCGATCACCGTGCGAATGGATTCCATGCGGAATTTCTGCACCTTCTCGAAGGCATTCAGGGCCTTGAGGTCCAGGATAGGTCGAACCACGTCCTATTTTTGGGACGACAAACAGATTCAAGTAGAATCCCTGAAAACTCTCCTGTGACGGAACCGGCACAATCACTCCGGACCTGATCAAATCCTGTACAGCCCCCAAGAGGGCTGCCCGACAGGTAGGAAGGAGAGGAAGATTTGAGGGAAAGAATCTGTCTGGGGGCCAGGATCGGAATACTATCCTGTATCCTGAGGTGACCACCTCGCACACCTACCAGTCGGAGATTCGGGAGGACCACCGATTCGTGGCCTGCGAAGTCGTCCCCCCAACCCAGAGTCGGGCGGAGGCAAGACTTCATGCGGAGGCGGGCTTGGGAGCCGCTTGTTCGGCTTACGCACCCAGGGGCACTTGTGCCCACCAGCCGCACTGCCGTCAGTCTGAGAGGGCCTACCCGTGGACTGACTGACGAAAAAACCCGTTTTGCTGGAAAGGAAGGCCCCTGTTTGCGGCGGGCCTCCTCACCCTTGCTAGTCTAAGGAAGAAGAGTGCTTTTACCTCCCATGACATCCATGACGATGTCATCCAGAGCAGCACCGAAAGGTCTACCACCTTTAAATGGTAGATCCGTCAGGAGCTTCCTAAGGCTAGGTCAGCAGACCAGCACTTCAACCAGATAAGACGATGCAATACCACCGTGGAGACAGAGGCCCTGGATATTAAAGGGGCCGCGTCCAACGTGGCGTCGCACACATAAACCAGGCCCTGAACCAGTTGGTGGGCCAAAGCAACTGTGTCTGGAGGAAGATTATGCTCCTGTACAGCTAGGTGCAACATTTTTGCCCAACCTGTAAGTGTTTAAGACACAAGGGTCGCCGCTACCACAGGCCGTAGGGCGGATCCCAACAAGGCAAACATGGCTCTGCTCACCACTTCTGACCTCCTGTCAGTGGGGTCCTCAAATGCAGGAGTCCCCTCCATCGGGAGAGTGATGGCCTTGTTCAACCAGGCGACTGGAGGGTCGACCCTGGGGGAGAAGCCCACTTTTTAAGTAGGGCATCTTCAAGGGGTATCTGATAGACAAACGCCGCAGGACCATAAAAAAAAATTCTTCTGCGGCTTTTCCCAGACCTTATCAAAGAGCTGGTCAAAGAAAGTACATATGGAAAAACCTCTTTAGAAGGCCTGGCCTTAAAAGAACCAAAGGAGACTGTATCCGCCTGAGGTTCTGCATCCGCAGCATTTTAGCTTGAGAGTGTCCCTCACCGCAGTCATGAGTACACTAACAAGCGCCCTGTCATTTACTGACTCAGAACTGGAGTTTTCCTCATAAGGAATGTCCTGTTCAAAACCATCCAATACATTCAGAACTAGGGTCCTGAGCGGTAGTGGCTAGGCCCATATCTGAATCAGCGCACTGCCCTCATGAAGTAAAGTGGGGAGAGGGCGCTTTTTTGCTCCCTTGCGCTTGCACACAGCTCCCATCCTGGTCAGAAATGATTCCAGGACTGCTCACAACTGGTCCCTAGGGACCGCAGGTGCTGAAGCACTGCCTGTTGTCCACTGACATTTAGGGGAAGCTGGTGACAGAGACTCCATATTGCCCCCCTCTGAGACTCCTCAGATAAAAAGTCCACCCACAGGCTGTGCTGACTGAGGAGGGGGCGCCCAGGGGACTCACCAAACCGGACCAGGGACCGCTCAGTTCCGCTGTCTGTACCGCGCTGTGTCAGCGCTGGTGAGCTGTGAGGAGATTGTGAGGAGATTCGCGCTGTTACAGCAGCGCTAGAGGCCAAAACTAGTGCTGAAGAGCGCGCGGGCTACAAGAAAATGGCCGCCGCACTTCACTGAGGCGATCCGCGGCAAGATGGCCGCCATGACTCAGCAAAAGTGAAAAAAAAAAAAAAACAGCACACACACAGCGCCACTCGGCGCTCAGGCCCCAAAATACACAAAAAAGGCCCCAAGCATATCTGCAGACCAGCATTAGCCCCTCCAACAACAGTGTGACCCCCAGGCACCCCACACAGCACAGCGCCAGCAATGGTGACAGAGAGTGACAATGAAATACAGGGGGAGACAGGGAAAATCCCCCACAGAGAAACACACAGCCTTTTGTACTCACCTGCAGGCAGGAGAGACTACTTACTCGTCCCCTGAGGGACCCACTAGTGTGTTTCTGACAGGACTATCACAGTGCAGAACGGAGTAGCTGTCGGCCCGGTCCACCGCGAAAGATACAGTCAGTCAGTCAGAACTGTTCAGTCTTGAGAGGACCGTGGGAGCATGAAAGCAAACCCGGCCACCCCTGGAGTCATGGGGCCTGTCGTGAACTGAGTCTCACGCACACAAGGCGAGGATCAGCACGCTCAATGGTCGGACAGGGAAGACTACGAGGATATCTTGTACCCAACCTGTTGCCCAGCCGACAGTTGATAGAAAATTCTCAAAAATAAAATAAAAAAGAATTCCAGAAAAGGAATAAAAATAGGTCAGGAGACTGGCTCCTGAGAGAGCCACGTCTTCTCCTTCTGCTAGGCAGAAAAAAACTGAAGTCTGCTGACTGTAGTGGGAGGGTTATGTCCGGAGGGACCGTCCCCTGGGTGGGGTTGTTCAGCTGTGGCTTTTAGAATGTATGTATAACATTTCACATTCTGCCTAGGTCTTCTCCTGCAAGCAGGGACATAACCCACGTGTAAAGTGTAAAGAGACACCGTGTCAGTCCATGGATGGTAAGAGAAATTACGTTTTACTATATCTACAACTCATGATACATTAGTGTGATGATCAGTGGGTGGTCATTGGGAGGAATTTGTGTATGAAAAGTGCTGCACTGTAATAGGTGATCTTCAATGTACCAATAAACTGCATAAAATAATAAACGATAGATAGATCAAAAAAAAAATATATATATATATATACATACATACACACACACACACACATATACACATACACTGTATATATCTCAATTCATGCAAGTCCCTGATTATTACATAATTATAATTAAAATCCACAATAATCTGTGCAAATAAAGTGTTAATTCAATATTAAAAAACATATATCCCAACATCAAGTCCATGATTATTTAAAGTGCAATCTGATCCACAAACTACAATATCCAAGACAAAATCTATATAAAAATGTGCAGAATATCATCCAATCCGGAAGTGCATGTGAAGAACCACCCCACCAAGGACCCCCAAGAGTATATGCTCACCTTGGAAGTGGGCACTTATTATAAGGGCCAATAAAAGCTTAGAGCAAACAATCCAGGATTTTGGTTGGCAGCTGCAGGTGGAAATCCAGTACACACGTAAACACTCTCAGCGGGTGATTGATGTACTCAATGGAACAAGCCACTTCAAAGCCAAGTCCAGCTTAAAAAAAAAGCAATGCCTAACAGTGTACACCGTAAACATATTTTCACTGATAAAAAGCATAGGCGCACTCACGTTAAGAAAATCAGAGTAACAGGCAAAAAAGTACCAAGCCGCCACCTCCCCCTTTACTGTAATCCAGTGTGCATTGAAGCCATGCTGTGAGGAAAACTGCAGAAGCTGGCGGCTCACTCGAGAATACTCTCTCCTGGATCAGTGAAGCTTCGTCCTACGCGTTTGAGCGCTGTGACATCATCAGGGGCGCAATCAATTACAGCCCAGCGGGGGGGGGGATAGATATATACGATATGTACAACATATATATCTCCCAGGCTGTGATGGGTTATGCCCCTGATGTCACAAGAACGAAACATGTAGGGCAAAGGGAAAGACACAGCCACATCTAGTGACTATACCCCTGCACACAATCTAGGTTTCCTGTTACTTGCCAACAACATAAAATAGCATCTATCAGAAGGGATTGAGTTGTGTCCTCCAACAAACTCCTAGAGAAGGATTTTTCAGTAAGTGCAAAACAAATAGGCATTTTGACTTGCCTTTAAATTCCTTAGGACAGGGCTTGTATTCAAAGACCATGAGTTATGTGCAGGATACCTTCAGCTGATTGGACAATGGCAAAAACTTGCTAGGCAGCCCCAAGTGTGCACTCATAACCCTGCCCGTTTTGTGAGACTCAAGTTTTTAAGCAAGCAATAAAGAGTGATCAAAAACAGAGAGGAGGAGCCTTTTTGATTTTTTTACAGGCAAGTAAAAAATTAGCTTTGTCTTAATCATATAGTACCGGACAAAGGACTTGTATTTGTAGACCACAGGACATCTCCAAGCAATAAAATGAGGGGTGGGCAACAACATAGCAAACAGAACTGTCAACAGGCCCACAAAAGGCAAAGGTTAAGAACCCTAAAAAACACTCGGATAGCAGCTTGAAGCACCTTGTGGCCAAAGCTTGCATCCACTGTAGCCTGAACACCCACTTGGTAAAACTTGTAGAACATATTAACCCAGGACCCGGCTGGCGGCTTTGCAAATCTGGGATACAGATGTCTGATGCTGAAAAGCTCAAGAGACACCAACAGCCTTGGTGAAATTAGCTCTGATGGACAAGGAAGGAATCATTTCCTTTAGGGTGTAGGCCCTAGAAAAATGTTTTCTTATCCTGATGCTGCTAACTCTGGGGCAGGAAGCAAGATGGCCTTTTTGAAATCCTATAGCCAGGACAAAGAGGGAAACAGAGGCTGTGGCTGCTAGCCATAGAACCCTGACCACATACAAACAGTGTAAGGCAATTTCCTTGGCATGTTTTGTGGCAGAGCAGAGGAAAGGAAGAACAAGGTCCTCACTGGAGGTGGAAAGAAGAGACCATCTTAGGTAAAAAGGAAGGTTTTGGTCTGCTGCTGGCCACTAATGATGAGCTCCGGCGTGTTCGCATAGTACCCGTGCAGAGCCCGCCAGGAAGTCGGCACCGCGCTGCGCTAATGACAGGCAGGGAGACATTTCCCGATGCTCGGCTGCAGAGATCGGGAAATGTCTCCCTAACTGTGATTAGCGCAGCGTGGCGCCGACTTCCTGGCGGGCTCTGCACGTGTACTATGCGAACATGCCGGAGCTCATCCTTACTGGCCACAGTGTCTGATAGTGTAAAGTTTTTTGACACTTTTTCTTTTGGCGTTTCTACAACACACTTCTTTTAAAATGAATATACCTGCTCAAAGGGGAAGAAGCTTTTATAGTGACTCACTTACCAGGCACACTACAATAGAGAACCTCACATGATCTGGCTGGAGCACGTAGATCCTGAGGTGGTGTCAACAGTGACAACTCTTCTTCAGCACTTCGTATGTATTGGTAAAATCCAGGAATAAGAAAGGTAATATTCTAAAACACATGGAGCCCAAACAAGAACAACATAATTACCAAACAGCTTCAAGCAAGTAAGTATTTACTGTTTTAGTTGGCATTTGTAGCTTCTTATAGGGTAAGAGATGGCAAAAAGGGTACTTGACTACTGGATGCTTTTCAGATTTGGAGATGTAACAGTTTAAGTATTTTTATTGATTTTTTTGTCTCTCTCAGAGAAGTTTATTTTCATGAAAACAGAACCTTTTTCTGGTCCTAGACACTGATTCCAAGACTTTTTTTTATACTGGAAGAAAATATTTCCTAGAATTTCAACAAATGCATAAATATTGGTCCCACTTATACTTCATATGTACATTAAAATTATTTTTTGTGGCATAAAAAAAAAAAAAAAAAAAGAAGAAGCAGCTATGAAAAAAACTGACTTGGAAACATGGTTCTAGTTACAAAGACAAGCTTTAATTCACGAAAATATTTTTGACCGCCACTCGGGGTTTTCAACGGACTATATATTTTTTAAGCCATGGAGAACGGAGGTGACTTAAAGGTTAAGTTTACCTAAATGTAACATGTTACACTGGACCGCCCCCACACCTCCCCGATCTGATAGCTAGCGGGGATCTTATCCCAAACCCCAACCAAGTGGGCGCACGCTGTAACAATTTAAAAAAAAAAAAAGGAAAAAGGTCCGGAAGCCTTGGCGGCTGTCGGCTTGTAATTTTCAATGAACTACCACGGCGCTGTGGGGCGCCGTGGTAGCTCATGATCTCTTCCTGTCAGATTGTATCGGCTTTCCCATACGGGATGTACGAGCAAGCAGTTAAACTGGCAGATCTGCTGGAGACCCGAATTGTACCAGCGAACTGCTGATCGCTGGTCCAATGCTTTTTAGGTTTCAAAAAAGAATAATAAATGCAAATTTTTTAAACTGCAAAAAAACTTTGTATTTTTTATTTTTTTTCCTCTAAAGAAAGATATTCCTGGCCCTGGCTTATCACAGAGAAAACAAGCAATCAGCCAAACTTATCTAAAGCTGGCCACAGACTGATCTAAGTTTCAAATCAGTGAGTGTCCGTCCTGTTCAACAGAAGTCGATCGTTTAAACATACGAGTCAGAAACTTTTTTCAATCAGTAGCTGCAGTCGTTGGTCAGTGTGTTCTGACAGTGGCAAGTCCTGCTGTCAGAATGCAATGTCCCAGCAGAGGGATTCCTCCATTCAGTTTGTTTGTGTTGTTGAAGGAGTCCCGCTGGCTGTTATTTTTTTTCCCCATTAAAACCAAAAAACACTACCTGTCTATGGTCAGTTCAAAAGTGCTTACTATCTGCCTTGGTCAGCTGGGGAGGCCTTTAAATGTCTAAGGTTTAACCAGGGATCAATTGGGATATTTTAGAGAGTTACTAATGCCTGTTTTGAGCAGCTTCTCCCCTCTCTCTTATTTGTAAATATTTATTATATTTTAAAGGATTTTTATTGAGTTTTCCAAGAAGAAACAAGAAGAAGTAAATTCTTATTCAGACATTGTTATCATCATCACAAAAGGTGCCTGGAAAGGTGTCAGACATCCAACGTTACACAACATAGATATTATAAAACATTTAATCATCTAGATATTGTTCAAGTGCTTAATCAAGTAAATATAAATCCCTGTTTACCCCAACGGGATCATACTGTAAACATGGGATTATGCCTCAATATAATGAAAACAAAAATCAAAAAAAAATCAAAGGAAGGAAGGAAGGGAAGGGGATGTGGAAGTTATCTTATACATCCATCTAATGTTATATTTAATATCGTAGTCTTTCAGGAGCACATTTAATAGTTTTTAGAATTCTTCAGAAAATTTGAGGCCCTAGGATGAGTAATCCATTCATTCCAATTTTTTAGGAATTTAACTATAGATCCTTTTTTGTGAGCTAACATTAATTCATAGTGAATAAAAAATAAAAAAACTTCCGCGCCAAAAAACTAATCAATGCTACCCTATATAAGATATGTGATAAAAATAAGCAGCTCCCCTAAAAGCAATGAAGTATAGACTCCTATTGAATGGTAGTGTAAGAATGAAAAGTAGGGGGCGCTAGTTATTAGAATTAAAATGCAATAACTGTGAACAAACAGTAATTATAACAATCTTATAAACACTAGTGACAGTGCAACATAAAGACCGAGTTAAGATCTAAAAAGTCCCAATAGTGGAAAAAAATATTTTTTGAATGGATATCTCAGTCCAATCCAGAAAAAATAAATCATTAAACAAAAACAAACGAATCTTGCTGTGATGATAAATGTAGATCTTCAAGTAAAGTGCATTCCTAATCCTCCACCACACAGAAATGGGAAAATTATTCAACACCCAAAGTGCTCAGGTTAAGTAGTAGGCTTACCAGAATGTGTAGACTTCTTTATTTAAAAAGAAAGTCACACTCGCTTTGACAGGTTGGTGCCTGTACACATACAATTGGCTGGATGAAAATGTAATCCCTCTCTCCTCCGACAATTAAGGACATGACATGGAATATAAGCAGAAACTTCTCATAGTGCAACCCATTTATTAAAAATCGAAAATTAAAATAACACAGCCAAATGGCTTCTTACATTATCCTGTGCCTCTCCCGGCACTGGGGCTGCATGCATGTAATGGATACTCCAGGCTCAAACCACCTCCGCAGCGGCGTGCGTTCCATGACGGCACTGTGGCTGCACTGTGATTGGTATAGGCCTTTGTCCATCTCAATTATCCCTCCCCACGCTTTGTCCTTATAAACGTGTGACGCTGGTGACTAGGCACGCCCCCTGAAGACGTTAATCCAAACGAAACGTACGTCGGCGGCGAGCCTAGTCACGTGATCTCTGTATCCACGCCCTACCCGGATATCCTGGTTGTCTGCACGCTGCATTGGAACGCACGCCGCTGCGGAGGTGGTTTGAGCCTGGAGTATCCATTACATGCATGCAGCCCCAGTGCCGGGAGAGGCACAGGATAATGTAAGAAGCCATTTGGCTGTGTTATTTTAATTTTCGATTTTTAATAAATGGGTTGCACTATGAGAAGTTTCTGCTTATATTCCATGTCATGTCCTTAATTGTCGGAGGAGAGAGGGATTACATTTTCATCCAGCCAATTGTATGTGTACAGTCACCAACCTGTCAAAGCGAGTGTGACTTTCTTTTTAAATAAAGAAGTCTACACATTCTGGTAAGCCTACTACTTAACCTGAGCACTTTGGGTGTTGAATAATTTTCCCATTTCTGTGTGGTGGAGGATTAGGAATGCACTTTACTTGAAGATCTACATTTATCATCACAGCAAGATTCGTTTGTTTTTGTTTGATGATTTATTTTTTCTGGATTGGACTGAGATATCCATTCAAAAAATTTTTTTTTCCACTATTGGGACTTTTTAGATCTTAACTCGGTCTTTATGTTGCACTGTCACTAGTGTTTATAAGATTGTTATAATTACTGTTTGTTCACAGTTATTGCATTTTAATTCTAATAACTAGCGCCCCCTAATTTTCATTCTTACACATTAATTCATAGTGAGCCTGAGTGTTGAGTCTCCGAATAACATCTGATAAATTAGGTGCTTGGGTAGATTTCCATAATTTGGTTATGGCGAGTCTTGCTGCTGTGAGGATATTAGCGACTTTAACTCTATGATGAAGATATACTTTCTGACACTAGACTTAAGGCATAACATTTTATTTTTAATGCTATTACAAAAAAGTGACTTACCCTTTAAAAAGGATCACGGTATACCTACAATGATTAAAAAAAGACTAGAAAGACCCTTTTTCGAAGCAACTTAAGAGTGTGGCAGATTCCTACCTTTCCCAGGAGCTGTGTTCGGTCATATCCAAACAAAAAGCGTGAAAAAGTTCCATTTAAGCCTTTGATGGATCCATCAGGAAGAAGGGTGATCAGGCCACTGATAGAGGACAGGACAGTTATACTGCCATAGTATTCTTCAACTGAAGATACACCTTCAGCAAAGTCTTCTATCAGAGTCAGACTAAGAGGAAAAGTGACACCGTCACGTGACATGCCCACAACATTCTGGTGCTGGATGCTCTATTTAAAAAATAAAAATAAAAAAATATTATATGTCAAAAAGGTACTATGGTGCAATGTTCAAGAATCAGATAGTAAGATAATATAATGACAGAAAGCTTAAAAAAATAGGCACAGAGATTCTTTATTGAGTTTCAGCTACCTGGCTTTCAGTCTACAAAGCAAAGAGATTCAAGCTAACGTTCTGGGTTCACACTAGTGCGAACTGGATGTGGGTTTCTCCACATCCAATTTGCATAACAGGAGATTATCAACAGGCTCTATGGAGCCGGTTCACATATCTCCAGGGCTTCTGCAGAGTGGATTGCAGAGGACTTGTGCGTCTTTGGCTCAGTTTTGGGGCCCAATTCAGACAAAAATTTGGCTCTGATTCATCCCTGAAGCTAGTTTCCGTTTCACTCTGAAATAGTGAGTGGTGTGGGTGGCACAGATAGACCTAAACTGGTCTATCTGCCCATTTAATGTGGCCCACACCACTCTTGAGAGTTTTATGCACCAGTTTCTTTCTTAAAATCCGTGCAATACTCATCCGATTCACAAAATAACACTACAGTTAAAAAGAATTGAACCTGGTTTTTGGATTTATTTGTGTGTATCTGGCTTTTAGGGTTGTTTTGCCCTTCCTACAAGACATTTTTGAGGCATCAGAGTTGGTGATGTCACATAAGATATTATCTTCCCGTGCCCATACTACCTGCCAGGAGCAGCTTCTGACTGACTTGACCGAGCTGGTAGAATTCTTTGGAGAACACCATATTTTAGTTGGATAACTTTCTTCTGCTACCAAAAGTACTCCAAAGTGGAATGTCTCCTATTGCTCATCAAAAAATCTGAAGTTATGGATGTGAATACGATTTTGCAATTTCCATGTATATCAAAATGTATTAGCTGATCTAGCCTCCTATACCTGTGTATTACTCATTAACAGGGGAACATTAAGGGACACACCAATCTAATAGACCCTTTTCACACTGAAGGCACTTTTCAGGCGTTTTAGCCAAAAAATAGCACCTGTAAAAGCGCCTGAAAAGCGCCTCTCATGCCTCCCCAGTGCTTTCACACTGGGGCGGTGCGCTTGCGGGACGGGAAAAAAAAGTCCTGCAAGCATCATCTTTGGGGCGGTTTGGAAGCGGTGTATACATCGCTCCCAAAACGCCCTGCCAATTAAAATGAATGGCCAGCACTGCTGAAGCGCCCGCAATACGGGCACTTTTAACCCATTCTTAAAAGTGCCCCAGTAGCAGCCGAAAAGCACCGCTAAAAAACTACAGTAAAGCACCGCTAAATCTAGCGGCGCTTTACCACTAACGGACCCCAGCACCAGTGTGAAAGTAGCCTTAGGGTTGCACCGATATCGGTGCCGATACTAAGCATTTGCATGAGTGTTGGTACTCGTGCAAATGCACCGTTACCTGAAACTGATACATTCAGGCTCGGATCTTTGAGCCGTCAGCGGGATTCTCCCACGGAGAGCTGAAATGTAAAAAATATAAATAAAAAGCCGGCAATTATTGGTTGCTGAGTCACTGAAACACAAAGAAACATGTTTTCTTTTTGTATCTTTCTGTTTCTTCATCTACAGATTAAAAGGTATGAACTTTGATCTGCAGATAAAGTCAGTTTAAAGCGTCCGGTCAAGTAAAAAAATAAAATAAAAAAAATAAGCCCTTAGTAACCCTTACATTTTTATTTTATTTTTTAAATCTTTTTATTTTATTTTAAGCAAGCACATAGACAATACAAACATACAACAGCACAGCCAACATCTGCCTAACAACAGGGTCTGGGCCCACGCAGGGGTCGCAAGGTGACAATATCGAACCAAGAAATGGTAGATTGTTTGCCACTACCATAATATACCATCATCAATGAGCTGACTTGACTCATGCTCAAGGAGCAGGTGGATAGTAACCCTTAATTTACTCTAATCAGCCCCAATTAAGACCTTATTCTTCTCCATTTAATTATTATTTTCCTGCTGATTTTTTATTTTATTGTTTTCACTTTTATTTTATAAACCATTAATAACTAAAACTTTTTTTTTTTTGTTTGCTTTGTTCGTTAATATTTTTACAACATATAATTTACACCTTTCACATTGGAAAAAAATTGCAAAAATTTAAAAAAAAGAAAAAAATTTACTTGATTTGTAAAATAACTTTTCAATGTTTTGTACCATTGCTAACAGCTGAAGTGTAAACAAAACAGTTGCGGTAGGTACCGGTAAGTTCTAATAAAAAAAGTCGGTAGTGTAAAAAAAAAAAAGTTCCGCTTTAGTTCTTTGTATTGAGGCTGGGTTCACACTAGTGCGACACGACATCTGTCCTACTTTGGATCCGACTTTGCCCTGCGACATGAAGCCGACATATGTCCGACTTTCAATGAACGGGGATCCGACTTGGATCCCCGCCAATAGCAGGCACTGTGTTTGGTATGAATCTTGAGGGGGAACTCCAGGCCAAATTTTAAATAAAAAACCGGCATGGGTTCCCCCTCCAGAGGCATACCAGGCCCTTGGGTCTGGTCTGGATTTGAAGGGGCGCCCCTACGCCGAAAAAACGGCGTGGGGGGTCCTCCCCCAAAATCCAAACCAGACCCTTGTCCGAGCACGCAACCTGGCCGGCCGCAGGGGAAGAGGGGGGGACGAGAGAGCGGCCCCCCTCCCTCCTGAACCGTACCAGGCCACATGCCCTCAACATGGGGGGTTTGGTGCTCTGGGGCAGGGGGGCGACCTGCGGCCCCCACACCCCAGAGCACCCTGCCCCCATGTTGATGAGGACAGGGCCTCTTCCCGACAACCCTCGCCGTTGGTTGTCGGGGTCTGCGGGCGGGGGGCTTATCGGAATCCGGGAGCCCCCTTTAATAAAGGGGCCCCCGGATCCCGGCCCCCCCCACCCTATGTGAATGAGTATGGGGTACATCGTACCCCTACCCATTCACCTGGTGGAAAAAAATTGCAATAAAAAAAACACACAGCTTTTTAAAGTATTTTATTGCACAGCTCCGGGGGTCTTCTTCCGACTTCGGGGGGTCTCCGGTGTCGGCGCCGCACTCTCCGGTTCTTTCTTCTGCCGGGCCTCCGCTAACTTCTTTTTAGCTCTTTTGCTAGCCGAGGCCCGGCCTTCTCCGTCGCCTTCTTCTTCTCCCGCTCTCCGGTTCTTCTCCCGCCGGGCCTCCGCTAACTTCTTTTCAGCTCTTTTGCTAACGGAGGCCCGGTCTTCTCCGTCGTCTCGTCCGGCTCTCCGTTGTCCTTCTGCCGGCCCCTCCACTAACTTCTTTAGCTCTTTTGCTAGTGGAGGAGCCGGTCTTCCCGTCGGCGTCTTCTTCCCTCTTCTCCCTCTCGATGTTGACGCGTTGCTTCCTCCCGCTGTAATACTGGCTCTCCGCTCCGCTCCGCATTAATATAGGCTTCTCATGACGTCACAGTCACATGTTCCGGGGCACATGGCCCCGGAGCATGTGACTGTGACGTCATGGGAACATGTGACTATGACGTCATGAGAAGCCTATATTAATGCGGAGCGGACAGCCAGTATTACAGCGGGAGGAAGCGACGCGTCAACATCGAGAAGGAGAAGAGGGAAGAAGACGCCAATGGCGACGACGGGAAGACCGGCTCCTCCACTAGCAAAAGAGCTAAAGAAGTTAGTGGAGGGGCCGGCAGAAGGACAACGGAGAGCCGGACGAGACGACGGAGAAGACCGGGCCTCCGTTAGCAAAAGAGCTAAAAAGAAGTTAGCGGAGGCCCGGCGGAAGAAAGAACCGGAGAGCGGGAGAAGAACCGGAGAGCGGGAGAAGAAGAAGGCGACGGAGAAGACCGGGCCTCCGCTAGCAAAAGAGCTAAAGAAGTTAGCGGTGGCCCGGCAGAAGAAAGAACCGGAGAGCGCGGCGACGACACCGGAGACCCCCGAAGTCGGAAGAAGACCCCCGGAGCTGTGCAATAAAATACTTTAAAAAGCTGTGTGTTTTTTTTATTGAATTTTTTTTCCACCAGGTGAATGGGTAGGGGTACGATGTACCCCATACTCATTCACATAGGGTGGGGGGGGCCGGGATCCGGGGGCCCCCTTATTGAAGGGGGCTCCCGGATTCCGATAAGCCCCCCGCCCGCAGACCCCAACAACCAACGGCCAGGGTTGTCGGGAAGAGGCCCTGTCCTCATCAACATGGGGGCAGGGTGCTCTGGGGTGGGGGGGCCGCAGGTCGCCCCCCTGCCCCAGAGCACCAAACCCCCCCATGTTGAGGGCATGCGGCCTGGTACGGTTCAGGAGGGAGGGGGGCCGCTCTCTCGTCCCCCCCCTCTTCCCCTGCGGCCTGCCAGGTTGCGTGCTCGGATAAGGGTCCGATTTGGATTTTAAGGGGACCCCCACGCCGTTTTTTTGGCGTAGGGGCGCCCCTTCAAATCCAGACCAGACCTAAGGGCCTGGTATGCTCCTGGAGGGGAACCCATGCCGTTTTTTTATTTAAAATTTGGCGTGGAGTTCCCCCTCAAGAGCAGTACAGCACAAGTCGCATGCCAAAGTCGGATCATGCAAGACTGCGGTCCGACTTTGATCCGACTTCAATGATAGTCAATGGGCTGAAGTCGGATCAAAGTCGGACCAAAGTAGTACAGGGAGCATTTTCAAAGTCGGACCGACTTGTGTCGGACCAGTTAAGACGGCTCCCATAGGGAAACATTGATTTTTCACACGTCATGCGACATGAGCTCCCAATGTCGGAGCGTTTGTCGCCCCAGTGTGAACCAGGCCTCAGGCCTGATTCTACAAGTCAGGAAAATTGCAACATCTTTCGTAGTTAGGGCCAGTTCACACCATAGAAACGCAATCCCCGGATGCGTTCCAGGTGCGTTTTTGACGCGTTTTTGATGCGTTCCAGTGCGTTTTTGGTACGTTTTTAATGCAGTCCAGTGCTTTTTTTCACCCCTCCTTTTTATTAACCTTCGATAAGGACAAGTGTGTTCCAGTGCGTTTTACAGCATTCCAGTACAGTCCAGTGCAGGTAAAATGCAGCATGTTCTACTTTTTTTTCTGGAACGCACTGAAACTGTAAGCACTGGTGTGAACTATGCCATTGAAAACCATATAACCTACTTTCCATGCATTTTTGATGCAGAAAAAAACGCACTGGATTGCATGTGGTGTGAACTGGTCCTAAAAGAGAAATGCAGGAAACTAAATGAAACTAATGCCCTGTACACACGATCGGATTTTCCGCCGGAAAAAACTTGGATGGTTTTTCCGACAGAATTCCTCTCAAGCTTGGCTTGCAAACACACGGTCACACACAATTTCTCTGAACTTTTGACCGTCAAGAACGCGGTGAAGTACAACACTACGACGAGCCAAGAAAATTAAGTTCAATGCTTCTGAGCATGTGTTGAATTGTTTCCAAGCATGTGTAGGAATTTTGTGCGTCGGAATTGGTACACACGATCGGAAATTCCGATTGGAATTTTTCCGTCGGGGAAAAAAAAAAGGGAACCTGCTCTCAAACTTTTGCTGGCGGAAATTCCGACAGCAAAAGTCCGATGGAGCCTACACACGGTCGGAATTTCCAACCAAAAGCTCACATCGGACTTTTGCTGGCGGAAATTCCGATCGTGTGTATGCGGCATTAGAGCTGTACAATTAAAAAAAGAGTAAATTCATGCAACAAGCAAAAATTGAAGGGACAGAGGACCGAAACTCCGAAAGGACAAGCCACTTGACACAGGACCTGGCAGAGCAGAGCTATCCCTGTAGTTTAGCCGAGTACTACAGTGAGTGTCAGCTTTCCCAAAAGCCTGTTAGGGAGATTCACCCTCTCTATTCGTCCTGTTATACGTTATCAATGAAAGTGAAAGCAAAAGAAAATACCATATTACAGGTTGACACCAGAACAGTAATAGAGGAAATCTTCCAATAGGGACACTGGATCTAGTGACCATTATGACATGCCAGGATTCCCTCACTTTAGAGGGATTTCATTTCAATTCCTGTTTTTGGTGTGGGACAGGAAGTGAAGAAAAAAACCTCCTCTATTGGACACAGATGGCAAAAAAAAAAAAAACTGACGGGTTATAATCCTCCCTAAAGCCATGTACACACGATAGGTTTTACTGATGAAAACAGTCCGATGGTGTATGGGCCCCATCGGTCTTTTTTCCATCGGTGTTTAAAAATAGAACAAGTTTTAAATTTATGTGATGGTTAAAAAACCGATAGCAAATTAATATCGTCTGTGGGGAACTCCATCGGATAAAAAACCCACGCATGCTCAGAATCAAGTCGACGCATGCTCAGAAGCATTGAACTTAATTTTTCTCGGCTCATCTGAGTGTTTTACGTCACCGCGTTTGAAACGGTTGGTTTTTTGACTGATGGTGTGTAGGCAAGACTGATGGAAGACAGTTTCATCGGATTTCCGATGGAAAAAACCATCGGATTAGAATCCATAGGATATCCGATCGTGTGTACAGGGCTTTACTCTATCCAAAATGAAAAAAAAAATTTGCCTTTAGTTACACTTTAAGTCATTTGAGGCATTATACTTGTCACTTGTGACAAATGTGCTTGCTGGAGTGCATGCATGTAGGGAGAAAATGTCTGAAAAAAGTTGCAGGAGATACAAAGGATGAAAAAAAAAAAAAAGAAGTGTATACAAGTATTTTATTTAGAAAAAATTTAAAATATTTATGAGATACAGTGCTTTAGCAAACAAAATGTCAATCAGCGAAGGTTTACATGTACTTTGTGATTTAAGCTGCAAGGGCAAGATTTTCTCATGACATCCTAATGAGATTATTTCTTGCAACACCAACGCCTTGTTTTGTAAGCAAATGTTTCCAAGGAGTTGCGGTACATGGTTTTCAATTCTGTGTTATTTATGTCTCCATTTCACTGCTGTAATTTACATGTCCTTAAAATAACTCTAGTCATTTCACTAGAGCACACTACTATAGTTACTATGGACGTGTCTGACTGAAGGGATCCTAAAGGAAAACGGTCATAAATGGTAAGCTGCAAACATAGCTATAGCAGGAACCTAGATTCTGTATAGCAGTTAGAGTGCCTAAAACTCAAGTTGGTCTATAATGAAATTTCCTTGAGCTTGAGCTCATCCTTTGCCACACTTCACAACTGAATGGTGAGGCCATCAATTAAAGCTATGGACTTATACATCGCCAAATACTACCAAGCTGCACAAATCTCTCAGCTTACAATGCTCCAAGCTACTTCTGATATTCCTTCCTGGGTCCTCCTGGAGATACCCAATTGTGCACCGGTCCCCATCTCCGCTCTCTTATGGCTTCCTCCTAAAATGCGTCCCCCTTCACTCAGCCCTTTGATGGCCCATAGCTTAAAACTCTGGGACACAGTCTGGTATTCTGGTGGGCTTATATCCCCGTCCCTCCTGCTCCTTCCCCTCCTGAATAACCCCCTATTTCCCCCTGGCCTAGAACAACCTCATGTTTTTTCCTGGTGGCCAGCCCATGGATTCTCTCAAGTCCGACATTTTCTTGGAACTCGCACCTTCCCTTCATGGGCTTCTATCCGAGAAGCTCATGACGCCCCCTCAGTGGAATTTTTCCGTTATCTCCAATTACGACACTTGATCTCCTCTCTCAGGCGTTATGATGTTTTCCCCTTCCAAAAGATGGCCTTTGAGCTTACGTGCCAACAATCGCCGGGATCTCCGTGTACTATATTCTTGATATACACCTCCCTCAACTCAAGCAGGACTCCATCCTCGCTGTCTTATGTCCTCCACTGGGAGCAGGACTTATCACACATCGACCTAGCGGATTGGAGCAAAGCCTGGTCTAATACTGCAAAATGTTCCTTTAACACGGTTACCCTAGAGGAAGCCTATAAGGTGCTCCTCTGTTGGTACTGGGTCCCTTCTTGTATCGCCAAAACGAACCCATCCTGCAGCGATAGATGTTTTAGGGGCTGTGGTCAGCGTGGAGATGAACTTCATATCTGGTGGTCCTGCCCCCGTTTGGTGGGATTCTGGTCAAGGGCGTTTGGTCTTCTGTCCACTCTCTTCCATATATCTCCCCCCGCAGGGAAGCCAAATGGGCCTTACTCCACTGCCCGATCCCGGGCCTCTTCTCTTATCAACAAAAGTTGGCCACTCATTTGTTTATCGCTGCGAAGCGTGCAATAGCAAGGGCCTGGAAGAAGCCAACCGTTTTGTTTGCGGAGGTGAAGAGGATCTTAACGACTCTTATGATTAATGAGAAGATGTCCTGTATTCTTCATGACTCCCACGCCAAGTTCCTCAAGGTTTGGGGCCCGTGGTGGTCCTGTGCTCTACCCACTCTGCATCCAATCAGTTTGGGCCTCGCCAATTGACCCCCTCTTCCCTCCTGACCTGGGGATACCCTACCTTTCCCTTGTCCTTTTCTTACCCTACCTTTCTGCTCAATACCCCCTTTCTTCCTTTATCTTTCCTTCCCCTCTCTGGTGTCCCCTCTTCACCACCTATGTTTGCTTTTTGTGTGACTTTTTATTTGTGTTTTTTGTTCGTATGACCTCGAATTTTGTTTTGATTTTCAATTTTTTTTCTGGATTCTTCTGCGATTTAATTTCTGAGCAATCAAGCTCAGTTACCTTGTGTTGACCCCCGGTCTTGGCCAGAGGGTTGTTGATGTTCGACTATTCCCACTACCACATTTGTTTCTAATGTGCATTATTAAGCTGTGTTCTGTCATGCTTATTTGTTCACATCCCCTGCGTGGGATTATTATAATTGTTTTTCATTTCTTACAAAAATCTCAATGAAAAAAAAAAGATTGTAAAAAGCTATGGACTTATATTGAGCAACTGAACTGAAGTGGGGTGGGCATCAATTTCACAAGTAGATATTTGCACAATGGAACATCCTACGTTTAAGGGATCCCAGAGAGCTCCAACAGAAATATAAGGGCATTATACAACGGTCCCTGTTCATTTAACCACTTAAGCCCCGGACCATTTGGTAGCTAAAGGACCAGAGGTGAATTCAGAATTTTGCAGTGCGCTGCTTTAACTGTAAATTGTGCGGACATGCAATGTTGTACCCAAACGAAATTTGCGTCCATTTCTCTTTCCACAAATAGAGCTTTCTTTTAATGGTATTTGATTGCCTCTGCGATTTTTATTTTTTGCGATATAAACGGAAAAAGACCGAAAATTTTGAAAAAAAATGATATTTTCTACTTTTTGTTATAAGAAAAATCGAATAAACTCAATTGTAGTCATACATTTAGGCCAAAATAAATTCAGCCACATGTCTTTAGTAAAAAAAATGTCAATAAGCGTATATTTATTGGTTTGCGCAAAAGTTATAGCGTCTACAAACTAGGGTACATTTTCTGGAATTTACACAGCTTTAAATTTATGACTGCCTATCTCATTTCTTGAGGTGCTAAAATGGCAGGGCAGTACAAAAACCCCCCAAATGACCCCATTTTGGAAAGTAGACACCCCAAGGAAATTGCCGAGAGGCATGTTGAGCCCATTGAATATTTTTTATTTTTTTGTCCCAAGTGATTGAATAATGACAAAAAAAAAAAAAAAAATTACAAAAAGTTGTCACTAAATGATATATTGCTCACACATGCCATGGTTATATGCGGAATTGCACCCCAAAATACATTCTGCTGCTTCTCCTGAGTACGGGGATACCACATGTGTGGGACTTTTTGGGAGCCTAGCCGGGTACGGGGCCCCAAAAACCAAGCACCGCCTTCAGGATTTCTAAGGGCGTAAATTTTTGATTTCACTCCTCACTACCTATCACAGTTTCGAAGGCCATAAAATGCCAAAATAGCACAAAACCCCCATAAATGACCCCATTTTGGAAAGTAGACACCCCAAGCTATTTACTGAGAGGCATGATTAGTCCATGGAATATTTTATATTTTGCCACAAATTGCGGGAATATGACAAACTTTATTTTTTTTGCACAAAGTTGTCACTAAATGATATATTGCTCACACATACCATGGGCATATGTGAAATTACACCCCAAAATACATTCTGCTGCTTCTCCTGAGTACGGGGATACCACATGTGTGGGACTTTTTGGGAGCCTAGCCGCGTACGGGACCCCAAAAACCAAGCACCGCCTTCAAGATTTCTAAGGGCATAAATTTTTGATTTCACTCCTCACTACCTATCACAGTTTTGAAGGCCATAAAATGCCAAGATAGCACAAAACCCCCCCAAAATGACCCCATTTTGGAAAGTAGACACCCCAAGGAAATTGCTGAGAGGCATGTTGAGCCCATTGAATATTTTTTTTTTGTCCCAAGTGATTGAATAATGACAAAAAGAAAAAAAAAATTTACAAAAAGTTGTCACTAAATGATATATTGCTCAAACATGCCATGGTTATATGCGGAATTGCACCCCAAAATACATTTGGCTGCTTCTCCTGAGTACGGGGATACCACATGTGTGGGACTTTTTGAGAGCCTAGCCGCGTACGGGCCCCCGAAAACCAAGCACCGCCTTCAGGATTTCTAAGGGCACAAATTTTTGATTTCACTCCTCACTACCTATCACAGTTTTGAAGGCCATAAAATGCCAAGATAGCCCAAAACCCCCACAAATGACCCCATTTTGGAAAGTAGACACCCCAAGCTATTTGCCGAGAGGCATGGTGAGTATTTTACAGCTCTCATTTGTTTTTGAAAATGAAGAAAGACATATTGGTTTTTTTTTTTCAATTTTTAAAACTTTGTGACAAAAAGCGAGATCTGCAAAAAAGGGATTTTTATAACAGCTTACCTGTAAAATCCTTTTCTTGGAGTACATCACGGGACACAGAGCGACTTAGTCATTACTAATGGGTTATATAGATTACCTTCAGGTGTTGGCACTGGCCAATTCCAAACCGGAAGTACCCTCCCCTATATAAGCCCCTCCCATCCGGGAGCACCTCAGTTTTGTAGCCAAGCAATAAGTGTCCCAAAAAGAGGGGTGGGAGCTCTGTGTCCCGTGATGTACTCCAAGAAAAGGATTTTACAGGTAAGCTGTTATAAAAATCCCTTTTTCTTTTTCGTACATCACGGGACACAGAGCGACTTAGTCATTACTAATGGGACGTCCCAAAGCAATGCCAAATGAGGGGAGGGATACATAAGCTGGGCGCCATCAGGCATGAGGCTCTTTTGCGGCCTGCAACACACTGCGCCCAAAGGCGACATCCTCCTGACTTCTGACGTCTACCTGGTAGAATCTAGTAAACGTGTGTACTAAGGACCATGTTGTGGCCTTACAGACTTGAGCCAGGGAGGCTTGGTGATGCACTGCCCATGAAGTTCCAACTGCTCTCGTGGAGTGCACCCTAACTTTGAACGGAGGCGGTCTCCTTTTCAAGCCATAGGCTTGTATTATGACCTGTCGAATCCACTTGGCTAAAGTAGATTCTTGATGCTGCCTGACCCTTTCTGGGGCCTTCCGGCAGAACAAACAAAGAATCCGTTCTACGAATCTGAGCAGTGGCTTTAAGATAAGCTTTAACTGCTCTTACTACATCCAAAGAATGCAATAACTTTTCCTCTACCGAACTAGGTTTGGGGAAAAAGGAAGGAAGAACCACATCTTGGTTCAAATGGAACCTCGATACCACCTTAGGAAGAAGGCTGGATGAGGACGTAACACTACTCTGTCCTTATGGATAACCAGATATGGCTCCTTACAGGACAAGGCGGCTAATTCCGATACTCTTTTAGCCGAACAAATGGCTACTAAGAAAATCAATTTCCTGGTGAGAAGAACCAAGAAAATGTGCCGCAATGGTTCAAATGGTTGTTTCTGTAGAACCGACAGAACCAGGTTTAAGTCCCATGGACATATGGGAATACTAACCGGAGGGCTAATACGCATCACTCCTTGTATGAAAGCTTTGACTAATGAATGCAAAGCCAAGGGCCTTTGAAAAAAATATTGACAAGGCCGTCTGACCCTTGATAGTACTCAAGGCAAGCTTCCTATGTACAGCCCACTGTAGGAAGTCCAGAATCCTACCTATTACGTACTTACGTGGATGCCATTTCCTGGCCTCACCCCACGTGATGTACGCCTTCTAGATCCTATAATAGATCTGCCTGGATACAGGCTTCCTGGCATTGATCATGGTAGATACCACAGGATTAGAGAGCCCTCTCTTTTTTAGAATGTGGGCTTCTATAGCCAGGCCGTCAAACCTAGGGCTGGTAAGGAAGGGTAGTATATCGGTCCTTGCGAAAGCAGGTCCGGACGATGTGGGAGGGTCCAAGGACTTCCCACTGACATTTTTACAATCTCCGCGTACCATGCCCTTCGGGGCCACGCTGGAGCCACCAGAATCACTGGTTTCTTTTCTACCCTGATTCTGCGGATTAATCGCGGTGGGAATGCATATATCAGCTTGAACTGATCCCAAGGGAACACTAGGGCATCCGAACCGCAAGCTAGGGGATCCTTTGTGCGAGACACAAATCTGTCCACCTTTGCGTTGAATCTGGATGCTAGCAGATCTACATCCGGTGTTCCCCACCGCTGGCATATTGCCTGGAAAACCTCGGGGTGAAGAGACCATTCCCCCGGGCATAATTGCTGGCGACTTAAAAAGTCCGCTCTCCAATTTTCCACTCCTGGGATGAAAACCGCGGATATGGCTGTGACATACCTTTCTGCCCATTCCAGGATGCAATTCGCTTCCCTCTGGGCTGCACGACTCCTGGTGCCACCCTGGAGATTGATATATGCCACTGCTGTGGCATTGTCTGATTGAATTCTGACAGGTGACCCTTGGAGTTTGGATGTCCATGCTACTAGGGCATACCGGGCTGCTCGTATCTCTAAGAAATTGGTGGGCAGGGCCTTCTCTGCTTCTGACCACTTGCCCTGGAGAGACCATTGCTCCAGTACTGCCCCCCAGCCTATGAGGCTGGCAACTGTAGTGACCACCTTCCAAGAAACCGGACTGAAGGGTTTCCCTTCCCAGATTCTGGGGCACCAACCACCAATGGAGGCTCTTGCGAACGGAAGGGGACAGGGACATTGGTAAGTCTAAAGCCTGAACTTTTTTGTTCCAGGCTGACAGTATGGCCCTCTGCAAGTTCCTTGAATGGAATTGACCGTAGGGTACCGCTTCGAATGAAGCCACCATTTTTCCCAGCAGCCTTATACACAGGCGTATGGATGGTTTTTCTTTTTTGCACCCACTAAGTGGGTCAAATCTTTCAAAGACGACACCTTCTCTGGAGGTAAGAAAATCTTTCTCTGATTTGAATCCAGTCTTAGCCCCCAAGTATTCCAGGCTTTTGACTGGTTTTAGGGCTGACTTGTCTCGGTTGATAATGCAACCGTGAGATTCCAGATACTTGATTATCTTGTGAACGACCACTTCTAGTTTTTTTCACTGAGTGGTCTATCAGCAACAAGTCGTCTAGATATGCCATTATCGTTACACCTTGTGTTCCTAGTTTGGCCAATCGTAGGGCCAGAATTTTTGTGAACACTCGTGGTGCCGTGGCCAGACCGAAAGGTAAGGCTCTAAACTGAAAATGGCGCCCTTCTACTGCAAGGCGTAGAAATTTCTGGTGGGCCGGACAGATGGGAATATGCAAATAAGCATCCCTTATGTCGATCGAGGCTAACCATTCCTGCCCTTGTAGGGCGGTGGCCACCGATCGGATCGACTCCATCCGAAAAAGTCCTGATATGTAGGAACTTGTTTAGCCCTTTTAGATTTAATATGGGCCTCATGTCCCCATTTGGTTTGGGGACTGTGACAAGGTTCGAGTAAAACCCGAACCCGTTTTCTTTCAAGGGAACCTTCATGATTACCCTTGGGGCAATAGTTGCTCTAGTGCCAGAAGGAGGGATCCACTCTTCTGGGGATCGCTTGGCACGTTTGACCTTATAAAATGGGCAGGAGGAATGTCTTTTAACTCCAGCCTGTGTCCCAGACTTACTGCGGAGATCACCCATCTCTGATGGTGTCCCGCCAGGTCTCTGTGAACCACTGAAGTCTTCCCCTCACCCGACTGAGTGGGGGCAACCCTTCATGACTTAGGGGGAGGTCTTGTACCTATCTTGACCCAGGGTTTCTTGTTACCCTGTGATTGTCTCTGATTTCTGCCCCCTGGATTTGACCGCGGAGGCCGTCGGAACTGTTTCACAGCCGATGTGCCAGGGACTGGAGAAGTAGGCCTCTTAAAAGAAGGACTTCTACCCTTGTTCTTAACCGGTAAGAGTGAACTTTTACCGGCAGAAATTTTCTAGATATATTTGTCCAGATCTTCTCCAAATAAGCGTTCTCCATGAAATGGGAAGCTAACCAGCAGTTTTTTACAGGGAGCTTCAGCAGACCAGTTTTTGAGCCACAGAAGCCTACGCATATGTACTATAGACAGCGTAAAGCGGGAGGCCTGTTGGATTGTATCCTTTATGGCGTCCACCGCAACACAAGGCTCTAGGCAGGTCAGCTAGGGCAAGAGCCTGCTGATCTGGTAAGTCCCTTAAGACTTGTTTCAACTGATCTTTCACTGCTTGGCAGACTCCAATCGCTGCTACCGCAGATTGTGTCACCATGCTTGCTGTAGAGAAAGCAGATTTTAGTAAAGACTCCAATTTTTTATCTATTGGGTCTTTGAACATTGGAACATTATCTACTGGACATGTCAGTGATTTGTTAACAGAAGAGATGGCTGCGTCCACTGTAGGGACCCTCCATTTTTTTATGAACTTATCCTCCATGGGATAGATCACCGGAAATCTCTTGGGGGGAGCAAATATTTTATCAGGATGCTCCCAATCCTGGTAAATAAGCCCTTCTAATAAAGGGTTGATTGGGAAGGAACAGACAGCCTGGGGAGCTTTTAGCGACCCCAGCGAGGAAACCGTAGTGGATGCTGGTTCCGCCAGAGGCATTTTAAATGCTGATCGGACCATATTAGTCAGAGACTGAACCCATAATCTTTCAGCCTGAGATGCTGAGAAAGGTTCTTCCACTGTTGATTCCTCCATAACTGAATCAACCTCATCCTGATCCCCTTCAGGTAGGTCGATCTCTGTGTGGGGCTGTTCCTCCACTAACAGGCACTCTGAAGGAGGAGACGGAGATCGGACGCGCTTTCCCTGTGACAGGGAAGCAGCGATCAATGCTGTTTATCTCTCTTCCAATCCTCCCAGAGTTGAGGATAAAACCTCCTCTGTTATATATACAGGAGCAGGAGGACTGGGGACAGCCGCAGCACCAGGCACTCCTGCGGAGTTTCTACGGCTACTGACCTCTGAATTCTCAGGGGAGATTGGTGCAGTACAAGCATGCCCAATATCCTCAGAGCCCGATGGAGACCCCTTTGGCTTCCTGGAAGACTTATTTCCGGAGCGTCTGGACGACATATCCTTTAAGCACAAAGCTGAGGTATTCCCGTCGTCATACACCAATTTTTGCTGGTAATAGTCTAACACAGTTGCTGCTATATACCAGCTGGTGTCCACTAAAGTGCCTTTCTATGGGGATGCCTGCATCAACCGCCTCTGTGTGCCACTGTTTGTTGCTAGCTCTGTTTGCATCCAGCTGACACTTGTACTGTGTCTTTTAACCATGCTGGGACGCCTGCACATGCGCAGAAGCGCCGCGGCGCGCATCGAGCGTCATCCACCCGCCCCGCCCCTTTTTTTTCATAGGAGGCGCGTGCACGCGCCCGCGCGCCATTGGCGCCCTTTTCGAAATCAAACAGGGACTAGGAGCCAGGGCCCTTTTTGCCGGAGGGCCTGTGCGGTGGATGAGCGCAGCAACAGGGCAGAGGAAGTGGATTCCCACAGAGAAACTTACCAACTGCCTGGATCTTTTGACTTGAGAAAACCAAAGATCCACATGACAAGAAAAATGGACTACAGCGGCCTCTAGTGGTTTAACACAGGTACCGCGGTCCCCTTTTTTTTTTTTTTCTTGACTACTATTAAAATTTTACATTTTCAGTAGTTACAGGCATACACAGATATTAGCGGGAATACCGTTAGGTAACAGACAGAAAGACAAATTAGGCTTGGGGGTCCCCCAATAGAACCAAGTTCCTGGGGGCCCCCACTTACCTGATCCCCGCCGCAGGACTTTGTTTGGTCCACAGAAGTCCAAACTTCACCTATCACGGCAGGCATTGTAATTAAACCTTCAGGGACCGGGTTCCCAAGGATTCCACTCCCCTGGACCTGTATAGCACCCTGCACAGACAACATCTTGGTCGTGGGTATGACCAGAGCTCTGGATCCCAGGGTCCAGCCCTCCTAAGAGAGGCATTACAGGCAAAACCTTGCTCTTCTGCTGCAAGGCCCGGGTACCGACCGTTTAGCTATGAAGCTTTTTTGGTGGGATCCGGAACAGCTTACTAAGGCCCAAAAGAACCTGTACGCAAGCCCAGTGAAAACACATGTTACTCTTTGGCCAACACCTTAGACACTGGCAAAAAACTGAGGTGCTCCCGGATGGGAGGGGCTTATATAGGGGAGGGTACTTCCGGTTTGGAATTGGCCAGTGCCAACACCTGAAGGTAATCTATATAACCCATTAGTAATGACTAAGTCGCTCTGTGTCCCGTGATGTACGAAAAAGAAATACTCAACATACCTCTCAGCAAATAGCTTGGGGTGTCTACTTTCCAAAATGGGGTCATTTGGGGGGGTTCAGTGCCATCTGGGCATTCCATGGCCTCCGAAACTGTGATAGGCAGTGAGGAGTGAAATCAAAAATTTACAGCCATAGAAATCCTGAAGGCAGTGCTTGGTTTTCGGGGTCCCGTACGCGGCTAGGCTCCCAAAATGTCTCACACATGTGGTATCCCCGTACTCAGGAGAAGCAACAGAATGTATTTTGGGGTGCAATTCCACATATAACCATGGCATGTTTGAGCAATATATAATTTAGTGACAACTTTTTGTACATTTTTTTTTTTTTTTGTCATTATTCAATCACTTGGGACAAAAAAAAAAAAAATATTCAATGGGCTCAACATGCCTCTCAGCAAATAGCTTGAGGTGTCTACTTTCCAAAATGGGGTCATTTGAGGGGGGTTTTGAACTGTCCTGGCATTTTATGCACAACATTAGGAAGCTTATGTCACACATCATCCACTCTTCTAACCACTTGAAGACAAAGCCCTTTCTGACACTTTTTGTTTACGTGAAAACATTTTTTTTTTTGCAAGAAAATTATGTTGAACCCCCAAACATTATATATTTTTTTAAAGCAAAGGCCCTACAGATTAAAATAGTGAGTGTTGCATTTTATTTTTTTTTCCCACACAGTATTTGCGCAGCGATTTTTCAAACGCATTTTCTGGGGAAAAACACACTTTTTTTATTTTTAATGCACTAAAAAACACTATATTGCCCAAATGTTTGATGAAATAAAAAAGATGATCTTAGGCCGAGTACATGGATACCAAACATGACATGCTTTAAAATTTCGCACAAACGCGCAGCGGCGAGAAACTACATTCATTTTTAAAAGCATTTAAAAGCCTTTACAGGTTACCACGTTAGATTTACAGAGGAGGTCTACTGCTAAAATTACTGCCCTTGATCTGACCTTTGCGGTGATACCTCACATGCATGATGCAATTGCTGTTTACATATGACGCTAGACCGACGCTTGCGTTCGCCTTTGCGCAAGAGCAGGGGGGGACAGCGGTGCTTTTTTTTTTTTTTTTTTATTATTTATTTTGCTTTTCTATTTTATTTTTAAACTGTTCCTTCCATATTTTTTTTTTTTTTATCATTTTTATTGTTATCTCAGGGAATGTAAATATCCCCTATGATAGCAATAAGTAGTGACAGGTACTCTTTTTTAGAAAAAAAATGGGGGGTTAGACCCTAGATCAGTGATGGCGAACCTTGGCACCCCAGATGTTTTGGAACTACATTTCCCATGATGCTCAGGCACTATGCAGTGTAGTTGCGCATCATGGGAAATGTAGTTCCAAAACATCTGGGGTGCCAAGGTTCGCCATCACTGCCCTAGATCTTTCCTCTGCCCTCAAAGCATCTGACCACACCAAGATCGGTGTGATAAAAAGCTTTCCCAATTTCCCAATGGCGCTGTTTATATCCGGGGGGGGGGCATTCCCTCCCACTGCTTGTAAAAGCAGTCTAGAGGCTAATTATCTGCTAGAATTGCTTTTAAATGAAAGCTGGCCACTGGCTGAAAAGAATGATACCAAGATGATACCTAAACCCGCAGGCATCATTCTGGTATAAACATTCAAAGTCCAGCAACATACCAGTACGTTGCTGGTCCTTGTTGGACATGTATTGTAATCTTTTTTTTCATGCAGCCTGTTGGCTGAACGAAAAAAAGAGCTTGATCGGTGGGTATGCCCACCATTAGAATACCTCCCTTCATCCACCCACTTCTAATGATGGGCATATATGCCGAAGCATGGGGGCATCCTCCCGCAAAAAAGTTATGCCGCGTACACACGGTCGGACTTTTCCACGGGCAAGCCTTCGTCGGAATTTCGACCGTAAGTACGCAGCATAAAAGGTTATGCCGCGTACACACGGTCAAACTTTTCCACGGGCAAGCCTCCGTCGGAATTTCGACCGTATATACGCGGCATTAGGAGCAAAATCGCTCCTCCGCCCCTGCTGCCCCCATGCTTCGGCATATATGCTCTTTTTTTAACTGTGGTGGTGAAATCACCTCCTACAGCGTTGGAGTCACGGCTTTATGTATCGTAGGAGCAAACGCTGTTGCTGTCAAGATAAATAAATCCGCGATGCAACTGAATGGCGTACCTGCTAAGCAAATGATGGTTAACATTAACACAAAGTAACATTACAGTACAACAGTAAGACCTTACCATACCATACCTGCAAAGCAAATACCAAAACAAAACCTAGTAAAAAATAAAACATTTTTTTAACGCAACCTGTGCCTAAAATATATATATGCCGAAGCATGGGGGCATCCTCCCGCAAAAAAGTTATGCCGCGTACACACGGTCGGACTTTTCCACGGGCAAGCCTCCGTCGGAATTTCGACCGTATATACGCGGCATTAGGAGCAAAATCGCTCCTCCGCCCCTGCTGCCCCCATGCTTCGGCATATATGCTCTTTTTTTTTAACTGTGGTGGTGAAATCACCTCCTACAGCACTGGAGTCACGGCTTTATGTATCGTGGGAGCAAACGCTGTTGCTGTCAAGATAAATAATTCCGCGCTGCAGTTGAATGGCGCACCTGAAAACAAAAAATTACATACCTGAAAAGCAAGCATGATAAAACATTGCAGAATGGAATACAGTAAAAAAGAGCAGAACAATAGAGAGAAAAGAGAGAGAGAGAGAGAGAGAGAGAGAGAAAACACAATAAAACGACAACTGTTTTTGGTTTTTTTATTTTATATTTTTTTTGTGTTTTACGTTTTTTTTTTATTTTTTACACTTTTTTTTTTAAACTTTAACAACTGTAATGGTTCGGGTCTCTCAAAATGTAATGGCATCTTGGGAGACCCTGTGTAAGTGTGTCCTAGTCTGTGAAATGCTGTACCCTACGCTAAAACTTCACTTTTGAGTGGTAGCGTTCAAAACATTCACCAAGGCAAAGACCAGGTTTGTCAGGACAGAGTGGACAATAATAACGGGTGTCACGCCTAAATCCGCGCTTGCTACAGACACATCTTTTTTCGGGGGTTCGTTGGGTAGGGGTACTCGGGAGGGCATAGGGATAATGCCTCTCATGCAGCCGGCTTACTGCATTTGGTTGGGGATGGTGAGGTGCAGAACCGCCTGGATACAGGAGTTCTGTGACTATCTCATTCTGGAATTTTAGAAGAGATAAAGTCCCGCCTGAAGCTCTGTATAGCACATGAGCGTTCAGCAAAGCCAATTGGAATAAGGATAGAGACACTTTTTTGTACCAGCGTCTCGCCTTACGGTCAATTAGATACGGCGCCAACAAATGGTCGTTGAGGTCCACCCCTCCCATATTTTTGTTATATTCGTGGACACAGAGGGGTTTCTCCACAACACCAGTCGCCGTAGGAATTTGGACTGTCGTGTCTGCATGAAGGGAGGTAAGAAGGAAAACATTCTTATTGTCCCTCCACTTCATAGCGAGCAAATTATTACACTTCAAGTAGGCTCTCTCCCCCAGCCTAAGACGGGGATCTACAAGCCGCTGGGGAAAGCCCCGGCGATTAGGTCGCACGGTGCCACATGCTCCAATCGGATGATCAAACTTGTGACTAAACAGTGGCACGCTCGTGTAATAATTGTCCACATACAAGTGGTACCCCTTTCCGAATAAGGGTGACACCAAGTTCCACACTATCTTGCCAGCGCTCCCTATGTAATCCGGGCAGTTGACCGGCTCAACCTGACTATCTTTTCCCTCATAAACCATAAAGCTCCATACATAGCCTGTTGCCCTGTCACAGCACTTATAGAGCTTGACCCCGTATCTGGCAAGCTTGCTGGGAAGGTACTGCTTGAAAGCCAAGCGGCCAGAAAATTTAATCAGGGACTCATCAACGCAGACAGCTTGATCGGGAATAAACAAGGCTGCAAAACGTTCCTTGAAGTGGTTTATGAGGGGCCGAATTTTATAGAGCCGGTCGTATTCAGGGTCCCCACGTGGACGACAAAGTTCATTGTCGTTGAAATGCATGAACCGCAAAATCTGCTCGTATCGTTTCCTGGGCATGGAGGCAGAGAACACGGGCATGTGGTCAATTGGGTGCGTGGACCAATAAGCATGCAATGACGGGAATTTATGTGTGCCCATGTTGAGGGAAAGGCCCAGAAAGGTCTTAAATTCGGAAACCGTAATTGGTTTCCAATCTTTGGAAATGGAAGGCAACTGGGGATTAGCGGCGATGAATTGACCAGCATATAAATTACTCTGGTCCACAATAGATCTATAGAGATCTTCCGTGAAAAACAGCGAATAAAAATCGATTGGCATAAAATCAGCTGTTTCCACCTGAATCCGGGTTGGGCAGTGAATGGGGGGAAGTACGGGTTCTGCAGAAGTGGTGGGGACCCAATCAGGATAGGCGAATTCTGCAGGAAGGGCACTATGGGCACAACGGGCCTGCCTTTGTCTTCTTGGTGGCAGTGGGACACTACTTGTGCTTGCCACCTCGCCAGCTTGAACTGCACTTATGGGACTCGCCACGTCACCACGTGATACTGCAGTGCTGGATGTACGCCCAGGCTGTACTAGGCCGCTGGTGCTTGCCAATTCACCAGAAGGAATAGCGGCGCTAGTACTACTCTGCTCCATGATACGAGAGCCCTGCGGTTCTTGCTCCTCAACAACCTCAGAAGATCGGGTACGCCTGACCTTAGCAGGGACCTCAACTTCGTCGTCAGAGCTATCTGACGTGGGGCCGCTGACGTCACTGTCTTCTACGGGAAGATATTCTGAGCCTGAATCTGACAGATACGTCACCTCCTCTTCACTATCTGTCATGCTCAGAATCTCGTAGGCCTCTTTACTAGTGTACCTTCAACTTGCCATTTTGGGCTCTAAATTTAGGGGTACACTAGTAAGATTCACAGGAAAAAAAGCACCTGACTGTCGTCAGCAAATATATCCAACGCTACAAAAAAAACTGTTAGCGGTCGCAGGGATCAGGACTGTCTCTGCGAACGCTGCAGTTATGTGTTTTGTGTTTGGTAAGTGACAGTGATCGATCGATACTGCACTTGGGTGGGCTGGGCTGGGCTGGGCGGAGGGGCTAAACGCAGGTGCTAGCAGGTATCTGGGCTGATCCCGCTAACACTGCGTTTTTGGGAACCCTAAACCGCTGGGGACGCTAGTATAGATCTGATCAGATACTATACCACTAAGGGAGGTGTATGCTTTGCGCGTGGGTGTTCGCGTTACTGGCACTAACCCAACGCTGCCTGGGGCGACGCAGACCCTCTCTGGCGCTAAAACCTAATTGATCTCACCCGCCGGGCGATCAGTGGGTTAAACCTTTATTGGGTTATATACGGCGGGTGCCCTGATGCTATAAAAAGCAAACTAACCAACCAGCGTCACCCTTATATGGTGATCACTGGTGAAAGGGTTAACTAGGGGCAATCAGGGGGTTCAAACCTTTATTAGGTTAAATATGGGGGTACCCGACGCTATATAAAAACCTGACGGGTTACCTAAATAACTAAATAACTAACTGGGTAACCAGTGTCACCAGTGACGCTTATATGGTGATCACTGGTGAAAGGGTTAACTCTAGGGGCAATCAGGGGGTTAAAATAATATATGGGGGTACCTGACGCTCTAAAAACCTGCGGCGAAACTAAAAAGAAATAACTGGCTATCTAGGGCACCTCCGGCACTAAATACAGCGATCGAAAATACGATCGCTTAGTGACGCTGGCGTTAGGGGGTGAAAGGGTTACCTGGGGGGCGATCAAGGGGTTAAACCTTTATTAGGGGGGGTTAGGGGGCTACCCTGGGCCTAAAGGGGCCTAATCCTAACTGCCCTGCAACTTTTTACTATCACAGATGACACTAAATGCAGTGATCAGTAAAATAAATGATCACTGCAATCAGTGACACTGTGATTGGGGGCTGGGGGGTGACCTGGGGGGTGATCTGGGGGTGACTGGGGGGTGAAATGTGTGCCTATGTGTACCTAAGTGTCAGTGGACTGTTGGTGCACTAACCTGCTTCCTCTCTCCTCGGCGCCGGAATCGAAAAGACCGCCGCGAGGGAGATGACATCACTTCCTCCTGCCTGTGTTTACATCACATGGCGGAGGAAGCATTTTCATTCGCCGGGAGCGATCGCGAGGGGGTGGCCGAAATCGAATGGTCACCCCCTCATCTCTGATCGCTCCCTAACAATAAACGGCCGCTCAATGTATAGGAGGGGGGTCCGATCGAACCCCCCAACTGTACAAAGGCGATCACGTATGCTCTACGTGATTGTGCCTGTCGGTGCCATTCTGCCGACGTATATATACAGTGAGCGGTCGTTAAGTGGTTAAGATTACCAAAAACTATGTAGAGCAACAACCTACCAATCAATACCCATCCACTACATTCTTTTTTAGATCTACAAAAAAAGTTTGTACAATATGCTTATGTGTGTAGCTAGCCTCACATCCATATTAAAAAGTCTTCCAAACTACGGCATTGTCACAGGTTTTTTTTTTTTGAGCAGTCTTGGGTAGGACACAAACATCTCTTTTGTATGTCCCAAAATGAATGATAATTCATACAGTTGTATCTTTACCTGTGACATCTCTTTTTTATGGTTGGGAACTTGAACTGATGGCATCAAGTCTGTAATGTGTTGCCCTAGAACCTCCTCTGAGTCTGTATAGCCATAAAGCTGTGCACAGGATAGATCGCAGGAAACAATTCGCCCCTAGAAGACACAAAGTAATGACCAATCAACAATTTATAATCATGTAACTGCCCTTGCTGACGAAGTCCCGTAGGACGTAACACGTACCGGGGGAAGGATCTATCTTGCAGACGTCACCCGCTGTCATCGTATCTTATGCTGCTATTGTTGCACCATGGAACATCCATGCTGGATGTTAGGGTTGTCCCAATACTAGTATCGGTATCGATACAAAGCATTTCCCCGGGTACAGTACTCAGGGAAAATGCTCCGATGCTTATACTTGGGCAGTCAGGGATGATCGGTGCGGCGGGGGAGTTACAAGCATCGATCTCCCTGTATAGATTTCAATACAGCCTGACAGCTTCTCCCCCAACCCCCCCCCTCTCTTTTCAGCTGTTTTTGTGAAATCTATACAGCGGTGATCGGTGCTTGTAACTCCCCCCAAAGCCACACCGATCACCGCTGACTGTCCCTGTATCCTTCTCCAGTTCCCCCATCCGTGCTGCTCTCCCCCTCCGTGCTCCGTGTCCCCCCTCCGTGCTGCTGCTGTCCTCCTCCGTGCTCCGTGTCCCCCCTCCATGCTGCTGCTGTCCTCCTCCGTTATTCTGCTCTCCCCTCCGTGCTGCTGCTGTTCTCCTCGCTCAGTGTCACCCTCCATGTCCCCCCTCTGCGCTCCGTGTCACCCTCCATATCCTCCTCCGCTCCCCTCTGTCAGGATGGAGAGCGGAGGTAGGAGCCGCTAAACCTGGCTCCTACCTTTTCCGAATGAACAGAGTCAGTAATCACTGACTCTGTCCATTCATATAACTGAAACATTGTAACCTGTGTTTAGGATGCTTCAGTTTATGAATGGAGAGGAGCCGTTGTCTCCTCTCCATTCATTTTCAGTGCAGCTGAAAAAGGGACTGGGGAATCTGTGCCCTTAGTCCCTTTCTCTGTCTCAAAGGGGAGATGTCAGAGGTCTGTTAAGACCCCTGATATCTCACCAAAGCCCCCCAACAGGGCTAAAAATAAAAAAATAAAATTGCAATAAATAATTTAAAAAAAATTCAAATAAAAAACACACTGACACCATCCACTCCCCCGCCCCCAAGAAAGCATTATAAAAAAAACATAACAAAAAATAGTAAAAAAAAAAAAAAAAAAAATACTGACACATGTGCCACTGTCACATGACATAACAAAAAAGTATCGGTATTTGGTATCGGCGAGTACTTGAAAAAAAAGTATCGGTACTTGTACTCGGTCTTAAAAAAGTGGCATCGGGACAACCCTACTAGATGTTATTGATTGATAGAATTTTTTTTAAACTCATCACTGCTGTATGAAGCCTGGCAAATACAACTTTTTAAATAAATGAATACATTTTTGATGGAAAGCACTTAGTTTTTGTCCTTTTCTTCTATACCATTTCTGGCTGATCTGGTCCATTGGAGTGCTGGTTACCCTCATCCCGCTGTGAATACAAGCTCGATTGACCTTCTAATAGTTTAGAGGTCCATCAGATCTGGTAAGCTCCCAATTTTTATCAGCTGGTGAAGGTGGTGTCGCACTGAAATCTGATATTCATCACAAGGTTTCTTCATCTACTTTTACCTGGGACTTTTAGTTCCTTTGTGAACATTGTATTTACGGCCATTTTATTATTGTGCTGCACTTAATTTTATTTTGTACATGTAACTGGATACAATTAAGCATGGATTAAAACCAGAAATTCTAGCGAACCGCTAAATACATTGTATGTAGCATTGTTTAACCTGCCAAATCTTTACAGCTTTTATGTGCCACCTGCCTGCCCACCCGGAAATGAATCCGTAGTGAGATGAAGAAGATTCATTGCACATTGAGTAGTCTTCAGGCAGAAAGGTGGCATGAGAAGCTACAAACCAAAAAAGGGCAACGCCACCTGTCTGCTTATGCAATGTGGCAAAGATGTGCGCATCATAAGACTGGCTGGACAAAAATGTGTAATTGCAAATGTTTCTATAGTTCTGCTTTGATGGCTAGGCTAACCTATAATATGAGGCATGACTTTTTTTGTAAAAAAGCCTTTTATTTCTTAGAATCTAAACATTTATGAATATTATTATAATAATAAGGGATTTATATAGCGCCAACAGTTTGCACGGCACTGTGTTGTAATGGAGTACACATACAAACATTTAAGATTCTAAGAAATGAAAAGATTTTAAAACTCTCAGTCATACCACAGGATCACTTCACAACACGAATCTAACATTCTTAATCTCACTTTCCCAAAATGTGTGCCCTAATGGATTTGACCTTATTAAATGAATCCGTGGCATTCTATCCTCTTGTACAACGCATGTTAATGAATTATAAAACCCCTTTTTTTTTTTTAAGCATATGTGTAAACAACGTGGTGCAAAACATTTACATAAGCCAAAAATATAAAAATTTAAATAAACAACATTAGTCCAAAAAAACCTTAAATATAAAACAAAAATCTGGTATAAAATCCCCTATTTATATCTAAGCATTATATCTAAAAACACCATAAATAAATAGGGTTTTTTACTAGGTTTTTATTCAGGGGATTTTAGTAAATAATATTAATTGGGGTCACATTTATGAAACAAAAGGGAATGAAATAGGAGTGGTATTTGTTTTTTAAATAAGGAGGTGTTCAAATTATTAATGTCGTTTATGAAGCTTATGCGATTGTAATAAACGTCAAGCATTTGAGGTAGTTTTCACCTGTATTTGCCAGCGGAATAATAAATAAAACGGACCGATTAGGCTCCAGGAAGATAGCGTCGTTATGGCAGATGTTGAGGTACCCAAATAGTGCCTGAATAGAATAAATTAGAAGCTTTTGGCTTAGATAAAATGGTGCCAATAGAATGGCAAGAAAGGTCTTTAGAAAGATGGCACCTTATTAGCAATAGACCTGAGGATATAGGAGGAGTGAGGTCTCTGGACACATGGCGGACAAATAGCATGGGATCTAAGTGCCGATTCACACTTGTGCGAGTTGATACCGAATGCGATGCGATAAACAAAAACTAGATTTGCATGTTATCCAAAAAGTAATTGTTTTCAATGACGGTCGTTCACATCTATACGTTGCGATTCCTCTCCGAATGCGATGCAATGAAAAAAAAGGGTCTTGTGCGAGTTTAGAGCGTTGCGAATTTAGTCTCCATAGACATGAACATAAATCGTTCTGGAAGCGCATTGTTTGCTTCAGATATGTGCGAATTATTCACCTCCAGCTCCTCCTCTCCCCACAAAAGAAAACAGGGAAGAGCACAGGAAGTTCACACCCATTTTTTTTCTTGCCTTTTTGATTTGTGCCTAATTTACATTCTAAGCGCATTAAATTCTCATGAATTCGCATTACAATCGCGCTGGTAATAACCAAAAACGCAAAGAAAAAATTTGCATCACAACTGCATCGCACAAGTGTGAACCGGCACTTAGACTATAAATATGGAACGCTGTCACCCAATCACGATCCCCTGGGAATTCATGTGATCGAGTGACAAAACGCATTGGGGTAGTGTTTTGGGTGACATTGAGTACATTGTGAACCCAGAAGAAACCGATTTGCTTTCTATAAGCTGTGGATGTCCATGTGTACATACAGTTGTGCTCATAAGTTTACATACCCTGCCTTATTCAGAGAATAACACAAAAACTTTTTTCACTCATAGTTAATAAATGGCTTCAGCCAAACGCTATCAATAAACTGTGTTCACTCTTTTTAAATCACAATGACAACAGAAACTATCCAAATGACCCTAATCAAAAGTTTACATACCCTGGTGATTTTGGCCTGATAACATGCACACAATGGGGTTTGAATAGCTATTAAAAGGTAACCAATTCTCACCTGTGATCTGTTTGCTTGTAATTTAGTGTGTGTGTGTGTGTGTGTGTGTGTGTGTGTGTGTGTGTGTGTGTGTGTGTGTGTGTGTAAAAGGTCAATGAGTGTCTGGACTCCTGACAGAACCTTGCATCTTTCATCCAGTGCTGCACTGACATTTCTGGATTCTGAGGCCTCGTACACACGGCCGAGGTTCTCGTCGAAAAAAACATGTCGTTTTTTTCAACGAGATTCTTGGACAAGAAAATTGTCCCGGCCGAGTGTACACACGCTCGATTCAAAGAACCCGCGGTTCTTTGAATGGAGCGTACGCGGTGACGTCATCGACTACGACGAGCATGCGCTCGTCACATTCGATGCCGTCGCCGCCATCTTGGTATACCCTACGTCTGCCTAGGAAGCTACCGCGCATGCGTCGAATTCATTTCGAACATGCAAGGGCTTCCGGGAGGACAGGTAAGTGTACACACACTCACTTTTCTCGTCGAGAAACATGCCGACGAGAATCTCGACGAGAAAATAGCGAGCAGGTTCTCTATTTTCTCGTCGAGGTTACTTGTCGGTTTTCTCGAAGAGAAACCATACACACGAACGAATTTCTCGGCAAGACATCTCTGCCAGCAAGTTTCTTGCTGGTTCTTGCCGAGAAACTCGGTCGTGTGTACGAGGCCTTAGTCATGGGGAATGCAAAAGAATTGTCAAAGGATCTGCAGGAAAAAGGTAGTTGGACTGTATAAAACAGGAAAGGGATATAAAAAGATATCCAAGGAATTGAGAATGCCAATCAGCAGTGTTCAAACTCTAATCAAGAAGTGGAAAATGAGGGGTTCTATTGAAACCAAACCACTTTCAGGTAGACCAACTAAAATTTCAGTCACAACTACCAGGAAAATTGTTTGGGATGCAAAGAAAACCCCACAAATAACTTCAGATGAAATACAGGACTCTCTGAAAACATGTGGTGTGGCTTTTTCAAGATGCACAATAAGGAGGCACATGAAGAAAGATGGGCTGCATGGTCAAGTCGCCAGAAGAAAGCCATTACTACGCAAATGCCACAAAGTATCCCGCTTATAATAGGCCAAACAGCACAGAGACAAGCCTCAAACCTTCTGGCACAAAGTCATGTGGAGTTATGAGACCAAAATTGAGCTTATTGGCCACAACCATAAAAGCTACATTTGGAGAGGAGTCAACAAGGCCTATGATGAAAGGTACACCATTCCTACTGTGAAAAACGGAGGTGGATCGCTGATGTTTTGGGGATATATGAGCTACAATGGCACAGGAAATTTGGACAAAATTGTTGGCAAGATGAATGCAGTATGTTATCAAAAAATACCGAAGGAACATTTGCATTCATCAGCCAGGAAGCTGAGCATGGGACGTACTTGGACATTCCAACATGACAATGATTCAAAACACAGGGCCAAGTCGACCCGTCATTGGCTACAGCAGAGTAAAGTGAAGGTTCTGGAGTGGCCATCTCAGTCTCATGACCTCAATATCATTGAGCCACTCTGGGGAGATCTCCAATGTGCAGTTCATACAAGACAGCTCAAGAATTTACAGGAACTGGAGGCTTTTTGCCAAGAGGAATGGGCAGCTTTACCATCTGAGAAGATAAAGAGCCTCATCCACAAATACCACAAAAGACTTCAAGCTGTCATTGATGTTAAAGGGGGCAATACACTGTATTAAGAACTGGGGTATGTAAACTTTTGATCAGGGTCATTTGGGTAGTTTCTGTTGCCATTAAGTTTTAAAGCGGAGCTCCGCCGGAAAAAAAAAATATTAAAAGCCAGCAGCTACAGCTACAGCAGCTGCTGGCTTTTAATATTTGGACACTTACCTGTCCTGGAGTCCAGCGACGTCCGCAGCAGAGGACGAGCGACCGCTCGTCGCTCTGCTGCTCCCTCCGCCATCCTCGCTGAGGGAACCAGGAAGTGAAGCCCTGCGGCTTCATGCCCGGTTCCCTACGGCACATGCGCGAGTCGTGCTGCGCCGTTCTGATTGGTGCTCCTGTGTTCTGGGAGCCGAGTGTCTCCCAGAACACCAAGGGAAGTCTGCGGGAAGTGACGTAACTCCCACAGATTCCCGGAGACAGGACTCCCGGATGTGGGTGAAAATACCTGTCTTAGACAGGTATCTTCACCCCCCTTCTCCCTGAAAGGTGTCAATTGTGACACCGGAGGGGGGGAGGGTTCCAAATAGCAAAAGTTGCTATTTAGGGTGGAGCTCCACTTTAATAAAAAAAAAAAAGTGTAAAAATCTTTTGGAATTTTCTTCTTGGTTTTGTACTGCCAGCCTTGAGGACTGGAGGAGGAGAAACAAAGGCAAACGCGAATGATCAGAGAACCCCAATTAAAGGGGAACAATGCCTTATATGGCCTAATATAACGTTTAAGTCATATTTACAAGGTGAGAGCGCAATTGGTGGTTTTGCACAAGAGTGAAGGTGCGCGATTAAGTTATTGGAAGCACATACAACGGAATGAAGGATTATATAGAAACTTTCATGATTTTATGATATAAAATAACTCGGTTAAAGGCGTTTGTTAAAATTTTTGGACCAAATGTGAATTATTGACTTTTTTTTAAAAATACGTTAGTACTACACTGATTTATTTTGTTTAACTGAGGAAATGTATTTTATTCGGATGTTATGTGATAGACCAACACAAAGTGTGAAGTGGAAGGAAAATGATAAATGGTTTCCAAACTTTTTACAAATAAATACCGGTATGTGAAAAGTGTAGCGTGCATTTGTATTCAGCCCCCCTGAGTCAATACTTTGTAGAACCTCCTTTCTCTGCAATTACAGCTGCAAGTCTTTTTGGGGATGTCTCTACCAGCTTTGCACATCTAGAGAGTCAAGCCTCGTACACACGGCCGAGATTCTCGTCAGGAAAATAACGTTGTTTTTCCTGACGAGAATCTTGACAAGAAACTTGTCCCGGCCGAGTGTACACACGTACGATTCAAAAGAACCGCCGTTCTTTTGAATGGCACGCACGCGGTGAAGTCATCGACTACGACGAGCGTGCGCTCGTCACATTCGATACCGTCGCCGCCATCTTGCTGCACCCTATGCCTAGGAAGCTACCGCGCATGCGTCAAAGTCATTTTGAGCATGCGCGGGTTTCCACGGCGACAGGTAAGTGTACACACGCTCAGGTTTCTCGTCGAGAAACAGGCCGACGAGATTCTCGACGAGAAAAAAGACCGCAGGTCGTCTTTTTTCTCGTCGGGGAATCTGGCCAGTTTTCTCGACGAGAAAACTGAAACCTGCGTACACACAGCCAGTTTTCTCGGCAAGAAAACTCTCCCGGCAGTTTTCTTGTCGTTTTTTGCCGAGAAAACCGGTCGTGTGTACGCGGCCTGACAGTTTTGCCCATTCTTTGCAAAATACCTCAAGCTCTGTCAGGTTAGATGGAGAGCGTCTGTGAACAGCAATTTTCAAGTCTTGTCACAGATTCTTAATTGGATTTAGGTCTGGACTTTGACTGGGCCATTCTAACACATGAATATGCTTTGATCTAAATCATTCCATTGTAGCTCTGGTTGTATGTTTAGGATCGTTGTCCTGCTGGAAGGCGAACCTCCTCCCCAGTCTCAAGTCTTTTGCAGACTCTAACAGGTTTTCTTCTATGATTGCCCTGTATTTGGCACCATCCATCTTCCTATCAACTCTGACCAGCTTCCCTGTCCCTGCTGAAGAAAAGCATCCCCACAACATAATGCTGCCACCACCATGTTTCACGGTGGGGATGGTGTGTTCAGGGTGATGTGAAGTGTTAGTTTTCCGCCACACATAGCGTTTTGCTTTTAGGCCAAAAAGTTAAATTTTGGTCTCATCTGACAGAGCACCTTCTTCCACATGTTTGCTGTGTCCCCCACATGGCTTCTCGCAAACTGCAAACGGGACTTCTTAAGGTTTTCGTTCAACAATGGCTTTCTTCTTGCCACTCTTACATAAAGGCCAGATTTGTGGAGTGCAATATCCCATACACACTATTAGATTTTCTGCAGATTTTTGTCTTCTGATTTACCAAAACCATATAATATGAGGTCAAACCTTAAGAGTTTCAAATTTAATGCAATCACGCAGGCCCTTGCACTACATGGTTTGGTAAATCTGAAGACAAAAATCTGCATAGTGTGTATGGAGTCTAACAGTTGTCCTGTGGACAGATTCTCCCACCTGAGCCGTGGATCTCTGCAGCTCCTCCAGAGTTACCATGGGCCTCTTGGCTGCTTCTCTGATTAATGCTCTCCTTGCCCGGCCTGTCAGTTTAGGTGGACGGACATGTCTTGGTAGGTTTGCACTTGTGTCATACTCTTTCCATTTTTGGATAATTGATTGAACAGTGCTTTGTGGGATGTTCAAAGCTTTTTTAAAAACCTAACACTGCTTTAACCACTTGCCGACCGCCCGCCATCGTTATACGTTGGCTGTTTGAAGAGTGAACACAGAAGTGAACGCATACGCAAGTCACGCCCGCATATGAAAACAGTGTTCAAACCATACATGTAACGTATCGCCGCGATTGTTAGAGTGGGAGCAATATTTCTAGCACTAGTCCTCCTTTGTAACTCAAAACTGGTAACCTGTAGAAAATTTTTAAACGTTGCCTATGGGGATTTTTAAGGGTCAAAATTTGTCCTCATTCCACGAGCGGGCGCAATTTTGAAGTGTGACATGTTGGGTATCAATTTACTCGGCGTAACATTATCTTTCCGAATATAAAAAAAAATTGGGCTAACTTTACTGTTGTCTTTGTTTTTAAATCAAAAAGTGTATTTTTTCCCCAAAAAATTGCGCTTGTGAGACCACTGCGCAAATACGGTGTAACAAAGTATTGTAACAACCTCCAATTTATTCTCTAGGGTGTCTGAAAATAAAAATTATCTATCTATCTCATAGAGATAGAGATAGATATATATCTCTATCTATCTATAATGTTTGGGGGGTTCTAAGTAATTTTCTAGCAAAAAAAACAACAGATTTTAACATGTAAACACCAAATCTCAAAACGAGGCTCTGTCCTTAAGTGGTTAAACTTCTCCACAAATTTATCACTGACCTGTCTGGTGTGTTCCTTGGCCTTCACGATGCTGTTTGTTCACTAAGACTCTCTTAAACCTCTGAGGGCTTCACAGAACAGCTGTATTTATACTGAGATAAAATTACACAAAGATGGAAAGATGGACTCTACAGTATTTACTAATTAGGTTACTTCTGAAGGCAACTGGTTCCACTAGATTGTAGTTAGGGGCATCAGAGTAAAGAGGGGAGAACACAAATGCACGCCACACTTTTCAGATATTTATTTGTAAAAAAAAAAATTGAAAACCATTTATCATTTTCCTTCCACTTCACAATTATGTGCCACTGTGCTGTCTATCACATAAAATCCCAATAAAAATACATTTACTGTACTTTTTTGGTTGTAACATAACAAAATGTGGAAAATTTCAAAAGGGAATGAAAACTTTTTCAAGGCACCGTAGTGCACAGCAGCTGTAAAAAATGTGGGGACTATTTGCACTTAATAGTATTGGGAATTTGCAGCGCAGGGGGGTTATTTTCTTTGTTTTATATTAAAAAAAAATTAAAAAATGTGCGTGCATCAGGCTCAGGACAGGTCTGGTCGTAAAGCAAACAAAGCTTTTTTAGCACTTGTACCAAGGTGGTGACAGTGATTTGGAGGGCTGTCCATGGCATCCTGTCACCATACCTGTCCTCAGCCCAGTGCACTATTGTCCAGAGAGATGGGAGCTTTGGAGGGGATAGACACTCTGCATGCAGATAGTGTTCCGGAGTTCCACCCAAAAGTGGAACTTCACCTTAAACCACTCCTCACCCCCTTACATTCCACATATGGCATGTAATTTTTTTTTGGGGGGGGGGAGTGGGGGCTTTAGTAGGAGTGGGACTTCCTCCTTCCGCCCAGGGATCGCTTAGGTGACCCGTCACATCGCCTAGGCGACGCGTCATATCGCCTAAGGTGGCCTCTCCCTGTAGGCGATCACCTGGGACACGTGACAGGTCCCAGGCGATCGCCTGTCCACTCAGGAAGCGCAGTACCGCTCGCACATGCGCAGTGAGTGCCCGGCCGTGAAGGCGAAAGCTGTCATGGCCGGGTGCCCACAGTTAGAATGGAGGCGCCGGCGGAGAGGGGGGGGGGGAGAGGAGTGAAGCTCCGGGCAGCCGCGTCATTGGACAGTGGAGCAGGTAAGTGTCTGTTTATTAAAAGCCAGCAGCTACACTTTTTGTAGCTGCTGACTTTTAATAAACATAAAAAAGGCTGGAACTCCCCTTTAAATATCACCTCCAGGAATCCTGCTTTACAAGCTAATCACTATGCTACTGTGCTGTCTTGCCAAATGTCCACCTATGACGGTCCTCTATATGGAGATATCACAACCAAAGAAAGGAATTTGTGAACAGAAAGATATCTGGAAAGTTTAGGATCTGCATGATTACAACGTAGACACGAAGGCCATAGAACAAAGAGCTGGTAGTTCTGTTTTAGCTTATAAAACAGAAGAAGGTATTTCTACATGAGATACACTAGAAAGCTAGAATCACCTAAAATTTCTGTGATTACTATGGAACTCCTGCCAAAATGTTTGCTTTTGATAGTTGTAAAGGACATTCGTCAGGGTGTACTTCTTTCTGTGTCCCCACTGAGGAGACTTGCTCCTATCCAAATAAGTGAGAGGAAACTTCCACAACACAGGCATCATAAAAGCTATTACTTATTTTCTTGCCCAAAGATAAAGTGGGTAACAGCATACCTTTCCACTTTTGCAGTTTTTTTTTATATATATATATTGCTTACCTTTTAGGTGTTTTTAAGGAGTGTTGATGGGGGAATCCCTCCCACACAGTTATTGTGTTCTCCCAGTAGGGGGGAGGTGGGAGGCCGTCCCTGACAGGAGAACACACAGTGATTATGGCTAGCAGCCATAATCTTATGAAAAATCTGACATGCGGTTTGTACCCAAGCTGATCGTTGGATCGATCCTTGGGTATAATCAGCCTGCCCATACATGGTTCGAATCTTGACCGGTTCCTGATCAATCGGCCAAGATTCGAATGGTCTATGGCTGACTTTACAGTGGATTTTTCCTCCCACACAGAGTGAGCTTACCTCATTAACATACAATGGAGGGGGGGTTATACATTTTTAATCCTTTGTTAGGACAGAGTCTTCAAATCTAGTTTACAGCTGATAATGAAGAACTTCAAACTCAGTAAAGACAGGATTAATTATGTTAAACATTACTCCACAGCCAAATAAATTTGCAAAATGTCCGCTCTACTGGTATGAAAATCTTCATGGAGCCCAAATGGACAGATCTTCCACCTTGAACACCCCAAAATGGACCATTTTAGGTTTCCACCAACTTGAACCACCAATGTGTGCAGCACTGAAGCCTCGCTGCCCTCTTCAATTCAGGAACAAAAAAAAGGGCCAACAACAAACATAAGAAGAAGGCGCACCAGTCTAGTGCATTACTGTATAACTATTTTATAAATGTAAACCGTTATAAAATGGGCGCAACTCCTATACCAAGCCCCGGTGGCGCGGGTAGTGGCTAATGGGTGGCCCTCGGAGCGCTTTTAGCTCTTCAGGGGCACCAGGCAGGGATGCCCTCTGTCGCCACTGCTTTATGCGCTGGCGGCGGAACCACTGGCGATCGCTTTACGCGCCCATCCTGGGATAGTGGGGCTCAGTAAAGGGGGCGTGACGGAAACCATTAGCACTTATGCTGACGATACCCACTTGTATTTAGACGACTCAACCAATTCTCTCCCGACAGCTCTGAACCTGATAGACCGGTCTGGAGTGTTCTCAGGACTCCGCATCAACTGGGATAAATCCCAAATACTACCTTTGGACAGCTTCTTTATTGTCACTGACTGTAAGTTGTATACCCGTCATGTACAGTTTGAACGTGTAACTATGTTTTCTATTTTAATAAAGCTATGTTTGATAAATGTAAACCGTTGGACCCCTTTCACACTGAGCCGTCCATAGCGTCGGCGGTAAAACGCCGCTATTTTTACCCCTGACGCTATGGGCGGATTTGCGTCGCATTTCGGCCGCTAGCGGGGCGCATTTAACACCCGCTAGCGGCCGATAAAGGGTTAAACCCGTCCGCAATGCGCTGCTGAAGCAGCGCATTGCGGGCGGTATAGCCACGCTGTCCCATTGATTTCAATGGGCAGGAGCGGTAAACACACCACTCCACCGCTAGCAGGACTTTTTTTACCGTCCTGCTAGCGCAACGCTCCAGTGTGAAAGCCCTCTGGCTTTCACACTGGAGACAATAGAGCAGCTGTTTGAGGGCGGATTGCAGCCGCTATTTTTAATGCTATAGCGCCTGCAATACGCCCTCAGTGCAAAAGGGGTCTTATATTTACAAAAGGAGAAATAACACAGGTGTTACATTAAGCAAATCACCAGACGCACAACCATTGGATAGGACACAGCTGATGCATTTCAAGGGACATGCCTCTTTCTCAGAGCTCTGAGGAACACAGTAATGGTTTTGCACAGAGCAGCCTGGATCCTCCTCTTCTCGGGTCCCTCCCTCCCGTCGAGTACCCCCACAGCAAGCAGCTTGCTATGAGGGCACCCAAGCTGAGCTGCAGCTCCACGTGTCCATTCAGACACGGAACTATGGATCTGCCCCGCCCCCTCTCTCTCCTGATTGGCTAACTGACTTTGATTGACAGTAGCAGGGGCTAATGGCACAGCTGCTGTGTCTCAGTCAATCAGAAGGGAGAGGCAGATGGCCGAGGCACTTGTGCACATGGCTGGATAGAGATGGAGCTCAGGTAAGTACTAGGAGGGCTGCTGCACACAGAAGGTTTTTTATCTTATTGCATAGAATGCATTAAGATAAAAAAACTTCTGCCTTTACAACCACTTTAACATGAATAAGCATGTACAATACAATTCAATCAGTGACGAACTAATATAGAGACAATAATGCACAAATATTTTACTTACATCTTGCTGAAATGAAAGAACAGTTGTAATAGTCTGTGCGGTCTCCAGGAACAAAAGACATTGGCTCTGAACTCTGCGTATCCACAATCGCAGCATGACCACATCACCTCCATTTCGCACTGCTTCAACCTGAAGACAAAAAACATACAATGACAGCAAAGAATGTCTACAACAAAATGTCTCTATAAAAAAAAGGGAACTTAATGTTTACCTAGCACATGCTGCAAGCTTTGCTGCAAAAAATCTGGAGCAGCAGCCATGCAGAGTGACTGCTCAGGAGGTGTGCGCGATCTGCAGGTGTATGATTTAGAAAAACTTCATGTTACTGAATCGGTTTAGCATACAGGGTCCCTGGCCTCTGGGTGCATAGAATAGAGCATTTTACTAGTTTCATCACTGAACCACTGTAACAAGTCCTTTTTTTAGATTTACACAGACAGAGGCATAAAACATATAGCAGAATTCTTATGATATACAACTCTGAATAATCAGCTACAATGCTATGTTTAAAAAAATGCATAAAGACAGGAGGTTATTTAGAGATCATATGTTTTGAAGCACCAACAAAAACTCTGCAGCCAAACACTATTCTGACTGCATTTTTACAGGAACTGGTATACAGTTTATACCAATATGGCTCAATGATTTTAAACACAGTGCCCCAATTATTGGAGGAGCATTGTTTGTTGCCCTAAACGCAGACTCTGGAAATATGTTTAGGGTCCTGACATGCACATTGGGAACTACTAATATATGCAATGATAATAACACCCCATCTCTGGCCCTTGCAGACACAAGGAAAATTGAACAACATACACAGTATTATGTTTACCAGTAAAAAGGAGTAGACATGGGAAAGGTATTTGGTACTGCTATGTGAACAGCAAAATTAAATTACCATGCTGCTTGCTAAATCCTAAATTCCTGATGGTTAATCAGCCAAAACATTAGAGTGGATTTTTTTCCATGGTTTTACTTCTGGTTGCATCAAATAACATCATACAGTTGTGCCCATAAGTTTGCATACCCTGGCAGAAATTGTGACATTGATATAAAAAACAATGACTGATCATCAACTGTCTTTTTTTTTAAATATATAATCAGTATTTTATTTTTATAGAATAACATATAACAAGACATGTCCAACATGCAATGGTAAAAAAGAGAAAAAAAAATAAAAACACCGACCACACAGGGTCGTGCAATCAAAAATGACAACAAGTGACAGGTTGAACAGAAATACACATATAAACAGTCAGAGCGACGTTAACTGGCCTCAAATGAGAAGGCCCAATAGTCCTACCAGGTAAGGTGGATATTAAGGGGGGCCCCAATAGGGGCAACGTCAGGAATAGCTGTAGGGGTGTGAGGAGCGCATATAGCATATTGGCCTGCCCCGGAGCAACCCAGTCCTGGAATGAGCCAGGTGGGTTGTCCTAAATGAGAAAAAAAAAAAAAAAATGTACGAAATGTACGGACCTGTGGTCTGTGGCTAGGGCAGGATGGGGGGGGGGCTCAATGGCCTCCATCAAACCACCCAATCAGCCTCCACACACCTGGGGTGCCAAAAATTAGCAATGTGCACTCATGCGGGACCTCCAGTGGCTCCGCAAGGTCGGGGGCCTGTCCCGCGAGCACGGGGGCTCTATGTATCAACACCCACTAACAGCAGAACATTTGGCATTTCAACCAGCAACAATATAATAATAGAAACATACAACTGTTAAAGAAAATAGAAAGAAAGAAAGAGATGTAGAGGGGTGGAAGAGGGAGAAAAAGAGGGGAAGAAGGGGGGAGAGGTAGGGGGAGGTAATCCAGGTGTACCTGCAGTTTAATAAGGAACTTTGTTCACGTCCACACCGAGCGCACTACGCCATCTGTGTAGCTGAGTGCCATCATCTGCAGCCCGCTGAGGGAATGTGTCTCTGTCCACTAAGTTCTCATTGGCCTAAGAGTTTTGAGGGAAGGGTCTGCCAGTTCTAGAAAAGCAGTGTCCAAGCTAGAGGGTACATAGGAGGCAACAGAGACAAATTCAGACCAGGGTGTCCAAATACCGGTAAACTGGTCCCGGGAACCCTGACAGGTCGCTACCCAGTCTTCAGCCTCTCGGACTGCATTCACCCCACTGAGCCACTCTTCGCGAGTGGGAATTCTGAACTGTTTCCAGTAAATTGGAAGCAAGCGCCTCGCTGCATTAAGCGGATGGGGCAGCACACTCTTTTTATATTGGCTGAGTGGAATCGGGGGGACATGCAGAAGAAAGTGCGTCGGAGAGAAAGGGACATCTATCCCCATTACAGTCTTTATTTGGTCCTGTATGTCTTCCCAGAAGGGTCTGATTAGGGGGCACTCCCACCATATGTGTATAAGTGTACCCCGGTGCCCACAACCTCGCCAGCATTGTTCAGACGCAGAGGAATAGATACGGGCCATATCTGCCGGTACACGTAACCATCGGGTCAGTATCTTAAAGTTTGTTTCCTGAGTTTTGGAGTCTATGGAGGACGAGTAAGTGAGGTAGTATAGGTGGGTCAATTGTGTGTCCGTGAGTTCCTGCCCAAGGTCGTTTTCCCATCGCCGGATATAGGCAAGCTTGGGTTGCGGGGCAGCTGAGCCCAAAAGTCGGTACAGTTCTGACACCAGATGCGGGGCAGGATCTTCATCAATGAAGAGGCGCTCAAACGGGGTGAGGGATAAGAGGTCCCCAATTGTGCGGCCATTTATCTCAAAGAAGTGGTGTAGTTGTCTATACTTCCAAAAATTCATTCGTGGGTCTTGACGACCCGCTGGCAGGGCTTCAAAACTCAGGAATTTGGCATCTTTCATGAGTTTGCCACAACTGGCATTTCCATCATCGACCCATGGCCCAAAAAAGGCCATCTGTTGACCTGGGGGGAACCATAAGAAGCCACCTAGCGGGGACATAGGGGGGGGCTAATTTCAGCAGTGGGTTGATCTTGTCCCAGACTAACAGTACCTGAGCCGTCAGTGGGGAAGTGGTCTCAGATAGCCCCCTATGTTCCTGGGGTAGCCAGGGCACATAGGTCAAGTTCCTGCCCGCCAAGCTTTTCTCCAGGGAAACCCAGAGTTTCGAGTGAGTATATGGAAACACCAGTTAAGTATCCTCTGAAGGGCCACAGCTCGGTAGTATCGTCTTATGTCTGGGACCCCCAGCCCCCCCCCCCCGGGTGTCGTAGCACTTCTGCTACATATTTTTGGTAAAAGAAAATCCCAATGCATGTATATTGATTGGTTTGCACAGAAGTTACTCAGTCTACAAACGATGGGATATTTTAATTTAGTTTTCTTTTTTACTAGTAATGGCAGCGATCAGTGACTTATAGCGGGACTGCAATATTGCAACGGACAAATGCTAACTGTGGGGGGGTGCTTTGACTGGGGAAATGTAAAGATCATGTCAGCACATTCCCCTTTCACAGAACGGCGATCTGCCTTGTTTACATAGGCAGACTGCCATTTTCCCTTCCTCCTGAAGGATCGGCGGGTTCCCGGCGGACACCGTGTCTGCCGGACCCCCTGATTGGCTTTCGCTGTGTCCAATCACAGCAGGAGTGGGTCGCTGGTGGCGCGTGCGTGACCCAGACCTCTCAGATCACGTACAAGGTACGTGCCTGCCACAGTAAAATCTATGGTGGGCAGTCGCTAAGCGGTTAAAAAGGATAGTGATCATATAAAGCCATTTATTATCACATAGTTGTTTGGCTCCTTTTTAAGTCATAATGATAACAGAAATCACCTAAATGATCCTGATCAAAAGCTTTCATACCCTGGAATGTTTGGCCTTGGTACAGACACACAAGGTGACATACACAGGTTAACCACTTCAGCCCCGGAAGAAGTTACCCCTTAATGTCCAGGCCATTTTTTGCGATGCGGCACTGCGTCGCTTTAACTGTCAATTGCACGGTAATGTGACATTGTGCACAAACAAAATAGAGCTTTCTTTTGGTGGTATTTGATCACCTCTGTGGTTTTTATTTTTTGCGCTATAAACAAAAAAAAGGCAGACAATTTAGAAAAAAACAACAATATTTAACTTTTTGCTATAATAAATAAAAAATAAATAAAAAAAGAAAACAAAAAAAAAGGAAAAATAACAATAAGCATATATTGGATTGGTTTGCGCAAAAGTTACAGCGTCTACAAAATAGGGGATATTTTGGCTCCGGCGATGTGGCACGCGCGCCTGCTATTGTCCTTAAAGCGGCTGACGTACAGCTACGGCGATTTGCACAGTCATGCTGACCTGCTGCAGTATAATAAAGGCGGCTGGTCGGCAAGCAGTTAAAATGTCAATTAAAAGGTTAAATTTCCAACATCTGTGGCTTTTTAAATTGCAAATTAGTGTCTGTGTATAAATAGTCAATGAGTTAATAGATAGAAAAGGATATAAAAACATATCAGAAGCCTTGAAAAATGCCAGTCAGTAACACTCAATCAATTATTAAAGTGGTAGTACACTCGCGTGGTTGATTTTTACCCATAGGTAAATCTATAATAAGGCTTACCTATATGTAGGAGTAAATATCTCCTCAACGTGCACCCTTTAGGAGACATTTACTTTAGCATCAGCCGGTGACGCCACGGCACATGCGTATTGGGCTCTGAATGGACTTTGCCGTTCATTCAGAACTGCGTACCGAGGGAGTGACGCATCAAGGCTTGGCCATAGCTGGCAGACTCGGAAGGAAGACCAGGAAAAGATGGAAGTGCCTACAGTGGTGACAGCATGCTGCCTGAGTGCTTAGTTTTCAGGCAAGTCTGTCATAATGTGCTAGTATGCGGTGCATTCTTAAAGAAACACTAAAGATAATTTATTTTTACTTTTTAAATAACAAAACATGTTATGCTTACCTCCACTCACTGTGCAGCTCGTTTTGCACAGAGTGGCCACGAACCTGGTCTTCTGGGGTCCCTCAGCGGATGTCTCGGCTCCCCCCCGCAAGAACTCATCACCTTCATGCGAGTGAGCTTGCATGGTGATGAGTTCTTGCGGGCGCGCTCGTGTGATACAGCCAGCAGCCATAGCCGCTCACTGTATCACTCGGCCCCGCCCCACAGCGCACCACGTCATTGGATGTGATTGACAGCAGCGCGAGCCAATGGCTACGCTGCTTTTAATCAACCGATGAATGAGCAGAGAAGCCGGCCGAGATGCCGCGCGTTCACGGCGTGGGACTTTCGAGGGGTCAGGTAAGTAAATGGGGGGCTCGGGGGGCCGCTAATCCAGAGATGTTTTTTCACCTTAATGTATAAAATGCATTAAGGTGAAAAAACTTTTACCTTTACAACGCCTTTAAACTGCCCGGGGGCCAACATTTTTTTTTGGTGCGGTTTACCACTGCTTTAAGAAATGGAAAATTTGGGGGTCCCTTAATACCAAGCCAAAGTCAGGTAGACCAAGAAGGATTGCAGCCACAACTACTAGAAGAATTGTTTGGGAAACAAAAAACAAAAAGGTAATCTCAGTAGAAATACAGGCTGCTCTGGAAAAAGATGGTGTGGTTGTTTCAAGGAGCCCAATACGATGATACTTGAACAAAAATTAGTTGCAAGGTCGAGCCGCCAGAAAGAAGCCTTTATTGCGCCAATGCCACAAAAAAGCCTGGTTACAATATGCCCAACAAACACCTTGACACACTGTAATCTGAAGTAAGGAGAACAAAATAAAAGCTTTTTCGTCACCACTTTAAATGCTATGTTTGGAGGGGAAGAATACTATCCCCACTGTGAAGTATGGTGGTGGCTCACTGATGGGAAAAGGGAAGTCACTGCTACAGATAGGTGTGCTTGGCTAATCAGTCTCCTCCTAAAGACCACGGGTGCTGGCAATGCATATAGCAAAGAACGAAGGAGGATATTTGGACAGCCGCACTCCAGGAAAAATTCCTTAAATGTCCTTTATTGGTTAATGGAATAATACACTACAATCCACAGCAGGAAAAAAACAGGACACACAGCTGACGTTTCGCACTAATGCTTACTTATAGCTGACACAGCTGGTCAGCTATGAGTAAGCACTAAGCATTAGTGCGAAACGTCAGCTGTGTGTCCTGTTTTTTTCCTGCTGTGGATTGTAGTGTATTATTACATTTACCAATAAAAGGACATTTAAGGATTTTTTCCTGGAGTGCGGCTGTCCAAATATCCTCCTTCGTTCTTTAGTGGCTCACTGATGTTTTGGGGGGGGGGGGTGAGCGCCCTAAAAGGCACGGGAATCTTGATGGCAAAATGAATGCAGCAGGTTATCAGAAAATACTGGCAGACAATTTGCATTCTTCTCCACGAAAGCTGCGCATGGGACGGTCTTGGACTGTTTACCACAACAACGACTCTAAGCACAAGCTGACCCTCCAGTGTTGACAGCAGAAAAAGGTGAAAGTTCTGGAGTGGCCATCACAGTCTCCTGACCTTAATACCATGGAGCCACTCTGGGGAGATCTTAAATGTGAAGTTCATGCAAGACGACCAAAAAATTAGCATGACCTGAAGGCATTTTGCCAAGTCAAATGGGCTGCTATACCTACCACCTGCAAGAATTTGGGGCATCATAGACAACTATTACAAGAGAATGCCTGTTGTCATTGATGCTAAAGGGGGCAATACGCAGTATTAAGAACTAAGGGTATGCAGACTTTTTAACAGGGGGCATTTCATTTGTTTACTTGTTGCCATGTTTTGTTTTATGGTTGTGCCATCCTATTAATACCTACAGATGAATAGAAATCCAATAAGAAGTAAAATGTGGTTTGCCTGCTCATTCATGTTTTCTTTAAAAACGATACATACTGCATATTACCAATTCCCCAAGGGTGTGCAAACTTTTGAGAACAACTGTACATCCATTTGTTTAACAGTACTTGTTATCCTATGAACATATACTTCAGAATTGGATACAGGTACGAAAAAAATGGGGACTTTAAAAAGGTGCAAATCGACACAAAATTTATAAAATCTTAATTTATTTTATAGCAATAAAATTAATTGTTTGTATAAAGTGGATGTAGCTTTAACAGGGAGTGTGTGTGGTTATGTTTCATGTGGAAACAGCTATTCATGGATCAGTTTTTTTTCATTCAGCCAGGTGGCTAATAATAAAAAAAAAAACTGGAGCATATTCCCCTATCCAAACAACTGAGGTGGATGGAAGAATCCTTGCGCAGCGTTATTGTATTTTGACAGCGGGGGGGGGGGGGTTTGCCGTCCCCCTCTGTCAAAATACAACACAGCTGGGAGGATTCCTGCATCCACCTCACTTACGCGGATTTGGGAATCAACTAGCCTGCTGGTTGAACAATAAAAAGACAAAAAAATTAAAATCTAGCACGTGCCCAAGTTTAGAACCTGATTGTACAATGCCTGTACAAACAACTGCCTGGATAGAGGTTCAGTAGAATGATTAGTTAATCGCTTGCACTACATCGATATTCTTACATCTACAGGAGATTAATTACAGACTGTAACACTGTGCTGTATTGTATGGCCTGTAAAGGTTGCAAAAACAGAGAGGGAATTGGGTAGTTAAGACTCGTTTTCACCAGTATCCTAGAAAGATGGTTACCTACCTACATCAGAGATTGTTTATCAGACTTTTGTAAAAAAAAGGATTTTTCCACTAACAATAATTATGTACCGTATATACTCGAGTATAAGCCGACCCGAATATAAGCCGAGGCACCTAATTTTACCACAAAAAACTGGGAAAATGTATTGACTCGAGTATAAGCCTAGGGTGTCCATCTGCATGCCTCACTGTGTCCATGCCTCACTGTGTCCATGACTAGACGGACGTTTAACATGGGAGTCTATAGAAGAGGTGCCTGGCTTTGAAAAATCGGTGCTCCCCGGCTGTAGGTCCCCCAGACAAGAAACTTTGCACACTTATAGAGGAGAAATAGGGCTACATGTGTGCCAAGTTTCGGGTCCAAGGGACCTTCGACTGGCCGGTACCGGGTCCCCAAATTCACCAGAGAAATTACCGTTTAACATGGGAGTCTATGGAAGGGGTGCCCGGCTTTGAAAAATCGAGGCTCCCCGGCCGTAAGTCCCCCGGACAACAAACTTTGCACACTTGTAGGAGGAAGAGTGGGGATACATGTGCACCAAGTTTGGGATCAAGGGGACCTACGGCCGGCCGGTACTGGCTCCCCAAATTCTGGGAGATCAGGTGCAAAAAGGTGACGAGTATAAACTGAAGGGGGCATTTTCAGCACAAAAAAAAATGTGCTGAAAAACTCTTATACTCGAGTATATACGGTAACCTGCTAAAATGACTGTCCCCTCAAATAGCAACATGATGATACCATACTATATTCAAATGATTCCAGGTACAGGAAACATACAGGCGTACATGTACAGATTAAAAGTTGTAATAACTGCCAAGGTGCATCTACTGAATACGGACTTCTAGAGGTATATACACCTATGCATTAACTGCAACCCAATATTAAAATGGAAAATTTCTATGGGAGTGATTTAAAAGGAACTTCATAATAGCCACATGAATGGCTTTTGAATGGCTCAAATCATATTGAGAATTGTTCTTGAGCCATTTTAACAAAAACACTATATCTAACCTTGCATTTTCCTTTTTGATTGTAAACTCCGATGAGCAGGCCACCCCCTTCCCCCTCTGAATTGAAATATATTGTACCTGTATGGTCTCCCTTCATTTAGTAAAGTATTGCACAACCATCCTATGTTTGCATACACTGTTTTTCTCTATTGGCTTATGTCTCTTTGATATGCCGTGCAATAAATTGAATACCCTGTATACTTTTGCATAAAACTCAATAAACAAATTTTGTTGCAAAAACAAAACATTGCATAAGAAAAAAGGGATTTTTATAACAGCTTACCTGTAAAATCCTTTTCTTGGAGTACATCACGGGACACAGAGCGACTTAGTCATTACTAATGGGTTATATAGTTTACCTTCAGGTGTTGGCACTGGCCAATTCCAAACCGGAAGTACCCTCCCCTATATAAGCCCCTCCCACCCGGGAGCACCTCAGTTTTGTAGCCAAGCAATAAGTGTCCCAAAAAGAGGGGTGGGAGCTCTGTGTCCCGTGATGTACTCCAAGAAAAGGATTTTACAGGTAAGCTGTTATAAAAATCCCTTTTTCTTTTTCGTACATCACGGGACACAGAGCGACTTAGTCATTACTAATGGGACGTCCCAAAGCAATGCCAAATGAGGGGGGGGGTACATAAGCTGGGCGCCATCAGGCATGAGGATCTTTTGCGGCCTGCAACACACTGCGCCCAAAGGCGACATCCTCCTGACTTCTAACGTCTACCTGATAGAATCTAGTAAACGTGTGTACCGAAGACCATGTTGCGGCCTTACATACTTGAGCCAGGGAGGCCTGGTGATGCACTGCCCATGAAGTTCCAACCGCTCTTGTGGAGTGCGCCCTAACTTTGAACGGAGGCGGTCTCTTTCTCAAGCCATAGGCTTGTATTATGACCTGTCGAATCCACTTGGCTAAAGTAGATTTTGATGCTGCCTGACCCCTTCTGGGGCCTTCCGGCAGAACAAACAAAGAATCCGTTCTGCGAATCTGAGCAGTGGCTTTTAGATAAGCTTTAACTGCTCTTACCACATCCAAAGAATGTAATAACTTTTCCTCTACTGAGCTAGGTTTGGTGGTATATCGGTCCTTGCGACAGCAGGTCCGGACGAAGTGGGAGGGTCCAAGGACTCCTCACTGACATTTTTACAATCTCCGCGTACCATGCCCTTCGGGGCCACGCTGGAGCCACCAGAATCACTGGTTTCTTTTCTACCCTGATTCTGCGGAGTAATCGCGGTAACAATTGTGGCGGTGGGAATGCATATATCAGCTTGAACCGATCCCAAGGGAACACTAGGGCATCCGAGCCGCAAGCTAGGGGATCCCTTGTGCGAGACACAAACCTGTCCACCTTTGCGTTGAATCTGGATGCTAGCAGATCTACATCCGGTGTTCCCCACCGCTGGCATATTGCCTGGAAAACCTCGGGGTGAAGAGACCATTCCCCCGGGCATAATTGTTGGCGACTTAGAAAGTCCGCTCTCCAATTTTCCACTCCTGGGATGAAAACCGCAGATATGGCTGGGACATATCTTTCTGCCCACTCCAGGATGCAATTTGCTTCCTTCTGGGCTGCACGACTTTTGGTGCCACCCTGATGATTGATATATGCCACTGCCGTGGCATTGTCTGATTGAATTCTGACAGGGGACCCCTGGAGTTTGGATGTCCATGCTACTAGGGCATACCGGGCTGCTCGTATCTCTAAGAGATTGATGGGCAGGGCCTGTTCTGCTTCTGACCACCTGCCCTGGAGAGACCATTGCTCCAGCACTGCCCCCCAGCCGATGAGGCTGGCATCTGTAGTGACCACCTTCCAAGAAACCGGACTGAAGGGTTTCCCTCTTTCCAGATTCTGGGGCACCAACCACCAATGGAGGCTCTTGCGAACGGAAGGGGACAGGGACATTGGTAAGTCTAAAGCCTGAACTTTTTTGTTCCAGGCTGACAGTATGGCCCTTTGCAAATTCCTTGAATGGAATTGACCGTAGGGTACCGCTTCGAATGAAGCCACCATCTTTCCCAGCAGCCTCATGCAGAGACGTATGGATGGTTTTCTTTTTGTACCCACTAAGTGGGTCAAATTTCTTAAAGACGACACCTTCTCTGGAGGTAAGAAAATCTTTCTCTGATTTGAATCCAGCCTTAGCCCTAAGTATTCCAGACTTTTGACTGGTCTTAGAGCTGACTTGTCCCGGTTGATAATCCAACCGTGATATTCCAGATACTCGATTGTCTTGTGAATAGCTACTTCCAGCTTTTCCACTGAGTGGTCTATTAGTAGCAGGTCGTCTAGATATGCCATTATCGTTACACCCTGTGTTCTTAGATTGGCCAATAATGGGGCCAGAATTTTTGTGAACACTCGTGGTGCTGTGGCCAGACCGAAAGGTAAGGCTCTGAACTGAAAATGGCGCCCTTCTACTGCAAAGCGTAGAAATTTCTGATGGGCCGGAAAGATGGGAATATGCAGATAAGCATCCCTTATGTCGATCGAGGCTAGCCATTCCTGCCCTTGTAGGGCGGTGGCCACTGATCGGATCGACTCCATCCGAAAAGTCCTGATATTTAGGAACTTGTTTAGCCCTTTTAGATTTAATATGGGCCTCACGTCCCCATTTGGTTTGGGGACTGTGAAAAGGTTCGAGTAAAACCCGAATCCGCTTTCTTCCAGGGGAACCTTCATGATTACCCCTTGGAGCAATAGTTGTTCTAGTGCCAGAAGGAGGGATCCTCTCTTTTGGGGATCTCTTGGCACATTTGACCTCATAAATTGGGCAGGAGGAGTGCCTTTTAACTCCAGCTTGTATCCCAGACTTACTGCGGAGAGCACCCATCTGTCTCTGATGGTGTCCCGCCAGGTCTCTGTGAACAACTGAAGTCTTCCCCCCACCCGATTGAGCGGGGGCAATACTTCATGCCTTAGGGGGAGGTTTTGTACCTCTCTTGATCCAGGGCTTCTTGTTACCCTGTGATTGTCCCTGATTTCTGCCCCCTGAATTTGACCGCGGAGGCCGTCGGAACTGCTTCACAGCCGATGTGCCCGGGACTGGAGAGGTAGGCCTCTTAAAAGAAGGACTTCTACCCTTGTTCTTAACCGGTAAGAGTGAACTTTTACCGGCAGAAATTTTCTGGATATATTTGTCCAGATCTTCTCCAAATAAGCGTTCTCCATGAAATGGGAAGCTAACCAGCAGTTTTTTACAGGGAGCTTCAGCAGACCAGTTTTTGAGCCACAGAAGCCTACGCATATGTACTATAGACAGCGTAAAGCGGGAGGCCTGTTGGATTGTATCCTTTATGGCGTCCACCGCAAAACACAAGGCTCTAGGCAGGTCAGCTAGGGCATGAGCCTGCTGATCTGGTAAGTCCCTTAAGACTTGTTTCAACTGATCTTTCACTGCTTGGCAGACTCCAATCGCTGCTACCGCAGGTTGTGTCACCATACTTGCTGTAGAGAAAGCAGATTTTAGTAAAGACTCCAATTTTTTATCTATTGGGTCTTTGAACATTGGAACATTATCTACTGGACATGTCAGTGATTTGTTAACAGAAGAGATGGCTGCGTCCACTATAGGGACCCTCCATTTTCTTATGAACTTATCCTCCATGGGATAGATCACCGGAAATCTCTTGGGGGGAGCAAATATTTTATCAGGATGCTCCCAATCCTGGTAAATAAGCCCTTCTAATAAAGGGTGGATTGGGAAGGAACAGACCGCCTGGGGAGCTTTTAGCGACCCCAGCGAGGAAACCGTAGTGGATGGTGGTTCCGCCAGAGGCATTTTAAATGCTGATCGGACCATGTTAGTCAGAGACTGAACCCATAATCTTTCAGCCTGAGAAGCTGAGAAAGGTTCTTCCACTGTTGATTCCTCTATAAGTGAATCAACCTCATCCTGATCCCCTTCAGGTAGGTCGATCTCTGTGTGGGGCTGTTCCTCCACTAACAGGCACTCTGAAGGAGGAGACGGAGATCGGACGCGCTTTTCCTGTGACAGGGAAGCAGCGATCAATGCTGTTAATCTCTCTTCCAATCCTCCCAGAGTTGAGGATAAAACCTCCTCTGTTATATATACAGGAGCAGGTGGACTGGGGACAGCCGCAGCACCAGGCATTCCTGCGGGGTTTCTACGGCTACTGACCTCTGCATTCTCAGGGGAGATTGGTGCAGTGCAAGCATGCCCAATATCCTCAGAGCCCGATGGAGACCCCTTTGGCTTCCTGGAAGATCTATTTCCGGAGCGTCTGGACGACATATCCTTTAAGCACAAAGCTGAGGTATTCCCGTCGTCATACACCAATTTTTGCTGGTAATAGTCTAACACAGGTGCTGCTATATACCAGCTGGTGTCCACTAAAGTGCCTTTCTATGGGGATGCCTGCATCAACCGCCTCTGTGTGCCACTGTTTGTTGCTAGCTCTGTTTGCATGCAGCTGACACTTGTACTGTGTCTTTTAACCATGCTGGGACGCCCGCACATGCGCAGAAGCGCCGCGGCGCGCATCGAGCGTCATCCACCCGCCCCGCCCCCTTTTTTTTTCATAGGAGGCGCGTGCACGCGCCCGCGCGCGCGCCCGTGCGCCAATGGCGCCCTTTTCGAAAACCAACAGAGGACTAGGAGCCAGGGCCCTTTTTGCCGGAGGGCCTGTGCGGTGGATGAACGCAGCAACAGGGCAGAGGAAGTGGATTCCCTCAGAGAAACTTACCAGCTGCCTGGATCTTTTGAGTTGAGAAAACCAAAGATCCACATTTACAAGAAAAATGGACTACAGCGGCCTCTAGTGGTTTAACACAGGTACCGCGGTCCCTGTTTTTTTTTTTTTTTTTCTTGACTACTATTAAAATTTTACATTTTCAGTAGTTATAGGCAAACACAGATATTTAGCGGGAATACCGTTAGGTAACAGACAGAAAGACAAATTAGGCTTGGGGGTCCCCCAATAGAACCAAGTTCCTGAGGGCCCCCACTTACCTGATCCCCGCCGCAGGACTTTGTTTGGTCCACAAAAGTCCAAACTTCACCTATCACGGCAGGCATTGTAATTAAACCTTCAGGGACCGGGTTCCCAAGGATTCCACTCCCCTGGACCTGTATAGCACCCTGCACAGACAGCGTCTTGGTCGTGGGTATGACCAGAGCTCTGGATCCCAGGGTCCAGCCCTCCTAAGAGAAGCATTACAGGCAAAACCTTGCTCTTCTGCTGCAAGGCCCGGGTACCGACCGTTTAGCTATGAAGCTTTTTTGGTGGGATCCGGAACAGCTTACTAAGGCCCAAAAGAACCTGTACGCAAGCCCAGTGAAAACACATGTTACTCTTTGGCCAACACCTTAGACACTGGCAAAAAACTGAGGTGCTCCCGGGTGGGAGGGGCTTATATAGGGGAGGGTACTTCCGGTTTGGAATTGGCCAGTGCCAACACCTGAAGGTAAACTATATAACCCATTAGTAATGACTAAGTCGCTCTGTGTCCCGTGATGTACGAAAAAGAAAAGAAAAAAAATATTGCACAAGCCGTTGGTGCTATAATAATCCTGTATTGTAATAAAAAAAAAAAAAATAATAATAATAATAATAATAATAATAATAATAATAATAATAATGATGATGAGGGATCTGTATTGTAATTAAAAAATAATAATAAAAATAATAATAATGATGATGAGGAATTCTAAATCCTTTATCCTACAGGTAGTGGATATGTAGGTTTCATACATAAACCAATATCTAATCCATACCAGGGACACTGTAAAAAGGCTATATATAAAAAATACAGGGTCCACCAGGTTCCTCATATAATTTGAAGTGACATACATAGTACTGGGATGTACTTTCGGTGAACAGGAAAATCAGTAAAAGGTTAGAAGTATTTATTCTGAGAATGAAGTAACCAAAATATGGTTACACTGCATATGATTGGTTAAACTGAGTTGCAGCCTGAATTTACATCTAAATAAATCTTCAAATGTTAGCAGAAAATGTGATTTTTAGTTGACTGCTTTTTTACCCCCTATGGAGACAGTCTTACAAAATGCCCAAGGAAAATGATGTGTTCCCATCTTAATCAAATGTCTTTACATTTTGTACTCATCAAGAACAGTAAAAGCCTGTATGTAGAGATCTAACACTTCCTACTAACAGAAGTTCTACGATTCCCAAGGCAAGGCCTGCATGATCTGCACTTCAAAACACTGTGTATGAACATTGTGGGTCTCTGGGGATTCAAGCACAGACTTTCATAAAGCAGCCTTATTTACCAGTTACATTTCTAAATATTAAACACTAGATTCTCTTCTAGCTTAAAAAAAAAAACAAAAAAAAAAAACACACATCTTCCATCCACTGTGTAGATACTAAATAAAAATATACGATGAGAGACTATAATTTATTTGTAGCCTAGGCTTCAAATAGGCAATATCAATTTGTATTGATTGTCTTGGAGGAGAGCCAAGTCACTGCAGATATTCAGGGATGAAGTATACGGTTCTGGTAAAACCTTCCTTATAAAAATTCCATCCCTTTACCCATTGAGGGCAAAGTGGCAGGTTCGCTGAACAAAGCTTCCCATTGATATACAGGTCCTTCTCAAAAAATTAGCATATTGCGATAAATTTCATTATTTTCTGTAATGTACTGATAAACATTAGACTTTCATATATTTTAGATTCATTACACACAACTGAAGTAGTTCAAGCCTTTTCTTGTTTTAATATTGATGATTTTGGCATACAGCTCATGAAAACCCAAAAATCCTATCTCAAAAAATTAGCATATCATGAAAAGGTTCTCTAAACGAGCTATTAACCTAATCATCTGAATCAACTAATTAACTCTAAACACCTGCAAAAGATTCCTGAGGCTTTTAAAAACTCCCAGCCTGGTTCATTACTCAAAACCGCAATCATGGGTAAGACTGCCGACCTGACTGCTGTCCAGAAGGCCATCATTGACACCCTCAAGCAAGAGGGTAAGACACAGAAAGAAATTTCTGAATGAATAGGCTGTTCCCAGAGTGCTGTATCAAGGCACCTCAGTGGGAAGTCTGTGGGAAGGAAAAAGTGTGGCAGAAAACGCTGCACAACGAGAAGAGGTGACCGGACCCTGAAGAAGATTGTGGAGAAGGACCGATTCCAGACCTTGGAGGACCTGCGGAAGCAGTGGACTGAGTCTGGAGTAGAAACATCCAGAGCCACCGTGAACAGGCGTGTGCAGGAAATGGGCTACAGGTGCCGCATTCCCCAGGTCAAGCCACTTTTGAACCAGAAACAGCGGCAGAAGCGCCTGACCTGGGCTACAGAGAAGCAGCACTGGACTGTTGCTCAGTGGTCCAAAGTACATTCGGAAATCAAGGTGCCAGAGTCTGGAGGAAGACTGGGGAGAGGGAAATGCCAAAATGCCTGAAGTCCAGTGTCAAGTACCCACAGTCAGTGATGGTCTGGGGTGCCATGTCAGCTGCTGGTGTTGGTCCACTGTGTTTTATCAAGGGCAGGGTCAATGCAGCTAGCTATCAGGAGATTTTGGAGCACTTCATGCTTCCATCTGCTGAAAAGCTTTATGGAGATGAAGATTTCATTTTTCAGCACGACCTGGCACCTGCTCACAGTGCCAAAACCACTGGTAAATGGTTTACTGACCATGGTATTACTGTGCTCAATTGGCCTGCCAACTCTCCTGATCTGAACCCCATAGAGAATCTGTGGGATATTGGGAAGAGAAAGTTGAGAGACGCAAGACCCAACACTCTGGATGAGCTTAAGGCCGCTATCGAAGCATCCTGGGCCTCCATAACACCTCAGCAGTGCCACAGGCTGGTTGCCTCCATGCCACGCCGCATTGAAGCAGTCATTTCTGCAAAAGGATTCCCGACCAAGTATTGAGTGCATAACTCAGTGTTTCTCAACTCCAGTCCTCAAGGCACCCCAACAGATCATGTTTTCAGGCTCTCCATTGTTTTGCACAGGTGATTTGATCATTTTAACTGCTTTAGTAATTCCCACAGCTGTTTCATCTGAGGGAAATCCTGAAAACATGACCTGTTGGGGCGCCTTGAGGACTGGAGTTGAGAAACACTGGCATAACTGAACATAATTATTTGAAGGTTGACTTTTTTTGTATTAAAAACACTTTTCTTTTATTGGTCGGATGAAATATGCTAATTTTTTGAGATAGGATTTTTGGGTTTTCATGAGCTGTATGCCAAAATCATCAATATTAAAACAAGAAAAGGCTTGAACTACTTCAGTTGTGTGTAATGAATCTAAAATATATGAAAGTCTAATGTTTATCAGTACATTACAGAAAATAATGAATTTTATCACAATATGCTAATTTTTTGAGAAGGACCTGTATATCTTTGCCACACTTCAACACTCTATTCATGTGTTAGAAATCTCAAAAATTTCCCATACTTTTAGAATGGGGGAGAATCTGACCTTCTCACGTTCTCCCAGGATAGAGCCTAAAGCCTGGTACACACGATCGGATTTTCCGCGGACAAAGCGTAGGACTTTTGTCCAAAAGGCATTGGCCATGAACTTGTCTTGCATACAAATTGGCAAAGAATTGTCGGCCAGCATTTTGTGCGAAGGGCGTTGGCCGTGAACTTGTTCTGCATACAAACGGCAGAACTTTTTCAGCCAACAAACACGAAACTACGTGGTTTTTCAGCTCTTCCGCGCCACCCTTTGGGCAACTTCTGCTAATGTTGTGTTATGGTGAGCATTGCTTCTGAGCATGCGTGTTTGTACTTTGGATTGTTTTCTGAAGGACTTCTGTACACATGATTAGGTAATCCGACAGCACACATTTGTTGTCGGAAAATTTTAAAGCATGCTATCCCACATTTGTTGTCGGAAAATCCGACAACAATTGTCCGATGGAGCATACAAACGGTCTGATTTTCCGACAACAGCCTGCCATCACACAATTCCCTGTTGGAAAATGTGATCGTGTGTACGGGCCTTAAGACTGAGCAGCCCATGACCAAGCCGAAACACTGTCACATGGGGAGAGTAGAATGGAATTCACTCTGTGTATGCGCTGATACAGACTGTACTTAGCTAAAGGATTCGTTCACTTTTTGACATTTTTTGTTACACCCGTATTTAGGGTGTAACATGTAACATGTTCCAGCAGCCCACCTCACCCCTGAGCCCCCCCTTTTGCTGTAAAAAGGGGGCAGGGATTCCTTTCTTTCTAGCCAATGTCACATTTAAAATCACCTGCACAGATGTGTCATTCATTCACAGAGATCTGTGAATAAATAAACAAACTACAAGTACCTTCTGCCACTGTGGCAATGGCTTCTAGTCCTCAATGGACTACAAGTGCGCTAATCAGTGTGCTCATATTCGATTGAATCTTCCTCCAGCTTTCTAACTAAAACCCCTACAGTGGTACGGACAGAAAGCTGGAGGGAGAGTGTGCAAGAGCCTGACACTGCACCTGCGATCCACTGATGGCGGGTGCAATACTTTGCAGGCTACTGTGTAAAAAATAAAAATAATGAATGCACATTTATTTACCGGCAGGAAAACACAAAGTATTATTTTTAGTTAGTTGGCTTCCCTTGCTTCTTGGTTCGGGAGCCGTGACGCGCACTGGGGCCCTTCCCACTCCCGCCCTATGGCTCTCGGGGAGCGGGTGTGCCGCTGCTGCGCGTCTACGTCACAGCTGTGCGCCGGCCGTGCAGCGTCGTCATGACGCGGTTCCATCCTTCAGGCACTGTCCATCTCCACAGGTGATGGGCGGGGTTGTTTCGGCGCCAGCGAATCATCGCCCGTGGGCTGGCGTCCTTGTTCCCCTCCCCTCTGCCTCGTGCCTGTGACGTAGGGGGCATGTTTGCGGCGGCTTGTGCGCTTTAGTGGGTGGCCACCCTGGTGAGGTCTGGGTCCTTCCGAGCTCTCCCTCACACCTCCACACATGCATTGCTAGACGGGCTTCCATCCCTCAAATTCATATTTGATTATTTTGGAACACAGGTATAGTTTGAACTTCACTTGGCTATTTCCCACTTATGCATTGAGTGTATTGGTGATGACCCTTCATCATGGTCTTCTACCTTCACTCCCGTTTAGTTACCCTTTCACCTCTCCATCTCCCCACCCAGCACCACTTCATCATTTTTAGGCCACTCACATAGTCTTAAATAATATTATATCCTTTCCTCATTGATTCACCTACATCTCACTCTCATGTTTATGTTCATATTAGGGGTGCTCGGGAGGCCTTGATCCGCCGGTGGTGCTGTCCGTGTTTGGGTGCCGCCGCTGCGCATGCCCCCTCGGCTCCCGACCTTGATGTCTTTGGGAGGACCTGGGGCCCTTGGCATTGTGTGTTCCAATGCATACATATCTGTAAGTTACCTTGTCTTGGATGGTTTTGGGGGGTCATTATCCTTCTCGAAAAAGAAAAGGAAAAATGCCCGATTCTCAGTGGGATACTTATGGGGTATGCTGATTGGTAGATTCGTTCTGGTCAAACGGGATCCTCCTAAACCATAAAATACCATAAAAGAACCTGGAGGATTTTGGGACAGGAGCCCAACAGAAGATTAAATTGGTGAATCAACTACAACTCAATCAGCTGAATATAAAGACTTTATTGTTGAATGCTATATATCAAAAATTCAACTCATCCATAGGTTGTGACACATACTAAAGAAGAGAAGGGTTTCTCCAGTACATACACAAAACAGAATAAAATACATGAAAAAAACACACATACAGTGCACTGTTGAAAAGGCTAAAAAAGCAAAGTAGAAAAGCAACCCCCCACTCAAAAACCCCAGCGAACCTGAAATATATGACCCCTAATGTCCGGACATGATAGTGTCAAAAAGGAACCATGTTGTGAAGAGATAAAAAAAGCATTGCTCCAAACATGAACTGAAGGTATTGCTGAAACCTGTATAGAAAATTGGGAAAAGAATATATAAAATGCTATGCTGACAGCTTCAAAACAGAAGTAGTCCAGACGACACCTAGGTGTCAATGGTCAGCATAGAGAACCCATATTCAGGCATAAACAGATAGTACTTCAGCAGAATGTCGATAAATTGCAGGTTTTAATGAGGTTAATTTCCACAGAATTTGAACCAAGTGCAATGTGAACTATTTCGGATGAAATGGTTGTTCACGTCCGGACACGCCCCCCTGGATTATTTTATATAGACTTATCACTGGATTACTAAGCATCACCAAAAATTGTTCACTTTTTTTTTTTATTGGTTATATTTGTTGTCATAATTTCAATATTTGACACAATTTACTGGTATCTTCATTTTTCAGGATTGTGTTGTTACCAGCAATTTATTATTATTGCACATATGTTCACATTATTGCATATTTAATGTATGCGTTTATGATTTATTTATATTGTGGCTGAATTAGCTCTATTTAATTTTTGTTAGTTGTAGTTTACTATTTAGTCACCAGCGCCCCCTACCCTTTCTTTTTCACAACCTATGGAGGAGTTGAATTTTTGATATATAGCATTCAACAATAAAGTCTTTATATTCAGCTGATTGAGTTGTAGTTGATTCACCAATTAACCATCTGTTGGGCTCCTGTCCCAACATCCTCCAGGTCATCCTTCTCCCCCAATCTGACAAAGTTCACTTACCCAATTAATTATAGTAAACCCCCGTTATATTGCGGTTCAGTTTTCGCGGTCCCGGTATATTGCATTTTTTTCTGTAAGACCTATTAACATTATTTTATTGATTAAATCCTTGTTAATTAAATATTTTTGTGTTTTCCATTGCTCTTGCTATGTCTCTCAGTATCTTTTATGTGGTTAAATGTGTTTCTATTGTTTTAAAAGTGTGTTTAAAGACCTTAAAATGCTTTGTAAAGTACAGTGAAAGTTATAAAAACATGCCTAGTGTGTATTTAAATAGGATATTTCTATTTCGCGGATTTTCACTTATTGCGGGTGGGTCTGGAACGTAACCCCCGCGATAGAGGGGTTTACTGTACTTTATTGCAGATGCCTTACATATCTGCTCCTGATGAGCGGTTTAAAGCCGCAAAACGCGTCGAGCTTACAGTATCATCGTGTATGCCATTACACACGTATCAAGATATGTGTTTTTTACCATTTCTAAATTTTCTTAGGGATTACAAAGATGCTGTGCAGATGCTACCTTTTGTATTGGTTTTTACCCCAACCTATGAATACTGGTGGACCCCTTAATTGTATCTTGTACTAATGTTTTCAACCATGTTACTACTAGTTATTATCAGGCTAGAAATTGGCACCACGTGATTGGTGCATTTCTCTGTATGTATAACTAATGTGTGTAAACATGTTTTTTATGTACCAATAATAGGATTTTTATAACAGCTTACCTGTAAAATCCTTTTCTTGGAGTACACCACGGGACACAGAGCTAGTCATTACATAATGGGTTAAGGGTCACCAGCGGTGATTGGACACTGGCACAACCAATGGAAGACAGTTCCCCTCCATATAACCCCTCCCATCAGGGAAGTACCTCAGTTTTGTAGCAAAGCAGTAAGGTTCCCATAAGAAGGGTGGGACCTCTGTGTCCCGTGGTGTACTCCAAGAAAAGGATTTTACAGGTAAGCTGTTATAAAAATCCTATTTTCTTTATCGTACACCACGGGACACAGAGCTAGTCATTACATAATGGGACGTCCCAGAGCAATGCTCATATGAAGGGGGGGAGACACAGATCAAACCGACCGCTTGCGGACCAGAAGCCCTATACTGCTGCCTGCAGCACACTTCGCCCGAAGGCGGAATCCTCATGTCCTTTCACATCTATTTGATAGAATTTGGAAAATGTATGGACTGAGGACCAAGTTGCAGCCTTACAGATCTGAGCCATCGAAGCCTGGTGGTGCACTGCCCATGAAGCACTTATCGCCCTGGTAGAGTGCGCCTTAACAGGAAAAGGAGGAGTCCTGTTCTTTAAACCATAAGCTTGAACAATTACTTGTCTAATCCACCTGGAAATGGTGGATTTTGATACCGCTTGGCCCTTCTTGGGACCATCTGGTAAAATAAACAAAACATCTGTTTTACGTATCTGAGCGGTTGCTTGCAGATACACCCTTACCGCTCTCACTAGATCTAGAGAGTGTAATAATTTTTCCCCCGCCGTCCGCGGGTTTGGAAAAAAGGAAGGCAGAACAATGTCTTGATTCAAGTGAAAAGCCGACACCACCTTAGGTAGAAAAGCCGGATGGGGTCGTAGTACGATCTTGTCCTTGTGACAAATTAGATAAGGCTCTTTACAAGAAAGAGCTGCTAGCTCTGATACTCTCCTAGCAGAAGCTATAGCAATCAGAAAGGCCAATTTCCTACTTAATATAATTAAAGGAATATGGCGAATAGGTTCAAAAGGTTGCTTTTGCAACACTGACAATACCAAATTCAAATCCCATGGACACAAGGGAGACCTGACTGGAGGATTTATCCTCAGTACCCCCTGAATGAATGTCCGAACTAGGGAGTGAGATGCCAATGGTCTCTGAAAGAAGACTGATAGAGCCGATATTTGCCCTTTGATGGTGCTAAGGGCTAATTTCATATCCACTCCTAACTGGCAAAAAGCAAGAATCCTACTTATTTCATATTTCAGAGGATTCCAACTTCTGGATTCACACCAGGAAACGTATGCTTTCCAGACTCTATGATAGATGAGTCTGGAGGCTGGCTTTCTAGCATTAATGAGCGTAGAAAGAACCAGGCCAGAGACCCCTCTCTTTTTCAAAATGTGGGTCTCAGCAGCCAGGCCGTCAAATTTAGCCTTTGTAAGGAAGGGTGGAATACTGGACCCTGTGACAACAGGTCGTGTCGAAGTGGAAGCTTCCAGGGCCTTCCTATCGCCATTTTTACGATCTCGGCATACCAAGGCCTCCTGGGCCAGTTTGGGGCCACTAGGATTACTGGTATTCCCTCCTCCTTGATCCTGCGAAGCAGTCTTTGTAGAAGAGGGATCGGAGGGAATGCATAGATCAGTGAGAACTGATTCCATGGAGTTATTAGAGCGTCTGTCCCGTAGGCTAGAGGATCTCTCGTTCTGGACACAAAGTTGTCCAATTTCTTGTTGAACCTGGAAGCTAGCAGGTCTACATCTGGGTTTCCCCATCTCAGACATATGGCCTGAAAGATCTCTGGGTGAAGAGACCACTCTCCTGGTAGCAGCTGCTGACGACTCAGGTAGTCTGCTTGCCAGTTTTCTATCCCTGGAATGAAGATTGCAGAGATGCAAGGTACATGCTCTTCTGCCCATGCCAAGATCCGGTTCACCTCTCTTTGGGCTGCCCGACTGTGGGTGCCTCCTTGGTGATTGATGTAAGCTACTGCCGTAGCATTGTCGGATTGAACCCGAACTGGGTAGCCCTGTAACCTGTATGTCCAGGTTTTGAGGGCTAGATATACCGCCCGGATCTCTAGCACATTGATGGGCAGGATCCCCTGAGTCTTGGCCCAGGTTCCCTGGGTAGAAGCCTCCTCGAATACTGCACCCCAGCCCGATAGACTGGCATCCGTAGATACCACCTTCCAGGCCACTGGGAGGAAGGACTTTCCCTTCCGTAAATTCCTGGCTTCTAGCCACCAATTGAAGCTGTGGCGTACTTGTGAGGACAGGCGCATGGGTATATCCAGAGCTTGGCTCTTCCTGTTCCAGGAGGCTAAAATATTGCCTTGAAGTAGTCTCGAATGAAACTGGGCGTAAGGGACCGCCTCGAAGGAGGCTACCATCTTTCCCAATAGTCTCATGCAAAGGCGAATAGACGGCCTCTTGTTTGCTTTGACCTTGTGGATCAGGTCTTTCAGAGACTGTATCTTTGGCTCTGGCAGGTATACCCTGTTTTGGGCTGTATCTATGATCATGCCCAGGTACACTATCCTTCTTTGGGCCTGGAGAGAGGATTTTTGTAAGTTTATAATCCATCCTAAATGCTCCAGGTATCCTACTGTAGTGTCTACAGCGTGATCCAATCCCTCCTTTGACTGATCTATTAATAGTAGATCGTCTAGATAGGCTGTTACCGCAATGCCCCGTGTTCTTAGGTTTGCTAACAGAGGAGCTAGCACCTTTGTGAATACTCTGGGCGCGGTGGCTACACCAAATGGCAGGGCCACAAATTGAAAGTGGCGATCTTCTACCGCAAACCTTAGGAATCTTTGGTGAGCGGGGAGGATTGGTATGTGTAGATATGCGTCTTTGATATCTATGGACGCAATGAATTCTCCGCCTTTTAAAGTAGCGACCACGGATCGAATCGTTTCCATTCGAAAATGGCGAACGTTCAGAAACTGGTTTAGATCTTTTAGATCCAGGATGGGTCTGACTTCTCCGTTCGGTTTTGGAATCACAAAGAGGTTTGAGTAAAAACCTGAACCTTGCTCCTTTTGGGGTACCTCTGTAACCACACCTTGAGCTATTAAGTGATTCAAACCTTTGAAGAAGGATCCTCTTTTTTGTGGATCCTTGGAGAGTCTTGAACTTCGGAATTGAGAAGATGGGATCTCTCGAAATTCCAGTCTGTACCCTGAGGATATTGTGGATACCACCCATTTGTCCTGGGTTTCTGTCCGCCAAGTCGCTGAGAACTGACGAAGCCTTCCCCCCACTCGGCCGAGCGGGGGCGCCCCTTCAATGAGAGGTTTTGGGGGCTTGCTTATTAGCTCTTGAACCCCACGGCTTCTTGTTCTTCTGAGCCTGTTCTTTGGCTTTTTTGGGCGGCTGAAAAGGCCGTCGCCACTGGCTGGAGTCCGATTTCCCGGGAGCTGGGGAGAGAGTGCGTTTAAAACAAGGTCTCTTGTTTTTCTTTCTCTCAGGTAAAAGTGTCGTTTTACCACTTGATATCTTTTGGATATATCTTTCTAAATCTTCCCCAAAAAGGCGTTCGCCATGGAACGGGAAACTTGCCAACAACTTTTTGCATGGGGCTTCCGCTGACCAATGCTTAAGCCAAAGTACTCTGCGCATCTGTACCAGCTGGAGTGTAAGGCGTGATGCCTGTATGATAGAATCTCTCATGGCATCCACTGTGAAGCATAAGGCTTTAGGTAAATTCTCCCAATTTTTAGCCTGCTCTGAAGGCAGCTCCTTCAGCCCCTGCTTTACCTGTTGGCTGATGACCTGACACATACCGACTGCTGCTACTGCAGGTTGGATAATTGAGCCGGCCAAAAGGAAGGAGGATTTCAGTAGGGATTCCAACTTCTTCTCAGAAGGATCTTTAAACACTTGTACATTATCCACTGGACATGTCAGGTTTTTATTTACACAAGAAATAGCCGCATCTACCGTAGGCAGGCTCCATTTCTTTAAAAATTTTTCCTCCATAGGATAAAGAATGTTAAACTTTTTTGGAGGTGAAAAACGCTTATCTGGATGTTGCCAGTCTGCGTACAATAGATCCTCTAGTAACGGATGAACTGGGAAGGAGCATGCACCTTGCAGGGATCTTAATGATCCTAGGGAGGAGACAGGTGATTCTGTTACCTCCAAAGAGGGTAACCTAAATGCAGCTCGCACGGCTCCTGCATAGCATTGCACCTGTGACTTTAAAATCTGGGATACCGAAAAAGGCTTATCCGATATCCCTGATCCGTCTGACTCCTCATCCTCTGCTGATGTAGCCTCCTCCTCATCCTCCTCCTCCTCAGGTACTTCTGAAGGGAGGTCCAATACTGGAGGAGATCTGCTTCGCTTATTGTCCTTTTTAGAGGATTTAGCGATTAAAGTAGCAATTTTCTCCTCCAGATTATTTAGGGCAGCTGATAAAGTGTCCTCAGTGACATATGCAGGCCCAGGCTTCACTGGGGAAGCCGCCATACCTGACAGAGGTAATGGCTCATCCTGTACAGGTGCTTTTGGCAACACAGGAGAGGAAGGTACCGAGTCCGCACAGCTAGAGCCCCCTGTCTCAGGCGGCGGTGCTCTTTTATCTCTTTTTGTCCGCATTACTTCCCCTGGAAGACTTACTGTTTAGACAAAATACAAGGTACCTAAATGCATATACTACCGTGTTCAGTTTAGCAAATACATTAAGTATGCAACTTTTAACACATAACTATGCATAAACATGGATGTCTTCTAGGAAGTACCCAATCCAACCACATGGAGTCTTACGTCCCTGTATAGCTGCTGTGTTTCTCTGCCAGGAACAAGAGAACTAACGAGCTTGCTTGCTGCTGCAGTGCTTTTTACACTGACAGTCTTTTAAATTTGGCGCCGTTTCTGTGCCTGCGCGCGCCACGTGCCCGCGCACGCCTCGGCCCCCCCCCCCTCCGATAAAGCGCGCTCCCGCGCGCGGCCTTTAGCGCTATGGTGGTGGCCATAGTGAGAGAGGACTCTCATCAGCCCCTGTCCCCACTTACCTGCATCTGCAGGTGTCTGTATCGGCCACCGGAAGGAGGAGCGGGGTGCTCAAGCAAGCTCAGCAGCGGAGGTGACGAGCAGTGTACTTCGCCGAAGCCGACACTGAACAGAGTGAGGTGAGTATATTCAGCTCTTTACTCCCCCCAGTGGTGGAAAAAAAGAAGACATCCACTTTTTGAAAAAGGTCCCAACCTAGTTATGGACCTTCTAATCTCACCTTATCCACGCCGCAGGTTTTTCTGCTGAAAGTTTTCAGACAGATACCAAACTTCACCCTTCACGGTGGGCTATGTGTGCCAACCTTCAGGGATATGGGTTCCTATTTAAAGGATACCTCTCCCCTGGGCCTTGTACAAGACTCTTACCAGGACTTTATAGCGAAATAGCGAAAGTGCTGGATCTTAGAGCCCAGTCCTCCGAAGAGAGACATTACAGGCGACGCCTCATGGATGAGGCCCGGATCCCATCCAGATTCAGCTCATTTGTAGGCGTCTTGGATGGATCCGAAAGCATAGCTCTTTTACCCCCAGAGGGTCTCTTTGGTAGAGCTTTCCTTTAGCACCTCCTAACGCGTCCAACACCTTTCGACACTGGCGAAAAAACTGAGGTACTTCCCTGATGGGAGGGGTTATATGGAGGGGAACTGTCTTCCATTGGTTGTGCCAGTGTCCAATCACCGCTGGTGACCCTTAACCCATTATGTAATGACTAGCTCTGTGTCCCGTGGTGTACGATAAAGAAAAATGGTTTATTATTCCACCTTGTTATTCATTTTGTCACCACGAGCTTCATATAAAGTCCCACCCCTTTTTTGTTTTGCAACCTTGCTGTTTTGCAATTTTGCTCCCATCGTCATATGACAGGGATGGAGATGCATGGCTTTACCCAGTCATGGCTTCATTTAAAGTCCCAACTTCCCAATCCCCCTCGATATTCATATTTTTAGTTAAAGATGAACTTAAAAACTTTAAATTACACTACAGTTTCTCTAAAAGGTGACATAATTCTACTGATGTCAGTTGGCCTATCACCTTTTTTTTTTTTTTTTTAATAATGCCAATCTACTTACAAATGAGAACAAGATGCTCCCAACTTGACACACTTTAAATGATTTATATTGTAGAACAATCCCAATCTATCTCCGCAATTCCTTCTGTTATGGTGCATTCCTTTTAAAGTCTTTAATAATGTGGACACACTTACCACTTCTCCAGGTACCCGGGAAATGCCATCAGCTTCGGTAAGCTCCTCCTCTAAAACCTCTGAGATCCTGTGGCTGGATGCAGGAATCAGACTGGACAGACTCATTCCAATTAACTCAAGACTGTTATATCCAAAAAGCCTGCAGGCTTTATCATTGGCCATTAAAATCTGGAGAAATAATAAGTGCATTCTGTTAGACACATGGCAGTCTGAAAACAAATGATGACAGTTGTTCTTTAAATGACACTAAACAAAAGTAGCCTTGCCATTTAAAGTTGATAACCAGTGAATTTTTTTTAAAGCTGTATGTCTAAGATACATTGTGACAGCAGTAGGTTGCCTGTATTCATGCATACAACACAAGTCTGTGTTCCCAGGGAAACTCCCAATGGGTGCATGAGATGCCCTACAGTAAATAAGACACGCATTGCTTGGAAAACACTATTAGGAGCTACCCTAAGCTAATGAATCCTGCTACCAGGCAGATCGCTATTGTACTATGCTATAAAAAAGAAACTTGTCAAGGGTAAGTTCAGACAATGCATACTTTTACCCTCTAACCTCCCTCTGAAACATGTCTCAGCATTATTCTTGTCTTTCAACTTGTTCCTGAAATGTGAAACAGCTTATATTGCTCTCTGTAACATCATCACCAGTTTTGTAAAATGCTTACAGGGGCAGCTTCTGGGAGGACAGTTCAGTTCACCTCTTTACCTGCACAGATATGTTTTTTCTATTTAATATTGCCTGGACATCCGCTTTAACTGTTTGTCCGTGAGAAGTCTAAAACAGCCTTTCTTAACCAGAATTCTCTGAACCTTGGGGGTCCTTGATCAGTAAGCAATGTAACAGGTCACTGCTGACCATCGATGTAAGGGTTATTCGCTCACAATGATCCCCAATGTAATGGGGCACCTGACCAAGTGACCACCAATGTAAAGGGAAATGTTTAAAAAGGAATTTTTTTTTTTTTTTTAATTAACCACTTGACCTCCGGAAGATTTACCCCCCTTCATGACCAGATCATTTTTTGCGATACGGCACTGCGTTACTTTAACTGACAATTCGCACGGTCATGCGACGCTGTACACAAATAAAATTGATGTCCTTTTTTTTCCCTACTAATAGAGTTTTCTTTTGGTGGTATTTGTTCACCATTGCGTTTTTCTTTTTTGTGCTATAAACAAAAAAAGATCAACAGTTTTGGAAAAAATAAATAAAATATAATTTTTTACTTTCCGCTATTAAACAGATCCAACAAAAAAAAAAAAAATGTAAAAAAAAAATCGACTTTTTTGATAAATTTAGCCCAATATGTATTCTGCTGCATGTTTTTGGTAAACAATTTTACTAGCAATGGCGGTGATCAGCGACTTATAGAGATATTGCAGCAGACATTTGGACACTAACTGACACTTTGTGGGACCCAGTGACACTAATACAGTGATTAGTGCTAAAAATATTCAGGGTCACTTTAATAATGACGCTGGCTGGTGTTTTGGTGTACTGTGTTAGATGCTTTTACTAGGAGAAGTAATGGATTTTTTTTCCCTGCTTTGCGTGGAAAGAAAATCGATTACATCCCTGCTGACAGGACAGGGCTCTGCCTTGTTTACATAGGCAGAGCCCTGTTCTGTGTAAACTCATGATGATCGGCGGGTGCCAGCGGTAATCCATTTTCCGGCTTACCAGCCAGTTTAATCACAGCCTGGCCAGGTCGCCGGGGGTGCGCGCCCCCTACCAGGAAGTGTCAGATCACGTACTAGGTACGTGATCTGGCATAGCCGAGCTGCCTTACATCTGTGTTATACGGTCAGAAAGCGGTTAAAGGAGCACTTTTCTGCTGGTCTCCAGTGTAAGAGAGGTTCTTTTCCACTGGTCTCCAGTGGTACTTTTCTACTGATGGGCACTAGTCCACTTGTAGTCCATTGAGAACTACAAGTCCGCCCCCTACTGTTAACCCCTTCCCTGCCAGTGACAGTTACACATTAATCAGTGCATTTTTATAGCACTGATAGCTGTATAAATGCCAATGGTCCCAAAAATGTGCCTAAAGTGTTCGATCTGTCCGCCATAATGTCGCAGTCCCGATAAATCACTGTCATTACTAGTAAAAAAAATAAGAAATAATAATAATAAAAAATGCCATAAAATCTTTCCCCTATTTTGTAGATGCTATAACGTTTGTGCAAACCAATCAATATACGCTTATTGAGATTTTTATTACCAAAAATATGTAGACTACATATCGGCCTAAACCAAGGAAAAAATGTTGCCCTTTTAAAAGAAAATTTGGGGATATTTATTATAGCAAAAGGTACAAAATATTGTGTTTTTTTCAAAATTAATGTTTTTTTTTTGTTTATAGCGGAAAAAAAAACGCAGAGATGATCAAATACCACCAAAAGAAAGGTCTTAGTTGTGGGGAAAAAAGGTTGTCAATTATGTTTGGGCACAAGCGCGCAATTGTCAGGTAAAGTGACGCAGTGCCGTATCGCTAAAAATGGCGTGGTCATTGAGCAGCCAAATCTTCCAGGGCTGAAGTGGTTAAAAAATATTTTAAAATCATTAAAATTATCCTAAAGAACCAAAGCCTAAAGGAGCCCTGTCTCTTTCAAAGCACTGCTTTAGTATGCACCTCTGGAAGTCTGTGTGACAGCGGGTATTAAAGACATTGCTTTAATGGTCAGACTTGGTTTGCGTTTCCGATAAAATACACAATGGCTGCTGTTTTGGTATGTAACAAGTTAACTGTATAGTTAAAGTGATTGTAAAGGCTCAAGGTTTCTTACCTTCATGAATTCTATGTGCAGACCCCCTCGAGGAGAGGAGAGAGAGAGCGATATGCATGTGTTAATAGACACACAGAGCAGTGGCTCGGGAGAGAGCCTGTTTGGGTGCCACCATAGCAAGCTGCTGGCTATGGGGACACTCAGCAGGAGGCGCCAGGAACACCGGCAGGGGACCTGAGAAGAGGAGGATCTGGGCTGCTATGTGCAAAACCACTGCACAGAGCAGGCAAGTATGAAATGTTTTTTAAACATAAAAAAATCCAGACTTTAATATCCCTTTAACCGACTTCAGTGTTGATCACTGGGTCTGAAGGCCCTAAAATTGTGGTCCCATAAGCTGGAAAATCTCTGTACAAGGTAAGGCTGACAGTGATATTGCCATGTACTGGTAGCAGCACAGCGAGACTTGACCTGCCTTATGTCACATATGGTAGTGGCTGGGATCTGACACCTGTTTTTCACTGGCCACCAATATAATTTTCACTACATGCATGTTTTTCTACTCATTACTATTATTTGTTTAATTTAACAATTACTGAAAGTAACCTAGATGTCTAGATAAGGGGGTGTTAAAAAATAAAATAAAAAAAATTATTAATAATAATAACAATAATAATCCACTCTGGGGGTCAAATGTTCTAGGTACATAATTATTACATCTACAACTTACTGATCATACTAATGCTCCACAAGCTTTAGATATTTTTTATAGCAGGAGTTTCCCGAGACCCCAAAAAGGTTCATGAAAGTCTAGCTTACAGTATTCTATCAGAATTTCCAGAAGGATGTCTTAGTTCAGGTCTCCTTTAGGTCTGGATGGCGCCAGATAAAGCACAGGCAGAAGGCATGATGAGTACCTGTGTTGTCTTGGGGCTGACAGTGAGCACAGCTCTGCTGGAACTTCGTACACACGAGGGCAATGAGTGTATGGTATCATCTGGCGTGGGTATTCCACTGGCAGATTCCAGGGGTGAGCGAAGTAAGATGTTACTGGCAGCTGAAGACAGACTGTAAGAGCTCCAATCGTCACCTAGGAAAAATTAAATAATTATAATTAAAAAAAAAGGGATATAGCAAGTCTTATTTTCAAGCCTGGCATTACCAAGTCTAACATATACGATAAAATCCTACATGCAGATTATTAGGGTAGCACTGATACCGATACTAGTATCAGTGCTGATACCAGGCATTTGCATGAGTACTTGTACTTGTGCAAATGCTCAGATGCTTGACCCGATACTTAGGCAGCCTGAGGGATGATCGGCGCAACGGTGGGGGAGTTACAAGCACCGATCTCCCTGTATAGCTTTTCTGACAGCCGCTTCTCCTCTCCCTCCTGTAGCTGTCAGGGAGATCGGTGCTTGTAACTCCCCCCCCCCACCACCACACCAATCACCTCCTGCTGTCCGCTTCTGTGCTCCCCCGGTTCTCATCCAGGTCCCCCTGCGTCCTCCCCAGCTCTCCGTGTGCTCCTCTGGGACCCCCTGCATCCTCTCTGGTTTTCCGTGTCCTCCTCCGGTCCCCCCTGTCCCGGATCTGTCCAAAAGGACAATCAGAAATCACTTTCACATTCATAACTTAAAAAAAAAAAACTGACACTGTCCACTTCCCCCCCACCTCCCCAAAAAAGATAGCATTGGGAAAAAAAAAATATATATATATATAACATTTTAAAAAGTAGTAAATAATAATAAAAAAAAAAAAAAGAGCTACTGACACATGTGCCACTGTCAAATGACATTAAAAAACAGTATCGGTAATCGGTATCGTCGAGTACTTGAAAAAAGTATCGGTACTTGTACTCGGTGTTAAAAAAGTGGTATCGGTGCAACCCTACAGATTATATATTGGTTTAATTTGCATGCTAAAAACAAAGAAAAACAGACCAGAGTAGGGCATGTAATGCATTCTGATTATTTTACACAATTACTGAAAGAACTCCTTAAGCCCTGTGCACACGATCGGATTTCCTATGGATTCTAATCCGATGGATTTTTCCATCGGAAATCCGATGAAGCTGACTTCCATCAGTCTTGCCTACACATCATCAGTCAAAAATTCGACCGTCCCAAACGCCGTGACGTAAAACACTCCGACAAGCCGAGAAAAATGAAGTTCAATGCTTCTGAGCATGCGTCGACTTGATTCTGAGCATGCGTGGGTTTTTTCTCCGATGGAGTTCCACACAGACGATCGGAATTTTCTATCGTTTTTTTTCCCCATCTGATAAATTTAAAACATGTTCTATTTTTTCTCACCGATGGGGCTCACACGCGATCGGTTTGTCTGATGAGAAAAGTCCATCGGACGGTTTTCATCGGTAAAACCGATCGTGTGTACACAGCATAAGAGAAGCACATATTTTTTTGCTTGTCTTTTTTTATTTATTTTAATTTGTGTTTCTAAATAGAGGAGGTGTTATACCAGTAAGGCTGGCTGTATTCCAGGGGTCCCTGGTTCTTCCCCCATGTCTTCTCCTTCGTGGGTTAGGAAGCTGGGGAAAAGACTTGCTTAGCAGAGAAACACTGTGCAGTGGGGAACTAGGGGAACGTGGTACAACTGAAGCTTGCATTGCTAAAAATGTTTCCTAGAAGAAAAAAAAGAAATACATTATATAAAGCGTCAGATCAATCAACTGTCACTACATTCAGTTTCTGCTAAAACAATGAATAGGTCTAGACCTGGGGGTCCTCAAATGTTCTAAACAAAGGGCAAGTTTACTGTCCTTAAGACTTTAGGAGTGGACCAGATTGTGGCCAGTGGGAGTAGACAATGCCTCGGTGGAATGTGGCAATAACAAAATTAATGTTTGTGCTCAGTGGAGGACTAGTGTAACATTGTGTCAGTGAGAGAACTAATGCACCATCATTGATATCAGTGAGAAGTATAGTGTCCCCATAATTGACGCGAGTGGGAAGAATTGAGCCCCGTTCTTTTTGCACTCAAAAAAAAAATTTTGGAAAACAAAAAATGTTTGTAAATAAATATTTTTTCTCCTTTGATGTGCGCTGATAAGGCTGCACTGATGGGCACGGATAGGCTGCACTGATGAGGCGGCACCTAATATGCAGCACAGATGGGCACTGAAAGGCAGCACAGATTGGCCTCACTGATGGACACAGTTGGGGCTGCATTGTAATCAGGGCACTGATGATCAGTGCTCCAATTACCTTTACAAGTCTCCCCTGTGAGGAGATGCTGCTGATTGGCTCTCCTCTCCTTACACTCGGTCAGTGTAAGGCGAGGTCAGGTAGACCAAAAAAAAAAAAGTTGCAGCTACAACTTCCAGAAGAATTGTTCAGAATACAAAAGATACAAAGAAAACCCCACAGGTTGTACATGAACAAAAATTAATTGCATGGTCCAGTTGCGAGAAAGAAGCCTTTACTGTGCCAATGCCACCAAAACGCCCAGTTACAAACAATATGCCCGACAACACCTTCACCAGGCTATTTGTGGCATTGGCACAGTAAAGGCTTTTTTCTGGCAACTCAAACATGCAACTCATTTTGTTCAAGTTTCTTCCTATTGTGCTCCTTTAAAACAACCACACCATCTTTTTCCAGAGCAGCCTGTATTTCTCCTGAGGTTACCTGTGGGTTTTTTTTTTGTATCCTGAACAATTCTTCTGGTAGTTGTGGCTGCATTCTTTCTTGGTCTACCTGACCTTGGCTTGATATCAAGAAAAAACCTGAATTTTCCACTTCTTAATAAGTGATTGAACAGTACTGACTGGCATACTCAAGGCTTTGGATGTTTTTATACCCTTTTTCATCTTTATAAAGTTCCAGAACCTTGTTACGCAGGTCTTTTGACAGTTCTCTTCTGCTCCCCGTGGCTCAGTATCTAGCCTGCTTACTGCATCCATGTGAGAGCGAACAAACTCATTGACTATTTATATACAGACACTAATTGAAATTTAAAAAGCCACAGATGTGGGAAAATAACCTTTAATTGCCATTTTAACCTGTGTGTCATCCTGTGCGTCAATACCAAGGCTAAACATTCCAGGGCATGGAAACTTTTCATCTGGGCCATTTGTGTTATCATTACGATTTAAAAAGGAGCCAAATTACTATGCGATAATAAATGACTTCATATGATCACCATTCCTAAATAAAAAGACAGTTCTTTTGGCATGATCAGTCATTTTCAATATCAATGCCAAATATTCATGATTTCTGCCAGGGTGTGCAAACTTTTGAGCACAACTGTATAATAACATGCATCCTCGGCGTAAACAATCCACATGATCGCTGCGGCGATCTGACCAGAAGTGGAAGAAGGGTACCTGCCAAAACCAGGTACCTGCTCCCCGCCCCCCAAAAAAAGTGCCAAAATGTGAAAGTGGAGGGGGGAGGAGAAGGATGCAAACAAGTGGAACTTCCCTTTTTGGATAAAGTTCTGCTTTAATGCCACAACAGTTTATGGCAAGGGTCTCCAAACTTTCCAATACAAGTGCCACATTGTAGAATTTACAAACATTCAAAAGGCTGAACAAAAAAAATCAGTTTAAGAAAAAAGAGATGAATAAAATGAAATTAAAATGAATGAATGAATAAATAAATATGCTCCAACAAATAACTAGACATCAGGAGCCCCATCAAAGCCCCACCCTTACATTAGGGGCCCCAATCAAAGCCCCACCCTTACATCAGGAGCCCCATCAAAGCCCCACCCTTACATCAGGGGCCCCATCAAAGCCCCACCCTTACATCAGGGGCCCCATCAAAGCCCCACCCTTACATCAGGGGCCCCATCAAAGCCCCACCCTTACATTAGGGTCTTAATCAGAGTCCTAACTTATATCAGTTCCCCCTTACCACTGAAATAAAACTTACAGTAGCTCTGTAGCAGCAGGGCAGTTGTTAGGAGACACAGCAGATCTGAGCGGAGGAAGTTCCATTCCACTGTGAATGCTGAGACAAGCACATTGTTTGCTAGGATGCTGGCAGTCCTTGCAATAAATGACACAGCGCAGTGGGGGGGGGGGGGATCCTGCGCTGAGATGGTTGGAGGTGAACTGAAGACGAACTACTCCGAGTCATCAGATTGTGCACGGTCTGAGTCTGAGGACATGCCCCTGATCATAGTGAGGACTGTATAAAATCCTGTAACAGGCTGGATGTGGCTCACAGGTCATAGTTTGGAGACCCCTGATTTCTAGAATGATCATTTGAAGGTCTGATCTCCTCTTTGCACTCCCATATCTATAGGCTGCTAAAACTTGCTACAACTGTAACCAATTAAACAGCATAAGATAAGACTGTAAACGTGCCTCTTAATATGTGTTGTAAGTACTCCTCCGCTAATCAGCAAATTCACAATAACACAAGTCCATTTTAACACGAACATATAGAAAGTAAATGGATACGACAGTATTAAAGCTTTGCTGTATCTTCCTACACAGACAAATTGATGAGCCAAGTGTGATGTTCAGGCTGAGATAACAGCATCCCAGTCACATGTAGTCACAGCTGTCATCGGGTTATGTGTCATGCTGTTGTTGACAGACCGCTCTGTATCCATGCAGAAATCAAAGGATGGTAAAAATACAGCAATAATTAAGATTATACTAGCATGCTAACCTGCCTCAAATTTCTCATGTATGGAAAGAAATGACAGCAGCCATATGCCAGTCTTCTAGATATAATCCTAACTTGTACAGTGGTGTCTATCAAATATATTTGCCAATAAAACAGTCTATTGATGAAGCAGGGTATAGATCACTGTCTTATGCCCCATACACACGATCGTTTTTCATGCCGTTAAAAATGCCATTTTCAAAAATGGCCATTAAAAATGATCGTGTGTAGGCTCCATAGCATTTTTAACGACGTGAAAAACGGCCATTAAAAATTTCGAACATGCTCTATTTTTTCACGTCGTTTTTCATGTCGTTTTTTTTAACGACGTGAAAAACGATAGTGTGTATGCTTTGACGAGGTGAAAAAAAAAGCGCATGCTCAGAATCAAGTATGAGACGGGAGCGCTCGTTCTGGTAAAACTAGCGTTCGTAATGGAGATAGCACATTCGTCACGCTGTAACGGACTGAAAAGCACGAGGCTGAAAAGCGCGAATCGTCGCTCAACAAACTTTACTAACATGAAGGGTGGCACCATCCGAATGGAACTTCCCCTTTATAGTGCCGTCGTACGTGTTGTACGTCACTGCACTTTGCTTGAACGTTTTTTAAAATGATGGTGTGTACGCAAGACAGGCTTGAGAGGAAACATGAAAAAAAACGAAGAGAAAAACGTCGGTTTAAAAAATGGCATGAAAAACGATCGTGTGTACGCCGCATAAGTGTTTGATCACCCCGCTTCCTAAACTGATTTCCCCCCATAAATGCTTCCTACTGGCTGAATAAAGAAAAGCCTTATACACACACGATCGGATTTCCATCAGAACAAATCCGTGGAATTTTGTGCGAAAGGCGTTGGCCGTGAACTTGTTCTGCATACAAACGGCAGAACTTTTTCAGCCAACAAACACAAAACTACGTGGTTTTCCAGCTCTTTAGCGCCACCCTTTGGGCAACTTCTGCTAATGTTGTCTTATGGTTAGCATTGGTTCGGAGCATGCGTGTTTGTACTTTGGATTTTTTTCCGACGGACTTGTGTACACGCGATCGGATAATCCGACAAGACACATTTGTTGTCGGAAAATTTGAAAGCATGTTATAAAACATTTGTTGTTGGAAAATCCGAAAACAATTGAGCGTACAAACGGTCGTATTATGCGTCAAAACCCTGCCATCACACCTTTGTTGTCGAAAAATCCAATCGTGTGTACGAGGGTTTAGTGTGTGTGTGTGTGTGTGTGTGTGTGTGTGTGTGTTTTGTTCTGTACGAGTAGGAAAGGGTAAACACCCGTCAGGTTTATTTTTTGCCTATTTCCCATTAGGGAGATTTCTCTTCATTTCCTCTCCCAAAGACACAACAGGAAGTTAAGGAATCTCCAAAAAGGGCCCATCTCCCAATTTAGACAGTTGTCACCAGAATAGGTATCCGCAGACATTTCTTATTCTGGAGACATCTTTAAATAAATTGTATTTCCCATCTCCTGCTTTGTTGGGGACAATAGTCAGTAATACAAATAGAGAGGGCAAATCTTCCCAATGGTGACACAGACAGCAATAGGAACCTGACAGAAGGTCAAACTTTTCTTCACTCCATCCAAAGTGATAAAAATTTAAAAAAGTTTTGCCTAGAGATACACTTTAAAGTGATGGTGAACCCTGAAGCCTCGTACACACGACCGAGAATCACGTCAGGGAAAAACACGCCGTTTATCCCTGACGAGATTCTTGACAAGAATCTTGTCCCGGCCGAGTGTACACACATACGATTCAAAAGAACCGCCGTCCTTTTGAATGGCACGAACGCGGTGACGTCATCGACTACGACGAGCGTGCGCTCGTCACATTCGATGCCGTCGCCGCCATCTTGCTACACCCTACCTATGCCTAGGAAGCTACCGCGCATGCGTCAGTCATTTCGAGCATGTGCGGATTTCCACAGCGACAGGTAAGCGTACACACTCTCGGGGTTCTCGTCGGGAAACAGGCTGACGAGAAAATTGTTTATCAGCGCAGCCCCCCCTCGGATACCCACACTAGACCACCAGGGAAGCCCCCCAGGACCACCAGGGAACCCCAAAGCATGTGGATGGCCCCCATGGCCATCCACATGTAGTAAAAAAATTAAAATAAAAACTTTAAAAAAAATATGCCAATCAGTGCCCACAAATGGGCACTGACTGGCACTTTCACAATGTGTGGTGGCTGGCATTGCTGGGCACCAGTGCCACCAATGCCACCTACTAGTGCCCATCAGTGCCACCTATCAGTGCCCATCCGTGCCAATCTGTGCCCACCTATCAGTGCCCGTCCATGCCACCTATCAGTGCCACCCATAAGTGCCCATCAGTGCCGCCTATGAGTGCCCATCAGTGCCGCCTATGAGTGCCCAGTGCTGCCTATGAGTGCCCATCAGTGCCGCCTATGAGTGCCCATCAGTGCCGCCTATGAGTGCCAATCAGTGCCACCTATGAGTGCCCATCAGTGCCACCTATGAGTGCCCATCAGTGCCGCATACCAGTGCCACATATCAGTGCCCATCAGTGCCGCCTATCAGTGCCACCTCATCGGTGCCCATCAGTGTCGCCTTATCAGTGCCCTTCAGTGCCGCCTTATCAGTGCCCGTCATTGAAGTAGAAAAGGTACTTATTTACAAAAAAAATTAACAGAAACAAAGAAAAAATAGGATTTTTTACTCACCGTAAAATCCTTTTCTCTGAGTCCATGGACCGACACAGCTTCTCTATTGACAAAGTGGGTATTATCCGTTAATTAGGAGTGACTAGGCAGAAAAACTTGTAAAAAGTGTTGCATCACACCTTCTACAGTACCGCCCAGGGGGCGGACCCTCTGGGTATACCCTCTCAGTCTGCATCTTCGCAGATCAGTTCGTCAAAAAGCAGTACAAACTTAAAAGGAGGGGTGGGTGCTGTGTCGGTCCATGGACTCAGAGAAAAGGATTTTACGGTGAGTAAAATATCCTATTTACTCTTTCGTCCATGGACCGACACAGCTTCTCTATTGACAAAGTAGGACGTCCCAAAGCAGTGTCAGAGAAAAAACGAGGGGTGGTAACAGCATAAAAATAAACTTCACCCCAAACACAAAACAGCACTCCAACGGAGGAGTTGCAACTCTAAACAGCCGCTTGCAAAACCTTGCGGCCAAAAGAGGCATCCGAAGATGCATCTACATCAATTTTGTAGAATTTTGTGAAAGTGTGAGCGGACGACCAAGTCGCCGCTTTACATAATTGGGAAACAGACGCTTGATGTCGGAAAGCCCAAGAGGCACCTATTGCCCTGGTCGAATGCGCCGTGACAGGAAAGGGGGGCGCCTGACCCTTTAAGGCGTAAGCCTGGATTACTATCTGCCGGATCCACCTAGAGATGGTGGCCGATGAGACTGCTTGGCCCTTCTTGGGACCAGCCACCGAAACAAACAGTGAGTCTGACTTCCGGAACAGGGAAGTAGCAGATAGGTATACTCTCAAAGCTCGGACAACGTCCAAGGAATGCAACGCCGACTCCTTAGGATTCGACGGATGAGTACACAAGGATGGAAGTACAATGTCTTCGTTGAGATGAAAAGCCGAAACGACTTTCGGAAGAAAGGAAGGCTGCGGCCGCAGCACCACCTTATCCTTGTGGAAAATCAAATAGGGAGCCTTGCAGGACAAGGCTGCCAGCTCAGAGACTCGTCTAACTGACGTAACAGCCACCAAAAAGACCATTTTCTGAGAAAGTGTCAACAGGGGAATATCTCTAATATTCTCAAACGGTGCCTTCTGAAGCACCGAGAGGACCAGGTTCAAGTCCCACGGAGGTAACGGGGGACGGACCGGAGGGGCCACCTGTCGGACCCCCTGCACAAATGTACTCACGAGAGAGTGAGTCGCCAGGGGTCGCTGAAAAAAGACAGCCAGGGCAGATATCTGTCCCTTAAATCGTACTTAGGGCAAGCCCTTGGTCCACCCCATGCTGTAAAAACAGCAGGATTCTGGAAACCAAATAGGTACGCGGATGCCATTTCATTTCCTCACACCTGGAGATGTAGGCCCTCCAAGTGCGGTGATAGACCTTCCTAGAGGACGGTTTTCGAGCACGTCTCATAGTAGAGATTACTGAGTCTGACAGGCCCCGGTCTCTCAGTACCTGGTTCTCAACAGCCATGCCGTTAAAGCCAATGACTGTAAAGCAGGATGGAATATGGGACCTTGCGATAGCAGGTCCTTCCGTAGTGGTAGGCGCCAGGGGACGTCTGCTACCAGACGTACTAGATCGTCGTACCAAGGACGCTGAGGCCAATCTGGAGCGATTAGGATCATTGGAATTCCCTCTGCCTCCACTCTGCGGAGTAGAAGAGGAAGAAGCCTTAAGGGAGGGAAGGCATAGATTAGCCGATACTGACCCCACGATGCTACCAACGCGTCCGTTGCATCTGCCCATGGGTCTCTTGACCGGGCCACAAATCTCAATACCTTCCGATTGAGTCGGGAAGCCAGAAGATCTACGTCTGGTGTGCCCCATCTTTGGCAGAGGAGTTGGAACACCTCCGGGTGTAAGGACCATTCTCCCTGGTCCAGCATCTGGCAGCTCAGGTAGTCCGCCTGCCAGTTTTCCACACCCGGAATGTACACGGCCGACAGTGCCGGTACGCTCCTCTCTGCCCACTTCAGGATGCGAGTGATCTCCGATGCTGCAGCTGAGCTTCTTGTTCCTCCTAGATGATTGACATATGCCACTGCTGTGGCGTTGTCTGACTGGATCCTGACTGGACGCCCTTGCAGTCTCTGAGACCATTTGAAGAGGCACAGCTTGATCGCCCGGATCTCCAGGACATTGATCGGCAGGAGGGCTTCCTCTGGGGTCCAGCGACCCTGCGCCGACTGGACACCCCAGACTCCCCCCCCAACCTGTAAGGCTGGCGTCCGTCGTGATCACTATCCAGTAAACCGGAAGAAATGACTTCCCGGCCATTACAGCCGGTGCTGTCAGCCACCATACCAGGGATCTCCTGACTAGGTGGCTCACTCGGATTTGATAATCCAGAGATGAAGGGCATCTGTTCCATCTGGACAGAACTTCCTTCTGTAACACTCGAGTGTGGTATTGAACATATGGGACCGCCTCAAAGGAGGCTACCATGAGGCCCAACACTCGCATGCAAAAACAGAGTGACGACCAATTCCTGGAAGTCAGCTGCCGTACTGCAGCCCGGAGGGTCTGCAACTTCTCCACAGGGAGGAATACCTTTGCCTCTGAGGAATCCAGAATCAACCCCAGGTACACTAGGCGTTGAGTGGGCACCAATACTGGCTTTTGCGTGTTTAGTATCCAACCACAGTCTCGAAGAGTCTGACAGGTAATGGACACGCTTACCTCTAATTCTGAGCTTGAAGGGGCCTTCAGCAGAAGGTCGTATAAGTAGCCTGATAGCGATACCCCGCTGTCTTAGAAGTGCCAGAATCGGAGCGAGCACCTTGGTGAACGTCCTGGGTGCTGAGGCAAGGCCCAACGGGAGGGCCACAAACTGGTAGTGGTCCTTCCCGATAGCAAATCGCAGAAACCTCTGGTGTCTGGAGTATATGGGGACATGCAGGTATGCGTCCTTGATGTCCAAGTAGGACAGAAAGTCCCCCGGATGGAGAGCCGTGACTACAGATCGAACCGACTCCATCCGAAAACTTTGTACCTTCACAAAGCAATTGAGGGCTCTGAGATCCAAGCTTGGACGAACCCCCTCCTTCTTCGGCACAATGAACAGATTTGAGTAAAAACCCCGTTCCAGTTCTGGAACTGGAATAACTACCCTGCGTTCCAGTAGACCCTGGACGGCCCCATACAGGGCCTCCCGACGGGTCGGTAGTAGCTGGAGATTGGAGGTGTTGAATCTGTCCGGTGGACAAGAGAGAAACTCTATCTTGTAGCCTGAGGAGATTACTTCGCAAACCCACCTGTCGGAGATTAGTGCTGTCCACCGAGTCGCGAATTTGCGAAGACGTCTCCCCACCCGAGAGCTGGGTGGGGGTGGACCTTCATGCGGACGCAAAATTTGTCCGCAGGCTTATTGGGTATGCGGGACCAGGGACGCTTTTGTCCTTGGGCAGGCGCTTTATCGGCCTGGGGTCTTTTCCCTGTCGCCCTAGGGGGACGAAAAAAAACACTTGTGTGCAGTAAAGGAGGGCCCTTGCCCTTGGCGTGGCCCCTTACCCTTGCTAATTTGGGGAAGCAAAGTGCTTTTACTTCCTGTGGCATCCTTGATGATGTCATCCAGAGAAGCCCCAAAAAGTCTGTCGCCCTTAAAAGGCAGATCCAACAGGGCTTTCTTGGAAGTCTGGTCCGCAGACCAGCCTTTTAGCCAGATCAGGCGGCGTATTGCTACTGCATAAACCGAAGTTTTAGACAGCAGGGGAATAGTATTCATGTCTGACTCGCAGACAAACCTAAGGCCCTGGACCAACAGGTCGGCCAATGTTATCTCATCAGGAGGAGCATCTCGCTCCTTAACCCCTGGAGTAGCAATCTTGCCCATTCAGTAAGTGTGTGAGACACTAGGGCCCCCGCCAATGCCGGGCGTACTGCCGAGCCTACCACTGAGTATAGGTAGCAAGGGAGTGCTTCAGCCTTCTTATCCACAGGGTCCTAGAAAACAGGAGCCCCTTCTACAGGAATTGTGGTGGCTCTATTAAGTCTGGACACCGGAGGGTCCACTATAGGGGGGAGAGGTCCATTTCTTCAGAAAACTCTCCTCAAAAGGGGTACCGTACCGCAAACCTCTTTGGGGCTGTAAAGACCCTCAGTGGGTTCTCCCATTCCTTGTATAAGAGTTTATCAAAAGACACACAAGGGAACACCTTAGCAGTGCAGGCAGGTCTATGAAACCCAAGTGGACCGGAGTCTCTGCTGCTTCTGCAGTATTTTCCAATTTTAGCATATCCCGCACTGCAGTAATAAGGTCAGATACCAAAGCCGTCTCGCGTACTGACCTGGACTTGGAGTCCTCCTCACTGTCCGATCGGTCACGTTCTGCAGTCTCTGATGCGTCAGAATCTGGGCCATGAGCCGTAGCTGGACCTGGTTCTGCATCAGAAATATCCCCAGAAGATTGCAGGGGACGGGGGCGTTTATTACCCCCTGTATTCCCGTGTGCTGCTTCCACCCTGGCAGCAAACGCCTCTAGGATTGCAGTCATAGCGTTCATAGACACCTCAGGGGCACCAGCTGCTAAATCTGGTGTTTCAGGGGAGAAGACATCTGGCTCAGATGCCATGCTGACCACACGCTGACACTCACAGGGCTCCAGGCAAGATATCAATAGGCCACCCTCCTGTGCTGCAGAGAGGCCGGGTCACCCAGAGGACTCACCACCCTGGATAGGTACTGCTATGCTGCGCCTGTGATGCTGTCCCTCTTCTGCTGTGTCAGTCTGCTTCTTTTATCAGCACTTCCTGTGTGAATTTTCGCGCCAGTGTAATGCACCCTAGAGGCCGGAGGCTCTCGAAAAATGGTTGCCAAAAACGTCTGTATGGAAGATAATGTGGGCTCTAAGAAAATGGCCGCCGACAGAAGATAGAGGTCAAGCAGCCATAGCCGACAAAAAGATGGCCGCCGAACGGCAATATCTGCATACAGGGTGGACAAACATGGCCGCCGATCAGCTGATAGGGGCCAGTGGGTGTGGCCGAACCACAGGAAGATGGCCGCCGGGCAGTCACAAGAGGTCAAACTTAGCATGGACCACCTCAAAATGGCCGCCGACAGCATGGAGGAGGAAGGACACAAACACAGGTAAGAAAAAATGACATTTCTTTTAAATGTTAGTTACAGCCAGCCCCGCTCCAGTGGGACCCCCTAGGTGACCCCCAGCACCCAGCAACCTTTAGCTAGAAGCCCAGGGAGGAGGGAAAGGCAGGGAGAGAGGGAAGAAAGGGGCCACAACCACTTACTTGATCTCTCCAGGAATGTCCAGCTAAATCACCCAGCCGAGGCAGGGGAGTTTTACTTACCTATCCTGCATGTATTCTGCTGGAAGACATTCCAAACAAATCATCGTCCGTGCACGGAAGGTGACTGTTGGCCAGGCATGCTGTGATTGGACCCAGAAGGGACGATCATATGTATGCCCTGGAGCATGACGCTCACCGGACAGGCTGCTGCGACTCGGCCGTAAGGTCAGCTGAAGCTGAGCGGTCCGATGCAAGCCTTGGAGCGTAAGCTCACCGGCCAGGCTGCTGCGACTCGGCCGTAAGGTCAGCCGAAGCTGAACGGTCCGATGCAGGCCCTGGAGCGTAAGCTCACCGGCCACCCGTGGAGCGACGGGCATGTCGTGGAAAACCCAGCGCGTAGCTAGGGTCGGCACACGCTCGATGGCCGAAACTGGGGAGACTACAAGGATCGAGGATCCAGCCTGTCACCCAGTCGGCAGTTGATCGAAGATCGCAGGAAACAACAAATGTAGCAAAAAATATATATATATATCTTTTTTCCCCGGACCAATGGGCCCGAAGGGAGCCATGTCCTACTCCTTGCTAGATAGAAAAAAACTGATCTGCGAAGATGCAGACTGAGAGGGTATACCCAGAGGGTCCGCCCCCTGGGCGGTACTGTAGAAGGTGTAATGCAACACTTTTTAGAAGTGTTTCTGCCTAGTCACTCCTAATTAATGGATAATACCCACTTTGTCAATAGAGAAGCTGTGTCGGTCCATGGACGAAAGAGTAACTTCGTTTTTTTTTAAATTTTCGCTCTTTTTTTATTTGTTGTGCAAAAAATAAAAATCGCAGAGGCGATCAAATACCACCGAAAGAAAGCTCTATTTGTGGGAACAAAATGATAAAAAAATTGTTTGGGTACAGTGTCGCATGACCGCGCAATTGTCATTCAAATTGCGACAGTGCTGAAAGCTCAAAATTGGCTTGGGCAGGAAGCTGTATAAGTGCATGGTATTGAAGTGGTTAAAGGGGGATTCCACCCGCGATTTTTTATTTTTATAAGTCAGCAGCTACAAACACTGTAGCTGCTGACTTTTAATAAAGGACACTTACCTGTCCAACTCGCCCGCGATGTCAGCCCCCCCGAGGCCGATCCCTTAATCCTGGCAGCTCCCGGCGCCACCATCCTCAGTAAGGGAAACAGGCAGTGAAGCCGTGGGGCATCACTGCCCGTTTCCTACTGCGCATGCGTGAGCCGCGCGGTGCTTTGTGAATGGGCCGGCTGCTCTCTGGGATACACAGAAGGCAGCGCGCCCCATTCACCAGAAGACACCGCGAGTAGGACGGAGGAAGAAGACCAGCCGCAGACGATGAAGAGGCAGATTAGGGACTTTCGCATAGCAAACCGCTATTTCTGGTAAGTAAAAAAATATGTTTTTTTCCATTTTTTTTTTTTTAGGATTTTTGGAAAAAAATAATTTCAGGGTGGAACTCCACTTTAAGAACATTATTTTTTTATCAAGTTGTTTTGGGTAAAGTTCCGCTTTAAAAATAAGTGTCCTTACCTGTTTAAAATCCACCAATACTATTTTTGGCACTGCCGAGTTTGTAGAGGGCGATCTGCTGACAGCCTTAAGGCAGAATTAAACCCCCCCTATACTTTACAGCCAAGGAAGCTGCTTCTGTTTGATCTGAAACTGCCATGGTGTTGCACATGTGATGAGTTATGACGCCAACTATTTGATGGTTTGACAGTTTGATTTAGGACACAAGCAATAGGAACGTAACTGTTTTTTGAAACCGTTAAATTGATGGGTTTAGTTCTACTTCATGATTTACTGCTGTTCAGGGGCTCTGGGCTTCAGCAAAATGGCAGCTTCCAGCAAGAAGATACAGGAACAATGCAGGAAGCAATTTACAGCACACACTGATTATGGTAGCATAATTATTAATGTGGAATGTATATTTCATTGCTCTTTGCTAAAGAACATTATTTTTTATCAAGTTTTGGGTAAAGTTACACTTTAAAAGAGAAGTTTAGGGTTTCTTTTTTGTTTTAGATTTCTTTAAGAAATCAATACCTACCTAGGTGGATGCAGAATTGGATTGCTGCTGCATCTGACCCCCCGCTGGCTCTAAGACTGAGAACTGAGGGATTAAAGACTGTAAGTCACTGGCTCTCTGCCCCCCCCCCCCCCAAAGCTCACTGGAACGCTGGGCTGTGGAGGTGGCGGGAGCAGACGGCTGAGCCAGGTGCCGGTCCAGGCTTCTGGGTGGATCCCGACAATATGTTCTTGATCTCTCCCCAGCCAGGACCGGCTTGGTGACTTCAGCCCACTGTCAGCTGAAAACGGGTCACAGGAGTGTAGAACGAACTGCACTCCTGCGATCCACAGAAGTACAGGCTGCACTTCTCCTTTAAGGTCTGCTTTAACCGCTTCCCGCCCGGCCCATAGTCATATGACGGCCGTGGGAACCTTTCGTCCCTCCGGGCGGCCGTCATATGACGTCCTGGGATTCCGGCAGTGTGGAGCCGATGCGCGTGCCCAGCGGCCGCGATGTCCGTCGGGCACCCGCGATTGCTCGCCACAGAGCCAGGGACGTGGATCTCTGTGTGTAAACACAGAGATCCACGTCCTGTCAGGGAGAGGAGACCGATGGTGTGCCCCTTGTACATAGGGACACCGATCGGTCTCCTCCCCCCACAGTAAGAATCACTCCCTAGGGAACACATTAACCCCTTGATCACCCCCCTAGTGTTAACCCCTTCCCTGCCAGTCACATTTATACAGTAATCAGTGCATATTTATAGCACTGTTCGCTGTATAAATGTGAATGGTCCCAAAATAGTGTCAAAAGTGTCCGCGGCAATATAGCAGTCCTGACAAAAATCGCAGATCGCTGCCATTACTAGTAAAAAAGAATATATATATATATATATATATATATATATATATATATATATATATCATAAATCTATCCCCTATTTTCTAGGCGCTATAACTTTTGTGCAAACCAATCAATAAACACTTATTGCGATTTTTTTTACCAAGAATATGTAGAAGAATACGTATCGGCCAAAAAAAAAACATTGGGATATTTATTATAGCAAAAAAAAAAATTTATTTTTTTTCTTTAAATTGGCAGTCTTTTTTTTTGTTTATAGCGCAAAAAATAAAAACCACAGAGATAATCAAATACCACCAAAGCTCTATTTGTGGGAAAAAAAGGACGTAAATTTTGTTGGGGAGCCACGTCGCACGACCACGCAATTGTCAATTAAAGCGACGCAGTGCCGAATCACAAAAAGTGGCCTGGTCTTTGGCCAGCAAAATGGTCCGGGGCTTAAGTGGTTAAGGTCTGCTTTAAAGTGGTAGTAAACTCTATTCTACCACTTGTACCTACAGGCAAGATTATAGTAAGGCTTACCTATAGGTAGGGATGCACCGAAATTTCGGCCGAAAATGGCCCTTTCGGCAATTTGCCGAAAGAGAAATCTCGCTGATAACGGCGCCGAAAATGGGGCGGGGCTCCACCCCTGGTGCCGTCCAGTACGGGGGTGTCATTCTGGAGTGTCCCCGTCCAGCCCTCTCCTCTCCTCGACGAGGCGTCTGAAAGTGCTCTATGGAGGAACGCTAACAGGGCCCGGGCGGAGCCTCGCCCCTGGTGCCGCCCAGTACGGGGGTGTCATTCTGGAGCGTCCCCATCCAGCCCCAGTCCAGTCCTCTCCTACCTTCCTCCCTCCTCGATGATGCGGCTGAAACTGAAAGTGCTCTATGGAGGAAAGCTGTCATCACACACATACCGCGTTAAGGAGCAGCTTGTCAGCATGATCAGCATAGGAGCATTATCACTGTGCAGCGCAGCGGGGGTTAAGAGTGCAGGACTCACTGTTTCTAACAGCATATCAAGCAACAAGTCCTGCACTCTTAACCCCCGCTGCGCTGCACAGTGATAATGCTCCTCTGCTGATCATACTGACAAGCTGCTCCTTAACACGGTGTGGGTGCTGACAGCTTTCCTCCATAGATCGTCAAGGTCAAGAACACTGCTCTTGCTAACACTGCCCTGTCCCCCTTACTGACATACTAAGGCAGACTGCAAATAATGGGCACTGGCAGGCTGCATTGATCTCCTGTACCACGTCCGCAGTCTCTGACCATCTCCTGTACCACGTCCCCAGTCTCTGACCATCTCCTGTAATGTGTCCCCAGTCTCTGACCATCTCCTGTACCATGTCCCCAGTCTCTGACCATCTCCTGTAATGTGTCCCCAGTCTCTGACCATCTCCTGTACCATGTCCCCAGTCTCTGACCATCTCCTGTACCATGTCCCCAGTCTCTGACCATCTCCTGTAAGGTTTCTGCAGTCTCTGATAATCTCCTGTACCATGTCCCCAGTCTCTGACCATCTCCTGTACCATGTCCCCAGTCTCTGACCATCTCCTATAATGTTTCTGCAGTCTCTGACAATCTCCTGTACCATGTCCCCAGTCTCTGACCATCTCCTGTAATGTGTCCCCAGTCTCTGACCATCTCCTGTAATGTGTCCCCAGTCTCTGACAATCTCCTGTAATGTGTCCCCAGTCTCTGACAATCTCCTGTAATGTGTCCCCAGTCTCTGACAATCTCCTGTAATGTGTCCCCAGTCTCTGACAATCTCCTGTAATGTGTCCCCAGTCTCTGACAATCTCCTGTAATGTGTCCCCAGTCTCTGACAATCTCCTGTAATGTGTCCCCAGTCTCTGACAATCTCCTGTAATGTGTCCCCAGTCTCTGACAATCTCCTGTAATGTGTCCCCAGTCTCTGACCATCTCCTGTAATGTGTCCCCAGTCTCTGACCATCTCCTGTAATGTGTCCCCAGTCTCTGACCATCTCCTGTAATGTGTCCCCAGTCTCTGACCATCTCCTGTAATGTGTCCCCAGTCTCTGACCATCTCCTGTAATGTGTCCCCAGTCTCTGACCATCTCCTGTAATGTGTCCCCAGTCTCTGACCATCTCCTGTAATGTGTCCCCAGTCTCTGACAATCTCCTGTACCTTGTCCCCAGTCTCTGACCATCTCCTCTAACGTGTCCCCAGTCTCTAATAATCTCCTGTACCATGTCCCCAGTCTCTGACCATCTCCTGTATAAAAAAAATTTTTTTAAATCGTCACTTTTGGTATCGGTGCTGTTTCAGTTTTCGGGATCCTGTATTTTTTATTTTTGATATCGGTTTCGGCACCAAAAAACCCATTCGGTACATCCCTACCTATAGGTACCGTGAATATCTCCTAAACTTGAACAGTTTAGAAGATATTCAGAGTGCATGCAGCTGGTGACATCTCCGGCGCATGCGTTCTGAAGGTCTGGCATACTGGGCCGGACCTTCAGAGCCCATTCCCTAAATGACAGCTGACGCACGAGTGCAGGAGTGATGTCATCGTGCCCCCGGCCACTCATGTAGCAAGAGGAAGCGAACACAGAAGGAAGACTAAGGGAAGATGAAAGCCCTGTCAGTGTGGTGCTGGAGGGCTTCATTCTAATCTAAGTCTCTCATAACGTGCTAGTATGTGATGCATACTAGCACATTACGACATTGACTTGCATGGGATTTTTTTTTTTTATATATCAACTGCAGTTTCCTACCGCTTTAATAAACAATACATTCATTTAAAGGGTTCAAATATATATTTGGCCTTAAAACAACTGTCATATTTTCCCCAGAAAAAACAACAACTACCCACTGGTATTATCAGAATAGGTCGATCTTCTCTGTAGTGTCACTAAGTGACAACAATGAGTGGACTACACAACACCCCCTTGAAGGAGCACACAATGTAATCACAGCACCACTAAACTACTCTGGCAGACAATAAAGCAGGGAGGAGTGTCTATTGGGAATACAGAGAGAATACAAACTAGAGAATTTATCTCAGTGACCATTTCCAGAGCCTCATCTCTAGGCAGAGCTGACAACTATCAGACCTCATCAGGCAGAAGTTGCGATCCTCCGGTATGATCTCACACAAAGAGCTCCCCCACCACAGGGCACTGTGCCATGTAAACAAGGCCAGCTAGGCAGGCCGACCTCCCCTACGGAGGACTACAGAACCCCCTCCCCACACCGGGTACAAGTGACAGGTACTGCCCACCCCTCCGCACACCAGCAGCCCGCACACCTCATTACTCACGCCTCTTATGTCATCCTTCCCACAGACAGGCAGCGCGCTGTGTGGCGGAAAAGGCGGAACTGCAAAGGTTTGAACGTGCCGCCCAATCAGGTGTTGCTGTCAGATGACCGGTGGGTCTTTCGGCCAATGAGTAATTGGAAAATGTTGCCAGGCGGAGAGACACGCCCCCATGGTAGCAGAAAAGAGCGGGCCAGTGGTTGCTAGGGACGCGAGCACGACATTTGTTTACAGAGGCCAGCCCTTCATTGTAGGTGTTGTGCCGAGAATGGTACTCCTAATACCGCCCCGCCTCTCCAGCCCTCTACTTTGCCGAATGCTAATGATCCCAATACCGCCCCGCCCCCGTGCGCGTCCCCGGTACAATGTATACTAATATATGTTATATTATATATACATGGGGGGGGGCGGGGTGGTAGAAGGATGATGTATATATATAAATATATATATATATATATATATATATATATATATACACACATATATATATATATATATATATATACACATATATATATATATACATATATATTTACATATATATATATATATATATATGTGTAGCGGGGTCTTCAAAGTTAGTGGGATACACCTGGGGGTAGAGAGACCCAGGTGTGTAATTATGTCAGGGATTAGACCCCTTTTTGTTATTCGTGGAGGATTGGGTGGTGCAATATTCTCCTTGGCCTGTGGGTGGCAGGGTGCCTACAGGCTCGAGGTAGAATCACTACCACAGTGTTACCCTTTTTGTCCCTTCCTGGAGATGGTACGGCTGGGGCGGGGAACCCGCCGTGGTGTCGATGGGAGGAGATAAAAGGGGGAGACGCCCTCGCCACGAGGTCTTTTTGGGGGATCATCTCTTGACGTACCCAGGCGCCCTCGGCCTGGGTACGGGCGGTTCAAGGTTCCGGCCTGGGCACCCTAGGCCTGGCCGGAATGAAGCTGGAGTTGGAGTCCATCCCAGGCACCTTCAGCCTGGGGTGAGGTACTTTGTAGAAGGCCTGGGACCTGGTGACTTCGACCGGGTCCCGCGAGGGTGAAGTGATTCCAGGGTGCCCCTTGCGAGGGGACCCGCATCTGAGGTGAGGAGGCTGGGGAGGTCACCCGGCTGAAGACTCCGGAGCAGCGTCAACCCGGTGACGGACGGGCCTCCGGTAACTCCCTTGGAGGGTCGTCTTCCCCTGATAGGGGCCGCAGCGCAGCAAAGTTGTTCTAATCAAGACTCCTGCAACCCCTGGTCATAGCACAGGGGGTGTAGGGACTACAATCCGGATAGTGCCTCGGCCTGCTCATCCCACCGTATCCTGCCATATATTGTTTGTTGTGGAGCTACGAAATAAAACTAACAGTTGGACTGTGATCGGTGTATGGACTCTGTTGATGGGAGCAAAGGGAGATTCCAGCATAGCAGGGCTAAGTTCCGCAACCCAATGCACATTTGGCCCGAGGAAGATGTTGATACTGGCCTTCACCTCACCCACAGCCATGGGGAGGACATGGGCCGTAGCGCACCTCACTCTCGAAACCCAGGTACCCCTAGACAAGAGCTTTCGGACAACCGATAAACATGTGAAGGGGGTGAGGCCGCTACACGTGGGGGCTCGTGAGTCCGGGATGAAATGTGTATTGATCCTAAGGGTTGGAACGGCTGTGTCTGGACTTTGCTGCCCGGAGGAGGTCCGAGCAGGTCGGCCATGTGATTGGCCAAAGTGCATCCCTGCTCGGAGTTGTGGACATGACCCTAAGTCGGGAAAGGCCCACGCGGAGGAGCGTAAAAAGGGAGAGGTCCAGCCGTGTGAAGTACTACATGTGGGGACTGTTAATGCACTGCGCCACGAGGCACCCCATGACTGCGCAATTCGTGGGAGGAGACTGAAGGAAGCCCGCGAAAACGTGCAAGTCGTGGGAGGAGTCTGGCCACGTGTGGAGATACACGTGGAGACTCCGGCGCGAGGTGAGCGCGTGATGGAACAGCAGGTGGTCGGGATGGCCTCAAGCTCCCCGTGGATGCCGGTACCTTACCCCACGAAAATGACTGCATTTGCTGCGCCCATTACAGACACGGGGATAAGGCTCAGGCCCCGAGGACAGTTGGCTATGTATTCATGCAGAGACACAGAGGCCCTCGGTGTGATCTGTCCCGGATGCTCGGGACTGGTGGTCCAACTGAAGCCGTTCGGGCGATGTGAAGCGTGCAAAGAATTTCTTTTTGAGGTCGAATCATCCACAGTAAGGCCCCGGGCCCTTCGCCTCAACTGCATCACAGGAACCGCCACTCCGGAGGGAGAGATCCAGGCCTTTGCGGAGGTTCCCGTGCGCGCTGACCAGGGCGATGGGACTGCCCAATCAGAGACTGAGAGAGGAAAATCCGAGGACGCTGCTTCGGTCACTACAGACTCCCTGCTCCCACCTCCGAAGAGGAAAGTCGGCCTGGTACAGGCATCCTATGGTCGTGGTCGAGCTTCACCCCGCCGCTTGCCTGGCCTGGATGGCGCCGGTAGAGAAGAGAGTCCCGGACATTCCAGTTCTTCAGAAGGTCCAGGTGAGCCAGGGGCTGGGACTGTGGTGTTGGTTGGAGGTGTCGGGGGTCCACAGTCGGTGGAGCCCGCAAGGGAGGGTAGCCTTCCGTCTACTAGAGACTACCTTCCCGCTGAGATGTATGACACCTCCGACCTAGAGTCATTGTCAGACTGTGGGGATGACGGAGAGATAGACGAACTGTTTCACCGGAAGGGCTGGGACAGACGCCCACTACCTGTGCTGAGTAAACCGCAGGATTCCCCCATGTCCATAGAAGACAGTACGCTCCGGGCGCAGGCCCCGGAGTTCCCGAGGAAATCTAGTCCTCGGGCCAACTTTCCTCATTCAACTACATCACCCGCTCTGGTGGTGGGGATGCAGCGTGCTTCGTTGCGGGCACCAAAGACAAAGCAACCCGAGATGGTGAAGGTACCTCGGCACCCGGAGGCCATCGTGCAGCCAGGAGAAGGTGAGCGAGATGTGATGCCGCCTCTAGCCAGGTTGCAGAGACTTTTCTCCCAGAGAGTCGCCTGTGAATATGGGTGGGAGTACCCCTACTTGCCTCGGGACTTATTGTATGAAGTCGAGGTCCTGCGACCAAGGTGGTATGACGAGTTTGTATGGGAAAAGCTTAAAGTACCCCATGCCAGGCGATACCTGTCATGTTCGCCGCCTGTGTCTAAAAGGTTCAAGGACTGCAGAGCTGATTGGAGACTTGGGAGCTGTTGTTTTTTTTTCTCCCTTTTCTTCATGTGCCAAAGGCAGAGACTTTTGGGGTAGAGTCAGAGTAGGAAAGCAGGAAGAATGAAGATCTCACCAGGTGGCAGTGTTGTGCAACGGTTGTTTGAAATGTTCCACATGCATTACTTACTTATTGGAGTGAGTGGGTCTCTCGGCTGACGGACCCACTCATGCCAAGTTAACACAGAGTGTTAGGATGTGTTTTTTTTTGTTTCCCTTCTGCAGGAGATTCGTCGGTCAAGACTACTGAGTATGGGGTGGTTCTTAGACAGTGACGGGAGGGATTGTATATGTGTACATGACAGATGTTTTATACAAAAGTTTTAATGTTTTATAGTTCCCTTTCCCTGGAGCAGGTCTTGGCACACACAGTATCCAAAATTTGAGGGATAGCTTCTGGGGCCCACTTCATGTCACCACTTCTTGGGAGACATGGGTGTGCACCTGACGCTGGGGACCAGCGTCAAATCACAAGGGGGAGTGTGTAGCGGGGTCTTCAAAGTTAGTGGGATACACCTGGGGGTAGAGAGACCCAGGTGTGTAATTATGTCAGGGATTAGACCCCTTTTTGTTATTCGTGGAGGATTGGGTGGTGCAATATTCTCCTTGGCCTGTGGGTGGCAGGGTGCCTACAGGCTCGAGGTAGAATCACTACCACAGTGTTACCCTTTTTGTCCCTTCCTGAAGATGGTACGGCTGGGGCGGGGAACCCGCCGTGGTGTCGATGGGAGGAGATAAAAGGGGGAGACGCCCTCGCCACGAGGTCTTTTTGGGGGATCATCTCTTGACGTACCCATGCGCCCTCGGCTTGGGTACGGGCGGTTCAAGGTTCCGGCCTGGGCACCCTAGGCCTGGCCGGAATGAAGCTGGAGTTGGAGTCCATCCCAGGCACCTTCAGCCTGGGGTGAGGTACTTTGTAGAAGGCCTGGGACCTGGTGACTTCGACCGGGTCCCGCGAGGGTGAAGTGATTCCAGGGTGCCCCTTGCGAGGGGACCCGCATCTGAGGTGAGGAGGCTGGGGAGGTCACCCGTCTGAAGACTCCGGAGCAGCGCCAACCCGGTGACGGACGGGCCTCCGGTAACTCCCTTGGAGGGTCGTCTTCCCCTGATAGGGGCCGCAGCGCAGCGAAGTTGTTCTAATCAAGACTCCTGCAACCCCTGGTCATAGCACAGGGGGTGTAGGGACTACAATCCGGATAGTGCCTCGGCCTGCTCATCCCATCGTATCCTGCCATATATTGTTTGTTGTGGAGCTACGAAATAAAACTAACAGTTGGACTGTGATCGGTGTATGGACTCTGTTGATGGGAGCAAAGGGAGATTCCAGCATAGCAGGGCTAAGTTCCGCAACCCAATGCACATTTGGCCCGAAGAAGATGTTGATACTGGCCTTCACCTCACCCACAGCCATGGGGAGGACATGGGCCGTAGCGCACCTCACTCTCGAAACCCAGGTACCCCTAGACAAGAGCTTTCGGACAACCGATAAACATGTGAAGGGGGTGAGGCCGCTACATATATATGTGGGAAGAAGTATATTGAGTAATACATTGTACCGGGGACGCGCACGGGGGCGGGGCGGTATTGGGATCATTAGCATTCGGCAAAGTAGAGGGCTGGAGAGGTGGGGCGGTATTAGGAGTATTTGCATTTGTGAGGAACAGTAGGAGGAGCGGTAATGTACAGGGTGGGGGCGGAGTTCCGATAGGAGCCGAGAGCTAAGGGGGGACAGAATCCGGCAGGGGAACCATTTTCGACACAACAACACCAGTGTTGTGACGTGCGGGTCTGTGAGCCCCGGGACGGTGGCACGTATCGGTGACGCAACGTCTGTGTGAATTCCTCGCAGAACTGTCAACATGTCCGCCACGGGTCCCCCCAACCGCAACCCAGCAAAACGGTGAGAGAAGCTGGGGCTGTGTACTATAATTTACGTCATAGGAGAGGCTGGCGTCCTCCCTGACGGTGGATACGTCTTCCTATAGAGCCGAGCCTTCCCCTATTGTCTGCTCTTACCTATATAGAGTCTCCTCTGAGGGGGGCACAAGGAGATCATCATTCTATTATATACTGCAATCCAAAGCTCAGTTTACTGATATAAATATGTGAGGGTGACAAATCCTACTGTGCCACCATTCAACATGACCCATTCAAGTATATTATGTAGCGGGGTCTTTAAATTTAGTTGGGGTACACCTGGGGTAGTGTGACCCAGGTGTGTAATTGTGAAAGGTTCTGGACCCCTTTTGTAATTCGTGGAGGATTGGGTGGTGTATTATTCTCCTTGGCCTGTGGGTGGCGGTGTATCTACAGGCTCAAGGTAGAATCACTGCCGCAGTGCTACCCTTTTTGTCCCTTTCCAGAGATGGTACGGCTGGGGCGGGGAACCCGCTGTGGTGTTGAAGGGAGGAGATAAAAGGGGGAGACGCCCTCACCACGAGGTCTTCGAGGATGTTCTCTTCACGCACCCAGGCACCTTAGGCCTGGGTGCGGGCGGTTCAAGGTTCCGGCCCAGGCGCCCTAGGCCTGACCGGAATGAAGTTGGGGTCCATCCCAGGCACCTTCAGCCTGGGGTGAGGTACTATATCGTAGGCCTGGGGCCCAGTAACTTTGACTGGGTCCCGCGAGGGCGAAGTGATCCGAGGGTGCCGCCTTGCGAGGGGACCCGCATCTGAGGTGAGGAGGCTGGGGAGATCACCCGTCCGGAGATTCCGGAGCAGCATCAACCCGGTGACGGATGGGCCTCCGGTAACTCCCTTAGAGGGACATCTTCCCCTGATAGGGGCCGCAACGCAGCGAAGGTACTCCCATCTATGTTCTATGGAGTTGCTGGTAGAGACTCACAAGTTCTATGTTCTGTGCTAAGCAAAGTTGCTATAAACCCCTGGTGAAACCACAGGGGTTTAGATTGAAATCGGGATAGTGCCTTGACCTGCTCATCCCACCGTTTGCGTTATGTTATGGGTCGCAACCAGTCGGCTGTGAAAGAACTGTTTGTTGTGGAAGTATAATAAACAAGTGTTGGACCCTGCATCGGTGTATGGACTCTGGTTAATGGGAGCAAGGGAGGTTTCAGCATAGCAGGACTGAGCTTCATAACTAACACACATTGGCCCGAGGAATGTACTGATACTGGCCTTCACCTCACCCACAGCTATGGGGAGGACATGGGCCGTAGCGCATCTCACCCTGTCATGTGACATACCCCTAGCAAAAGGAGATGGGGTGAGCCCACTACAATTATATTATATATATATATATATACACTATAGGGGTCAGTCAGTATGTCACGGGGGTGGTGGTGGTCAGTCTGTATGTCACGGGGGTGGTGGTGATCAGTCTGTATGTCACGGGGGTGGTGGTGGTCAGTCTGTATGTCACGGGGGGTGGTCAGTCTGTATGTCACAGGGGGGGTGGTCAGTCTGTATATCACGGGGGGGGGTCAGGCTGTATGTTAGGGGGGGTCAGGCTGTATGTCACGGGGGGGTGGTCAGTCTGTATGTCACAGGGGTGGTGGTGGTCAGTCTGTATGTCACGGGGGGGTGGTCAGTGTGTATGTCACGGGGGTGGTGGTGGTCAGTGTGTATGTCACGGGGGGGGTGCTGGTGGTCAGTCTGTATGTCACGGGGGGGGTGCTGGTGGTCAGTCTGTATGTCACGGGGGGTGGTGGTGGTCAGTCTGTATGTCACGGGGGGGGTGGTCAGTCTGTATGTCACGGGGGGGTGGTCAGTGTGTATGTCACGGGGGGGTGGTGGTGGTCAGTGTGTATGTCACGGGGGGGTGGTGGTGGTCAGTCTGTATGTCACGGGGGGGGTGGTGGTGGTCAGTCTGTATGTCACGGGGGGTGGTGGTGGTCAGTCTGTATGTCACGGGGGGGGTGGTGGTGGTCAGTGTGTATGTCACGGGGGGGTGGTGGTGGTCAGTCTGTATGTCACAAGGGGGTGGTGGTGGTCAGTCTGTATGTCACGGGGGGTGGTGGTGGTCAGTCTGTATGTCACGGGGGGGTGGTGGTGTTCAGTCTGTATGTCACGGGGGGGTGGTCAGTCTGTATGTTACGGGGGGTCAGTCTGTATGTCACGGGGGTGGTGGAGGTCAGTCTGTATGTCACGTGTGGGGGGGGAGTCAGTCTGTATGTTAGGGGGGGACAGTCTGTATGTCCCGGGGGGTGGTCAGTCTGTATGTCACGGGGGGTGGTCAGTCTGTATGTCAGGGGGGGGGTCAGTCTGTATGTCACGGGGGGAGGTTAGTCTGTATGTCACGGGGGTTCAGTCTGGTCTTTCAGTTGGCCGGGGGGTCAATCTGAGGTGTCAGTATTTTGTTTTGTGGGTTGTCAGTCTGGGCGGGGGGGGGGGGGGGGGGGGTCTATCCGTCTGTGTAGCCAGCGGTGGGGGGGAATTCCTATTTTTTTTTTTTTTGGTTTAGAGTAAGTAGTCTTCCTCACTCCTCAAAGTACTTATAATATTTTAAATTAAACTATTTTTTAAAAACTGTGTGTGTGTACCTTTCCCTAAAGATGTAGGGATACCCCTCATTTACTAAGTTCACTGTCTTTCCATCCCAGGCTCTCCCTGCAGACCCCTCCCCCCCCCTTCATTTCCCCCTCTCCAAACCTTTCTCTTTCTTCCCCCCTTCTCTTTACCTCCTGATCTTCTATGGTTTGACATAAATTGAACCCAAGCCTATTCATTAAACCTTTGGGCGCAAGCGCTGCTGTAGGCGATAGCTATTTGGCACGCTCATTACCGCTTTCTTATAAGTGATATGTCAACTGTATTTCTGATGTACTGTTTATTCTGCCAATAAAAACATTTTCAACTCTAAAAACTCTGTGTGTTGGTGATCATTTCACTTTCATTGTTGTGTACAGTACTACATGGACCCTTATTCAGTGTACAATATAGAATATTGCCTCAATTAGTTACGTCTAGGGATAGGGGCGGGTACTATCATCCTTTGTACTAGGATTTTGGAAAGGGGGTGTGCCAGGGGCTGCTCCAAGTTTGCCCCGTGGCACTGTGAAAGTTGAGGACTTTCTCGGTACCCAATGATTAGGCCAAAGTAAGTATAAAATGTCAATTTATTAAGAAGGTAAACATAATTAAAAACATTTTGTACAGCAGTACATAAACAGTTGTTGCAAAATTGATATAAATGGTTCACAAAGAATAGGTAAACCTCAAAGGTATTGTGAGGAATGGAGATGTATGTCTTGACGTATTCCTCTGCATGTTTTGTGGCTTTGGCGGCTTCTTCAGGAGGAGTCAACCATAAACATCTACAAAAGTAAATACAATCTCATAGTTACATGGTCAAAAATGTGTCTGAACCACCCCATGGAAGCATGTCTTACCAGAAAGAGATAGAGAGCTAATGATTGGCTCAGATGGGTCTAGCAAATGTTTTTTACAGAACAATAATGTCGGCAGTCATGTCTGTTTAAAGTGGAAGTAAACCCTCCTATCATTTTCAGGCAAGGAAGCTGCCACCTTGGCCTCTGTTTAATCTTCAACTGCCATGATGCTGCACATGTGGTCAGTTATGACACCAGCCATTGGATGGTTTGACGGTTTGGTTGAGAGCACAACCAATGTGACAGTTAGCCTTCCCGGCATGCCGGGAAAGTAACTGCTGTTTGAAACTGTTAAATCGATGGGGTTACTTCCGCTTCAATAAGCGCAATAGAATTATCATTCATAGAAGCAGCTATATATCTTAGGAGATGGTGTAGCTCAGCGGTAGAGCGCCTGCCTTGCATGCAAGAGGCCCTGGGTTCAGTCCCCCAGCTAGGTCTATGATGTGCATGTGCGGGTATATGTGCCCTGGGCATCTCTGCTTTTTTTTTGATTTACCTTTTATTACTCTTTTTATAATTTTTTATTATTACATTTATTTTAGTGCGATTTTGGGTATATGTGCCCTGGGCATCTCTGCTCTTTTTGATTTACCCTTTATTACTCTTTTTATAATTTTTATTATTACATTTATTTTAGTGCGATTTTGGGCAAAAATTGCAATTTAGGGTAATAAAAAAAGCGGAGATGCCCAGGGCACATATACCCAAAATCGCACTAAAATAAATGTAGGCGCTCTACCGCTGAGCTACACCATCTCCTAAGATATAGAGCTGCTTCTATGAATAATAATTCTATCGCGCTTATTAAACAGACGTGACTGCCGACATTATTCATAGTTGCCAACAGTCCCGAATTTCCCAGGACAAGCACGATTTTTGGACCCTTGTCCCGATTCGGGACAAGCCCAATTCTTTTTGTCCCGGCAAATTCGGGAATGCTTTAGCCTAAAAATGGCCGCTGCCGCCGCCATGATTGTTTACTATTTCCCCTTGTGTTCAGTGCAGAGACTGGGGCAGCCAATGGGCTTCTCTCTTCAGTGTACAAACAGAAAATTCTATTGTACACTGAAGCCTATTGGCTGCAGGGATTGCCATTGGCGGCTCCTCCCCCTCTCCACTGAACACAAGGATCTGTGCAGTGAGGGAGTCGGATGTCAGCGCAGTAACTAGTAAGTGGCAGTGTTTTATTAGCTGGCTCATGGCCAGGCTTCTGTATTCTGAGCAATCCTCTCCCGTAGCGACTGTCTCAAACTGAAGGGGAGACCGAGCTGGCTGTGGAAAAGGGTTAACTGGTTGTGTAAGCAGTGATGGCAAGGGGGTGCTGTGCTGAAAGATCAAGGAAGCCTGGTATTTTCCCTGCCTCAGGCAGCTCAAAATGCACACAGAGAGGGGTCCCCTCCCCCACTGCTTGCAGAGAAAATACCGGCTGGGCTGAGTGGACTAGTGACAGATAAGTGTGTGTGTTTTATCTCTCCCCCCTCGGCTGAAAGGCATGAGAGCAGAGCACCTGGAGCTACATGCAGGAGTTCTGAAAGCCATTGCCCAGTAGATGGTCGCTAGTGATGAGCCGAACACCACCGGATTCGGTTCGCACCAGAACCCGCGAACGGACCGAAAGTTCGCACGAACTTTAGAACCCTATTAAATACAATGGATGCGAACGTTCTAAATCTAAAGTGCTAATTATAACGACTATTATGCATGTTATTGTCCTAAAAAGGGTTTGGGAACCCGGGTTCTGCACCAGGGGACATGTATCAATGCAAAAAGAAGTTTTAAAAACGGCCGTTTTTCTGGAGCAGTCATTTTAATGATGCATAAAGTGAAAAAAAAAAAAGTCAAATATTCCTTTAAATATCGTACCTGGGGGGTGTCTAAAGTATGCCTGTGAAGTGCCACGTGTTTCCCGTGTTTAGAACTGTCCCTGCACAAAATGACACTTCTAAAGGAAAAAAAAGCCATTTAAAACTGCTTGCGGCTTTAATGTAATGTCTGGTCCCGGTAATATGGATGAAAATCTTTAAGAAAAATGGCATAGCTACCCCATCACACACCCACCCCCCTACCCCAGCCCATTACCAGCCCATTACCAGCCCTTTGGGTCTTGTATGGATATTAAGGGGAACCCCGCACACAAAATAAAAAAGGCCCTATATACTCTGAACAGCCGTATACAGGCGGTGCATACAAGACAGGGACTGTAGGTTTGTTCTTATGTAGAATCTGTTTGTAATTTTGAACAGGTACATTGTTTAAGTGTAGCTCCAGCCAAAAAATATATTTTTAAGCTTTTTGGAAAACATAGGGAAGGGTTATTACCCCTGTAACATTTGTTTTGCTGTCTGTGCAGTGTGCACCTGTTCAGAATAGGGATGAGCTTCGAGTTCGAGTCGAACTCATGTTCGACTCGAACATTGCCTGTTCGCCGAACAGCGAACAAATTGGGGTGTTCGCGGCAAATTCGAAAAATCTATGGGAGAAATCTAAAGTGTTAATTATAAAGGCTAATATGCAAGTTATTGTCCTAAAAAGTGTTTGGGGACCGGGGTCCTGCCCCAGGGGACATGTATCAATGCAAAAAGAAGTTTTAAAAACGGCCGTTTTTTCGGGAGCAGTGATTTTAATAATGCTTAAAATGAAAAAATAAAAGTGAAATATTCCTTTAAATTTCGTACCTGGGGGGTGTGTATGATATGCATGTGAAGTGGCGCATGTTTCCCGTGCTTAGAACTGTCCCTGCAAAAAATGTCATTTTTGAAAGAAAAAAAGTCTTTTAAAACTGACTCGCGGCTATTAATGAATTGTCGGCTCCCGGCAATACATACAAAAGTCATTGATAAAAAAAAAAAAAAAAAAAAGCGTGGGGGTTCCCCAGAATTCAATTACCAGGCCCTTCAGGTCTGGAATGGATATTAAGGGGAACCCCGCCGCAAATTAAAAAAAAAATTGACGTGGGGTTCCCCCAAATATCCATTCCAGGCCCTTCAGATCTGGCATGGATTTTAAGGGGAACTCCACCCCAAATTTTTTAAAAAAATGGCGTGGAGTCCCCCTAAAAATCCATACCAGACCCCTTATCCGAGCACGCAACCTGGCCGGCCGCAGGGGAAAAGGGGGGGACGAGAGAGCAGCCCCCCCTCCCTCCTGAACCGTACCAAGCCACATGCCCTCAACATGGGGAGGATGTCCCCATGTTGATGGGGACAAGGGCCTCATCCCCACAACCCTTGCCCGGTGGTTGTGGGGGTCTGCGGGCGGGGGGCTTATCGGAATCTGGAAGACCCCTTTAACAAAGGGGACCCCCAGATCCCGGCCCCCCCTATGTGAATTGGTAAGGGGTACGTTGTACCCCTACCATTTCACGAAGAAAGCGTAAAAAAATGTTTAAAAAAACACACAAACACCTTGAAAAAGTCCTTTATTAAAAAAAAAAAAAAAAACATTCCAGCGGTGAAATCCAGTGTCCCGCGGCGATCCCGATGTCCAGCGCTGTCCTTCATTGGTTGTGCCTGAGCGGACCTGATGGGGAACTCCCTCTCAGTATTTTAAATGTATAGACCCACCCCTTCTAAAGTTCCCCATCAGGTCCGCTCCCTCGGTATGTCGGACCCGCCTACGTCATTGGCTTGAGCGGGGAACTTCCTTCACTGTGTAATTTAAATTTACATAGTGAAGGAAGTTCCCCGCTCAAGCCAATGACGTAGGCGGGTCTGACATACCGAGGGGGCGGACCTGATGGGGGACTGCTCTCACTTTGGTAATACATGTATAGACCCGCCCCTTCTCATGTTCCGCATCTGGTCCGCTGAGCGGACCTGATGGGGAACTTTAGAAGGGGCAGGTCTATACATTTAAAATACTGAGAGGGAGTTCCCCATCAGGTCCGCTCAGGCACAACCAATGAAGGACAGCGCTGGACATCGGGATCGCCGCGGGACACTGGATTTCACTGCTGGAATGTTTTTTTCTTTTTTGTTTTTTTTTTAAATAAAGGACTTTTTCAAGGTGTTTGTGTGTTTTTTAAACATTTTTTTACGCTTTCTTCGTGAAATGGTAGGGGTACAATGTACCCCTTACCAATTCACATAGGGGGGGCGGGATCTGGGGGTCCCCTTTGTTAAAGGGGTCTTCCAGATTCCGATAAGCCCCCCGCCCGCAGACCCCCACAACCACCGGGCAAGGGTTGTGGGGATGAGGCCCTTGTCCCCATCAACATGGGGACATCCTCCCCATGTTGAGGGCATGTGGCCTGGTACGGTTCAGGAGGGAGGGGGGGGCCGCTCTCTCATCCCCCCTTTTCCCCTGCGGCCGGCCAGGTTGCGTGCTCGGATAAGGGGTCTGGTATGGATTTTTAGGGGGACTCCACGCCATTTTTTTTAAATTTGGGGTGGAGTTCCCCTTAAAATCCATGCCAGATCTGAAGGGCCTGGAATGGATATTTGGGGGAACTCCACGTCAATTTTTTTTTTTTAATTTGCGGCAGGGTTCCCCTTAATATCCATTCCAGACCTGAAGGGCCTGGTAATTGAATTCTGGGGAACACCCACGCTTTTTTTTTTTTTTATCAATGACTTTTGTATGTATTGCCGGGAGCCGACAATTCATTAATAGCCGCGAGTCAGTTTTAAATGCATTTTTTTCTTTCAAAAATGACATTTTTTGCAGGGACAGTTCTAAGCACGGGAAACATGCGCCACTTCACATGCATATCATACACACCCCCCAGGTACGAAATTTAAAGGAATATTTCACTTTTATTTTTTCATTTTAAGCGTTATTAAAATCACTGCTCCCAAAAAAACGGCCGTTTTTAAAACTTCTTTTTGCATTGATACATGTCTCCTGGGGCAGGACCCGGGTCCCCAAACACTTTTTAGGACAATAACTTGCATATTAGCCTTTATAATTAACACTTTAGATTTTGAACGTTTGAGTCCATTGTATTTAATAGGGTTCTAAAGTTTACACAAACATTTTGTCTGTTCGCAGGTTCTGGTGCGAACCGAACAGGGGGGTGTTCGGCTCATCCCTGGTTCAGAACAGTTCACCTCACTTTCCGTCCTAATGACAAATGTTTTTTGAAAATTTGGGGTTTTTATTGAAACAAGAATTGGTGATAAAGAATCAGTGGAGAGGAGACACTTTTTTTCCCATATTAACTCTTACAGGAGAGAATTTGCCTTCCTAGGGGTAGATTTCCTCTCACTTCCTGTTGTATCCTTCCGTTTTCAAGGAGGAGTCGTTTGTAAGTTGGATGTTTGAAAGTAGGGGCCTGCCGTATATACTCAGCTGAAATTTGCCCCTTACATGTTGGTGTTGCCACAACACTGTGAGCCCTCACAGTTACTCTTGGTGGGCGCATGAATGGGCCCTGCTGTGAATTATTAGATCAAGAATTGTAATTGCATGCCCCTGTTGAACAGGGGCTTAAAAATTGGGCCTTCGGTGGTGGTGTTGACACAACACTGCAAGGCCTCACAGTTAGTCTTGGTGGGCGCAGGAATGGGCCCTGCTGTGAATTATTAGATCAAGAATTGTAATTACATGCCCCTGTTAAACAGGGGCAGAAAAATTGAGCCTTAGGCACTGGTGTCACAACACTGCAACCCCTCACAGATACTGTACTTGGAGCACAGCAATGGGCCCTGTTGCAAAGTATTGCATCAAAAGTTGTAATTACACGCCCCTGTTAAACAGGGGCTGAAAAATTGGGCCTTAGCCACTGGTGCTGGTGCCACGACACTGCAACCACTCCCAGATACTCTAGTTGGAGTGCAGGAATGAGCCCTGCTGCAAAGCATTGCATAAAAAATTGTAATAACACACCCCTGTTAAACAGGGGCTGAAAAATTGGGCCTTAGCCACTGGTGGCGGCACCCAGAAACAAAAATGTTCTTCCAAGCTATCATCGTCAGTCGGATCATTGAGGAGGAGGAGGATAGTCAGTCAACATAACAGGACAGTCTCTCAGCATCAGCATCAGTCTTGAAGGGATGTGACATTTGAAAATATATTAGTCTGTTATATCAGCTTCAGGTGTTTGGTAGCTGGTGGTGATCCAAGACTGGTTCATCTTTATGAAGGTCAGTCGATCAACAGAGTCGGTGGACAGGCGCACCCTGTGATCCGTGACAAATCCTCCAGCAGCACTGAATGTGCGTTCTGAAAGAACGCTGGATGCAGGACAGGCCAGTAGCTCAATTGCATACTGTGCAAGCTCTGGCCAGTGATCCATCCTCAAGACCCAGTAAGCCAGAGGATTTTCGGTGGGGAAGGTGTCCAAGTCTGACCTTGCCCCTAGGTATTCCTGCACCATGTATATCAGACGCTGGCGATGGTTGCTGGAACCGATCATACCTTGGGGCTGCGGACTAAAGAATTGTCTGAACGCTTCGGTCAGACGGCCACCTTCCCCACCGCTCCTTCTTTGGCTGACCGAAGCCTCAGCAACTCGTTGTCCAGGACCAGGAGTTTGTAACCTCCCAGTCTCTGGGAACGCGTTGCACAGACCTTTCATCCTCTGCTCCCTCTGCGACGGTAAGATAAGGTCCGCAACCTTACCCTTGTACCGTGGATCAATGAGAGTGGCCAGCCAGTAATGGTCCCTCTCCTTGATCCGAAGAATACGAGGATCCTTCCGCAGACTTTGCAGGATCAGGGAGGCCATGCAGCGTAGGTTAGCTGAGGCATTCAGTCCGGAGTCCTCTGGGTCACTAAGGACGACATGATCCACAGCCACCTCCTCCCAGCCACGTACAAGTCCACTGGTTTCTTGGGACTGTAAATCATCCCTAAAAGACTGCTGCTGATGATGCTGAGTACCAGCCTCCACCTCCATGCTGACACAATCCTCCTCCTCCTCCTCCTCCTCCTCTTCCTGTGCGATGGGTGGGACAGAAGGAACACTGTCTGGGTAAAGGGGGCCTTGAGAGGCAAGGAAGTCCTCCTCTTCCTGCCTCTGTTCTGCCTCAAGTGCCCTGTCCATTATTCCACGCAGCGTATGTTCCAACAGGTGGACAAGAGGTACAGTGTCACTGATGCATGCACTGTCACTGCTCACCATCCTCGTGGCCTCCTCAAATGGTGCCAGGACAGTGCATGCATCCCTGATCATGCCCCACTGGCGTGGTGAAAAAAACCCGAGCTCCCCTGACCCTGTCCTGGTGCCGTAGTCGCACAGGTACTCATTGATGGCCCTCTGCTGCGTGTGCAGCCGCTGCAGCATGGCCAACGTTGAGTTCCACCTGGTGGGCATGTCACATATAAGGCGGTTCTTGGGCAGGTTCAACTCCTTTTGCAGCTCAGCCAGGCGAGCACTGGCATTATAAGATCTGCGGAAATGCACACAGACTTTCCTGGCCTGCCTCAGGACATCCTGTAAGCCCGGGTACCTGCCCAAGAACCGCTGCACCACCAGGTTAAGGACGTGAGCCACACAGGGCACATGGGTCAGTTGTCCCTGTCGGAGAGCGGAGAGGAGGTTGGTGCCATTGTCGCAAACTACCATTCCTGGCTTAAGCTGGCGTGGCGTCAACCACCTCTCGGCCTGCCCCTGCAGAGCAGACAGAACCTCTGCCCCAGTGTGGCTCCTGTCCCCCAAACACACCAGCGCAAGCACGGCATGGCATCTTTTTGCCTGCGTACTTGCGTAGCCCCTTGAACGCCTACAGAGCACCGCTGGTTCCGAGGACAAAGCACAGGAAGAGGCCACGGAGGAAGAAGAAGAGGAGGGGGTGGAGGACAGAGGTGTGTCACAACCAGTAGTAGCATTTTTGGAGGCGTGGCGGTGGAACAACCTTCAACACTACTGCACCTTGTCCTGCATCCTTCCCAGCTGCCAAAAGAGTGACCCAATGGGCCGTGAAAGAAAGGTAACGTCCCTGTCCATGCCTGCTGGACCATGAGTCAGCGGTAATATGCACCTTACCGCTGACCGCCCTGTCCAGCGAGGCAAAGACATTGCCTTCCACCTGCCGGTAGAGAGCCGGAATCGCCTTCCGTGAGAAAAAGTGGCGTTTGGGAACCTGCCACTGAGGAACCGCACATTGCACAAACTCACGGAAGGGGGCCGAGTCTACCAACTGAAAAGGCAGCAGTTGAAGCGCTAGCAATTTAGCCAAGCTAGCATTCAACCGCTGGGCATGTGGATGGCTGGGAGTGAACTTCTTTCGACGGTTCAGCAGCTGGGGCAGGGAAATTTGCCTGCTAGAATCGGACGTTGGTGTACTGCTAGCAGAGTGCCCGCAAGTACTTGGCTGTGACACACCTAATTCTACACCTTCATTCCTCTCAGAGCAGGTTTCAGAGAGGACTGAAGGTATAGTGGGGTTGGAGATCCCAGCTGATGCGGTGCAAGAAGAGGTCAGCTTTGTTCTTTGGTGTGGGTCTTTAAGGTAGGCTTGCCAATGAGCTGCATGGCAGGTCAACATATGTCTGGTCAAGCATGTGGTGCCCAAGCGGGTGATGTTTTGGCCACGCGATATACGCTTGAGACATATGTTGCAAACAGCAGCTGTGCGATCCGATGCACTTGACTCAAAAAAGGCCCACACCAAAGAACTTTTTGAATAACGGGCAGAGGCAGCGCCCTGCACAGGCGGAGCTCTGCGGTGTGATTCCGTCGGTGTGCTGCCCTTACGCTGGCCCCCCGAGGGCATCCTGCTTCGTTGGAGATGTGCCTCCTCCTCATCCTCCTCCTCCTCCTCCTCTCTTCTATTAGGCACCCACATGGAGTCAGTGACCTCATCATCCCCTCCCTCCTCATCACTGGAGCCAATCTGGCAGTATGCTGCAGCTGCTGGAACATGACTGCCAGATTGGTGTCCTTCTTGAGCATCCCCTCTCTCTGCTCTCACGCTACTGCCTTCCTCTAGCTGGGTATCATCATCAGACCCTTCGAAACGCTGGGCATCCTCCTGGAGCATGTACCCAACACTGTGCTCAAACAGTTCGGGGGACTCCTCAGGAGGACATGGTTGGTCTAGGGAAGGAGTGACTGATGATGACATTGATACCAGGGAAGAGGACGCTTTGGCAGCTGCTTTGCCAGTACCCTGAGCCTGGGTGAGAGAGGATGAGGAGGATGAGGAGGGCTTGGTCATCCACTCTACCAAGTCTTCGGCATGATGCGGCGCAACACGTCCAGCTGCCGAAAAGGACAAGCGTGTCCCATGGCCACGTGCTGATGGCGATGCACCGCGTCCACGACCAGCACTGTTGTCTCTAGACACAGAGCCTGCTTGCCCTCTTTTTTTGGCTCCTGACTGTCTGCCTCTCCTTGTTTGCCTTCCAGACATTCTAATGGCCTGCAGGGAAATGGGAAAAGCAGCAATACAGGCTAAGTTAAGGTGTAATATGGTCAGGAGGCACACTCCGCCCACTGTAAGTGCCGCAAAATCCTGTTGGTGTAACACACCAGGAAAAAGCAGCAATACAGGCTAAGTTAAGGTGTAATATGGTCAGGAGGCACACTCCGCCCGCTGTAAGTGCCACAAAATCCTGTTGGTGTAACACACCAGGAAAAAGCAGCAATACAGGCTAAGTTAAGGTGTAATATGGTCAGGAGGCACAATCCGCCCGCTGTAAGTGCCGCAAAATCCTGTTTGTGTAACACACCAGGAAAAAGCAGCAATACAGGCTAAGTTAAGGTGTAATATGGTCAGGAGGCACACTCCGCCCGCTGTAAGTGCTGCAAAATCCTGTTTGCGTAACACACCAGGAAAAAGCAGCAATACAGGCTAAGTTAAGGTGTAATATGGTCAGGAGGCACACTCCGCCCGCTATAAGTGCCGCAAAATCCTGTTTGTGTAACACACCAGGAAAAAGCAGCAATACAGGATAAGTTAAGGTGTAATATGGTCAGGAGGCACACTCCGCCCGCTGTAAGTGCCGCAAAATCCTGTTTGTGTAACACACCAGGAAAAAGCAGCAATACAGGCTAAGTTAAGGTGTAATATGGTCAGGAGGTACACTACGCCCGCTGTAAGTGCCGCAAAATCCTGTTTGTGTAACACACCAGGAAAAAGCAGCAATACAGGCTAAGTTAAGGTGTAATATGGTCAGGAGGTACACTACGCCCGCTGTAAGTGCCGCAAAATCCTGTTGGTGTAACACACCAGGAAAAAGCAGCAATACAGGCTAAGTTCAGGTATAATATGGTCAGGAGGTACACTACGCCCGCTGTAAGTGCCGCAAAATCCTGTTGGTGTAACACACCAGGAAAAAGCAGCAATACGGGCTAACTTCAGGTGTATAATGTGCAGGAGGCTTAGCAACAATGACACTGACACTGTCCCCTGCCTATCCTTCTCTCTCCCTGCACACAAGGTTTATCAAAGTATATGACACTGACACTCTCCCTGCCTATCCTTCTCTCTCCCTGCACACAAGGTTTAGCAAAGAATATGACACTGACACTGTCCCCTGCCTATCCTTCTCTCTCCCTGCACACAAGGTTTATCAAAGTATATGACACTGACACTCTCCCTGCCTATCCTTCTCTCTCCCTACACACAAGGTTTAGCAAAGAATATGACACTGACACTCTCCCTGCCTATCCTTCTCTCTCCCTACACACAAGGTTTAGCAAAGAATAGATTTGACAAGATTTGACACTGTCCCTGCCTATCCTTCACTTTCCCTGCTCCGGAACACACTACACAAGGCCGCTGCGCTGGCGGCCTTTTATAGTGTGGGGCGTGTACTAAACCCCCTCAGCTATAATTGGCCACAGGCATCCTGCCTGTGGCCAATCATTGCTCTCCTCGCTGCCGGCGCTGTGATTGGCCAAGCATGCAGGGTCACAGTGCATGCTTGGCCAATCACAGCGCCGGGATTACACTGCGATGGCGCAGTGTATTGTGGGCCGTTCGCGTCACTCGAATTTGGCGCGAACGGCCCAAATCGTTCGTTGTTCGCCGAACGCGCGAACAGCCGATGTTCGAGTCAAACCTATGTTCGACTCGAACACCGAGCTCATCCCTAATGGTCGCTTTATTCCTGAATACAATGCACGCTGCAGGTCACAAAGCTCTGCTTCCTGACAGAATGCTCCCCTGGGATATAAGGTCAGCAGAGAGACACAGACCGTGCCTGAGCAGAAAAGAACGCTTAAGTCCATGACGGGGTCGGGGTGGTAGCAGTCTGGCAGTAAACTACAGTGAGCAGTTGGGACAGAAGTGACAGCAGCAAAAGGAAGAGAGCTTGGAGGAGGTGCAGGCTCTGCTGTATTCTCCCTCTCTCTCTCCCTCTCCCCCTCTCTTAATCATTCATCTCAGACCCCTTCTGAGACACGCCCATTTAAGCCACGCCCATGAACACACGTAAACCACGCCCATTTTTCGCGCGCCAAATTTTGTCGTTGCTGTGTGACATGCCTACAAACGAATGCCCCGCCCCCTAATTATAGCAAGGCTCCGCCTCCATGCAAAAAAAGTGTCCCCGTTTTTTTTCTTGCAATGTTGGCAACTATGCATTATTGTTCTGTAAAAACAATTTGCTAGACCCATCTGAGCCAATCATTAGCTCTCTATCTTTATCTGGTAAGACATGCTTCCTTCGTCCTCTAGGTTTCGCCCCGTCATGTCAGCACACGTTTTTTCCGCAAGTGGCAGGCTGCGAGTAGGTCACATGACGTACTGGATCTCCGAGAGGCGGCCATTGGCTCCTCCCACAAGCCGGGGGTGACGTGCGGGTCTGTGAGCCCCGGGACGGGGGCACGTATCGGTGACGCAACGTCTGTGTGAATTCCTTGCAGAACTGTCAACATGTCCGCCACGGGTCCCCCTGCCGCCGCCCAGCAAAACGGTGAGAGAAGCTGGGGCTGTGTACTATAATTTACATCATAGGAGAGGCTGGCGTCCTCCCTGACGGTGAATACGTCTTCCTATAGAGCCGAGCCTTCCCCTATTGTCTGCTCTTACCTATAAAGAGTCTCCTCTGAGGGGGGCACAAGGAGATCATCATTCTATTATATACTGCAATCCAAAGCTCAGTTTACTGATATAAACATGTGAGGGTGACAAATCCTACTGTGCCACCATTCAACATGACCCATTCAAGTATATTATATTATATATATACTCTATAGGGGTCAGTCTGTATGTCACAGGGGGGAGGGTCAGTCTGTATTTCACGGGGGTGGTGGTGGTCAGTCTGTATGTAACGGGGGTGGTTGTGGTCAGTCTGTATGTCACGGGGGTGGTGGTCAGTCTGTATGTCAGGGGGGGAGGTGGTCAGTCTGTATGTCATGGGGGGTCAGGCTGTATGTTAAGGTGGGCCAGTCTGTATGTCACGGGGGGTCAGTCTGCATGTTGGGGGGGTCAGTGTGTATGTCTCGGGGGGGTGGTCAGTCTGTATGTCACGGGGGTGGTCAGTCTGTGTGTCACGGGGGGTGGTCAGTCTGTATATCACGGGGGTGGTGATCAGTCTGTATGTCACGGGGGGTGGTCAGTCTGTATGTCACAGTGGGGGTGAGTCTGTATGTCACGGGGGGTTGAGTCTGTATGTCACGGGGGGTGGTCAGTCTGTATGTCACGGGGGGTGGTCAGTCTGTATGTCACGGGGGGTGGTCAGTCTGTATGTCACGGGGGTGGTCAGTCTGTATGTCACGACGGGGGGGTGGTCAGTCTGTATGTCACGGGGTGGTGGTGGTCAGTCTGTATGTCGCGGGGGTGGTGGTGGTCAGTCTGTATATCACGGGGGGGTGGTCAGTCTGTATGTCACGGGGGGTGGTGGTGGTCAGTCTGTATGTCACGGGGGGTGGTGGTGGTCAGTCTGTATGTCACGGGGGGTGGTGGTGGTCAGTCTGTATGTCACGGGGGGTGGTGGTGGTCAGTCTGTATGTCACGGGGGTGGTGGAGGTCAGTCTGTATGTCACAGGGGTGGTGGAGGTCAGTCCGTATGTCACGGGGGTGGTGGTGGTCAGTCTGTATGTCAGGGGGGGTGGTCAGTCTGTATGTCACAGGGGTGGTTGAGGTCAGTCTGTATTTCACGGGGTGGTGGAGGTCAGTCTGTATGTCACGGGGGGGGGGTTGGTCAGTCTGTATGTCACAGGGGGGGTGGTCAGTCTGTATGTCACAGGGGGGGTGGTCAGTCTGTATGTCACATGGGGGGTCAGGCTGTATGTTAAGGGGGGTCAGTCTGTATGTCACGGGGGGCAGTCTGCATGTTGGGGCGGGGAGTCAGTCTGTATGTCCCGGGGGCTGGTCAGTCTGTATGTCCCGGGGGGTGGTCAGTCTGTATGTCACGGGGGGTGGTCAGTCTGTATGTCACGGGGGGTGGTCAGTCTGTATGTCACGGGGGGTGGTCAGTCTGTATGTCACGGGGGGTGGTCAGTCTGTATGTCACAACGGGGAGGTGGTCAGTCTGTATGTCACAACGGGGAGGTGGTCAGTCTGTATGTCACAACGGGGGGGTGGTCAGTCTGTATGTCACGGGGGGTGGTGGTCAGTCTGTATGTCACGGGGGGGTGGTGGTCAGTCTGTATGTCACGGGGGGGTGGTGGTCAGTCTGTATGTCACGGGGGGGTGGTGGTCAGTCTGTATGTCACGGGGGGGTGGTGGTCAGTCTGTATGTCACGGGGGGGGTGGTGGTCAGTCTGTATGTCACGGGGGTGGTGGTGGTCAGTCTGTATGTCACGGGGGTGGTGGTGGTCAGTCTGTATGTCACGGGGGTGGTGGTGGTCAGTCTGTATGTCACGGGGGTGGTGGTGGTCAGTCTGTATGTCACGGGGGTGGTGGTGGTCAGTCTGTATGTCACGGGGGTGGTGGTGGTCAGTCTGTATGTCACGGGGGTGGTGGTGGTCAGTCTGTATGTCACGGGGGTGGTGGTGGTCAGTCTGTATGTCACGGGGGTGGTGGTGGTCAGTCTGTATGTCACGGGGGTGGTGGTGGTCAGTCTGTATGTCACGGGGGTGGTGGTGGTCAGTCTGTATGTCACGGGGGTGGTGGTGGTCAGTCTGTATGTCACGGGGGTGGTGGTGGTCAGTCTGTATGTCACGGGGGTGGTGGTGGTCAGTCTGTATGTCACGGGGGTGGTGGTGGTCAGTCTGTATGTCACGGGGGTGGTGGTGGTCAGTCTGTATGTCACGGGGGTGGTGGTGGTCAGTATGTATGTCACGGGGGTGGTGGTGGTCAGTATGTATGTTACGGGGGTGGTGGTGGTCAGTCTGTATGTCACGGTTTAGGGGTGGGGTGGTCAGTCTGTATGTCACGGGGGGGTGGTCAGTCTGTATGTCACGGGGGGGTGGTCAGTCTGTATGTCACAGGGGGGTGGTGGAGGTCAGTCTGTATGTCACGAGGGGGGGACAGTCTGTATATCACGGGGGGTCAAGCTGTATGTCCCGGGGGGTGGTCAGTCTGTATGTCACGAGGGGGGGACAGTCTGTATGTCACGGGGGGTCAAGCTGTATGTCCCGGGGGGGTGGTCAGTCTGTATGTCACAGGGGGGGTCAGTCTGTATGTCACGGGGGGGTGGTCAGTCTGTATGTCACGGGGGGTGGTCAGTCTGTATGTCACAACGGGGAGGTGGTCAGTCTGTATGTCACAACGGGGAGGTGGTCAGTCTGTATGTCACAACGGGGGGTGGTCAGTCTGTATGTCACGGGGGGGTGGTGGTCAGTCTGTATGTCACGGGGGGGTGGTGGTCAGTCTGTATGTCACGGGGGGGTGGTGGTCAGTCTGTATGTCACGGGGGTGGTGGTGGTCAGTCTGTATGTCACGGGGGTGGTGGTGGTCAGTCTGTATGTCACGGGGGTGGTGGTGGTCAGTCTGTATGTCACGGGGGTGGTGGTGGTCAGTCTGTATGTCACGGGGGTGGTGGTGGTCAGTCTGTATGTCACGGGGGTGGTGGTGGTCAGTCTGTATGTCACGGGGGTGGTGGTGGTCAGTCTGTATGTCACGGGGGTGGTGGTGGTCAGTCTGTATGTCACGGGGGTGGTGGTGGTCAGTCTGTATGTCACGGGGGTGGTGGTGGTCAGTCTGTATGTCACGGGGGTGGTGGTGGTCAGTCTGTATGTCACGGGGGTGGTGGTGGTCAGTCTGTATGTCACGGGGGTGGTGGTGGTCAGTCTGTATGTCACGGGGGTGGTGGTGGTCAGTCTGTATGTCACGGGGGTGGTGGTGGTCAGTCTGTATGTCACGGGGGTGGTGGTGGTCAGTCTGTATGTCACGGGGCTGGTGGTGGTCAGTCTGTATGTCACGGGGGTGGTGGTGGTCAGTCTGTATGTCACGGTTTAGGGGTGGGGTGGTCAGTCTGTATGTCACGGGGGGGTGGTCAGTCTGTATGTCACGGGGGGGTGGTCAGTCTGTATGTCACAGGGGGGTGGTGGAGGTCAGTCTGTATGTCACGAGGGGGGGACAGTCTGTATGTCCCGGGGGGTGGTCAGTCTGTATGTCACAAGGGGGGGACAGTCTGTATGTCACGGGGGGTCAAGCTGTATGTCCCGGGGGGGTGGTCAGTCTGTATGTCACAGGGGGGGTCAGTCTGTATGTCACGGGGGGGTGGTCAGTCTGTATGTCACGGGGGGTCAGTCTGTATGTCACGGGGGGAGGTTAGTCTGTATGTCACGGGGGTTCAGTCTGGTCTTTCAGTTGGACGGGGGTCAATCTGAGGTGTCAGTATTTTGTTTTGTGGGTTGTCAGTCTGGGCGGGGGGGGGGATCTATCCGTCTGTGTAGCCAGCGGTGGGGGGGAATTTCAATTTTTTTTTGGTTTAGAGTAAGTAGTCTTCCTCACTCCTCAGAGTACTTATAATATTTAAATTAAACTATTTTTTAAAAACTCTGTGTGTGTACCTTTCCCTAAAGATGTAGGGATACCCCTCATTTACTTTGTTCACTGTCTTTCCATCCCAGGCTCTCCCTGCAGACCCCCCCCCTTCATTTCCCCCTCTCCAACCCTTTCTCTTTCTTCCCTATTTCTCTTTACCTCCTGGTCTTCTATGGTTTGACATAAATGGAACCCAAGCCTATTTATTAAACCTTTGGGCGCAAGCGCTGCTGTAGGCGATAGCTATTTGGCGCACTCATTACCGCTTTCTTATAAGTGATATGTCAACTGTATTTCTGATGTACTGTTTATTCTGCCAATAAAAACATTTTCAACTCTAAAAACTCTGTGTGTTGGTGATCATTTCACTTTCATTGTTGTGTACAGTACTACATGGACCCTTATTCAGTGTACAATATAGAATATTGCCTCAATTAGTTACGTCTAGGGATAGGGGCGGGTACCATCATCCTTTGTACTAGGATTTTGGAAAGGGGGTGTGCCAGGGGCTGCTCCAAGTTTGCCCCGCGGTACTGTGAAAGTTGAGGACTTTCTCGGTACCCAATGATTATGCCAAAGTTAAAAAAGTCAATTTATTAAGAAGGTAAACATAATTAAAAACATTTTGTACAGCAGTACATAAATAGTTGTTGCAAAATTGATATAAATGGTTCACAAAGAATAGGTAAACCTCAAAGGTATTGTGAGGAATGGAGATGTATGTCCTGACGTATTCCTCTGCATGTTTTGGCGGCTTCTTCAGGAGGAGTCAACCATAAACATCTAAAAAAGTAAATACAATCTCATAGTTACATGGTCAAAAATGTGTCTGAACCACCCCATGGAAGCATGTCTTACCAGAAAGAGATAGAGAGCTAATGATTGGCTCAGATGGGTCTAGCAAATGGTTTTTACAGAACAATAATGTCGGCAGTCATGTCTGTTTAAAGTGGAAGTAAACCTCCCTATCATTTTCAGGCAAGGAAGCTGCTATCTTGGCCTCTGTTTAATCTTCAACTACCATGATGCTGCACATGTGGTCAGTTATGACACCAGCCATTGGATGGTTTGACAGTTTGGTTGAGAGCACAACCAATGTGATAGTTGGCATTTCCGGCATGCTGGGAATGTAACTGCTTTTTGAAACTGTTAAATCGATGGATTTACTTCCGCTTCAATAAGCGCAATAGAATTATCATTCATAGAAGCTGCTCTATATCTTAGGAGATGGTGTAGCTCAGCGGTAGAGCGCCTGCCTTGCATGCATAAGTGCCCTGGGCATCTCCGCTTTTTTTGATTTACCTTTTTACTCTTTTTATAATTTTTATTATTACATTTATTTTAGTGCGATTTTGGGTACATGTGCCCTGGGCATCTCCGCTCTTTTTGATTTACCCTTTATTACTCTTTTTATAATTTTTATTATTACATTTATTTTAGTGCGATTTTGGGCAAAAATTGCAATTTAGGGTAATAAAAAAAAGCGGAGATGCCCAGGGCACATATACCCAAAATCGCACTAAAATAAATGTAGGCGATCTACCACTGAGCTACACCATCTCCTAAGATATAGAGCTGCTTCTATGAATAATGCCCCATACACACGATCGTTTTTCATGCCATTAAAAATGATCGTGTGTAGGCTCCAGAGCAATTTTAACGACGTGAAAAACGGCCATTAAAAATTCCGGACATGCTCTCTTTTTTCACGTCGTTTTTTTTAACGACATGAAAAACGATAGTGTGTATGCTTTCATGACGTGAAAAAAAAACGCGCATGCTCAGAATCAAGTATGAGACGGGAGCGCTCGTTCTGGTAAAACTAGCGTTCGTAATGGAGATAGCACATTCATTACACAGTAACGGACTGAAAAGCGCGAATCGTCGCTCAACAAACTTTACTAACATGAAGGGTGGCGCCATTCAAACGGAACTTCCCCTTTATAGTGCCGTCGAACGTCACTGCGCTTTGCTTGATCGTTTTTTTTTTAATGATAGTGTGTACGCAAGGCAGGCTTGAGAGGAAACATGAAAAAAAACGAGGAGAAAAACGTCGGTTTAAAAAATGACATTAAAAACGATCGTGTGTACGGGGCATAATAATTCTATTGCACTTATTAAACAGACGTGACTGCCGACATTATTCATAGTTGCCAACAGTCCCGAATTTCCCAGGACAAGCACGATTTTTGGACCCTTGTCTCGAATTGGGCTTGTCCCGATTCGGGACAAGCCCAATTCTTTTTGTCCCGGTAAATTCGGGAATGCTTTAGCCTAAAAACGGCAGCGGCTACACAAAAATGGCCGCTGCCGCCATGATTGTTTACTATTTCCCCTTGTGTTCAGTGCAGAGACTGGGGCAGCCAATGGGCTTCTCTCTTCAGTGTACAAACAGAAAATTCTATTGTACACTGAAGCCTATTGGCTGCAGGGATTGCCATTGGCGGCTCCTCCCCCTCTCCACTGAACACAAGGATCTGTGCAGTGAGGGAGTCGGATGTCAGCGCAGTAACTAGTAAGTGGCAGTGTTTTATTAGCTGGCTCATGGCCAGGCTTCTGTATTCTGAGCAATCCTCTCCCGTAGCGACTGTCTCAAACTGAAGGGGAGACCGAGCTGGCTGTGGAAAAGGGTTAACTGGTTGTGTAAGCAGTGATGGCAAGGGGGTGCTGTGCTGAAAGATCAAGGAAGCCTGGTATTTTCCCTGCCTCAGGCAGCTCAAAATGCACACAGAGAGGGGTCCCCTCCCCCACTGCTTGCAGAGAAAATACCGGCTGGGCTGAGTGGACTAGTGACAGATAAGTGTGTGTGTTTTATCTCTCCCCCCTCGGCTGAAAGGCATGAGAGCAGAGCACCTGGAGCTACATGCAGGAGTTCTGAAAGCCATTGCCCAGTAGATGGTCGCTTTATTCCTGAATACAATGCACGCTGCAGGTCACAAAGCTCTGCTCTGTTTCCTGACAGAATGCTCCCCTGGGATATAAGGTCAGCAGAGAGACACAGACCGTGCCTGAGCAGAAAAGAACGCTTAAGTCCATGACGGGGGTCGGGGTGGTAGCAGTCTGGCAGTAAACTACAGTGAGCAGTTGGGACAGAAGGGAAAGCAGCAAAAGGAAGAGAGCCTGGAGGAGGTGCAGGCTCTGCTGTATTCTCCCTCTTTCTCTCCCCCTCTCTTAATCATTTATCTCAGACCCCTTCTGAGGCACGGCCATTTAAGCCACGCCCACTAGCGCGCGTAAACCACGCCCATTTTTCGAGTGCCGCATTTTACCATTGCTGTGTGACACACCTACGAATGCCCCGCCCCCTAATTATAGCAAGGCTCCGCCTCCATGCAAAAAAAGTGTCCCCGTTTTTTTTTGCAATGTTGGCAACTATGCATTATTGTTCTGTAAAAACCATTTGCTAGACCCATCTGAGCCAATCATTAGCTCTCTATCTGGTAAGGCATCCTTCCTCCGTCCTCTAGGTTTCGCCCCGTCATGTCAGCACACGTTTTTTCCGCAAGTGGCAGGCTGCGAGTAGGTCACATGACCTACTGGATCTCCGAGAGGCGGCCATTGGCTCCTCCCACAAGCCGGGGGGTGACGTGCGGGTCTGTGAGCCCCAGGACGGGGGCACGTATCGGTGACGCAACGTCTGTGTGAATTCCTCGCAGAACTGTCAACATGTCCGCCACGGGTCCCCCTGCCGCCGCCCAGCAAAACGGTGAGAGAAGCTGGGGCTGTGTACTATAATTTACGTCATAGGAGAGGCTGGCGTCCTCCCTGATGGTGGATACGTCTTCCTATAGATATAATTATGGATATAGGGGGCGCTATAAATTAGACCTGTGATTAATGCAATATATTAACCTAAGTGAGTGGTAATGATTCATAAACCAAACATTAATTGTATAAATAATTATAAAGTAAATATAGTCCCAATTAGTGATTCGAATTTTGATATTCAAAGTCCATAACCAACGTGAACACTCGTTTTCTGTTGTGATATATCTTTAAGAAAGATGTGATGAGACTTCTCAAACTTTAAACGTGCCCATTCAATGCTTCTGCTGGAAAGTAGTAGTGATATAGGAAACGAATCCTCCACCAATGATGAAAAGAACACACCCAATGTGTCTAAATGAGATTCTGCTTACCAGACTTAAATGACCACTTTCGCCAGAAAGTAGGTCATTAGAGCTTATGCAGGATTGTGCCTGCTCACATAAATGATACTGGAGATGTACAGAACCCTTCCTCCTCACAAAGTTTCGGCCGGATCATATGCAGAAATACGTTTCCATAGCGTAAAACCATTTATTTGATAAAACAATAAAAACAGAGAGCCAATTGGCTTACTCACATATAAAAGTGCCTTGTCCCGGCACTGGGGCTGCTGGCTTGTAAATGAGTGTGCTGGCGGGGAACTGTTCCGATATGGCCACCTCCGTATGCGGCGTGCGTTCCACCTCCTAGCTTCCGGCAACCATCCAGTCCGGAAATGACGCACGAACGTGACCAGGTACCGCCTCGACGTACGTTTCATTATGAACGTCTTTAGGAAGCGTACCTGGTCACTGGGGTCACGTTTATTTATATCTAAAAAGCCCGGGGAAATTTGAATGCGCAGCCGCAGTCTCGTTCAGCACCTAAACACATCATTCCCATAAGGATACATAACATGGTCCATATATGTATTCCCATATTAAACTTTAAACTTGTGTCATATTGGCAAGAAATATATTAAAAATATATGTAGCGCTACCCCCAGTTAAGAGAGCCGCTGGTTTGTTTTCTCGGGCCCTGTATACAGCACCGCCAACCCCCGGCAATCTGACTCGACCCACTCTGGCACAGTTAGTCTAGGGATAGCTTCCTATCACTCTCAGGTGTATGATACTTAACAGTTCCTAAATAGACAGACAACACTCTGAGGCAGGAATATGAATAGGTAATAGCTTTACTATAAAATGGTGGCAAAGAAACATGACATGCAACACTTACATGGGTCTGCAGAACCCTGTATCAACCAATGCTACAGAGGCAGCACTATAAAATGGCGCCGCGCAGTATCCACCACGAGGAGCTATTATGGCGTGCGCGCTCTAAGACACAGCAACACAAACTTTATAACTTTCCCCACCTATGTCAGGCCTGACAGTGTATGAAATAGTCCCCTTTCCCTAAGGGAATAAGATTTTCTTCACCGGCCAGCTTTCGTTGGTGCACTTGAAGAAATGAACCAATTGTAATCCAAAAAGGTGGTAACTCGTAGCAACAGTATGCAAACAGGGGGGGTAGGCACTTCAACTCTGTCCCAACTACCAGACCCCCAAAGAACACTGGTGAGCGAACAGTGGGCCTAGGCAGTCTATAGGCCTGAATATAACTCAGTCTATGGATATGGGCAGGTGCCCGCTCACCGTTCCAGGCGCGATCCCAGCCTGGGTCTTCCACCGCGTGTGTCCGTCGCGCACAGCGTCTGCCACCGATCGGGTCCCCGATCCAACTGGAGTCCTACACTGACGATCCAGGATCCACCCAGGCTCTGCAGGACGGTGAAAGGCTCTTCGGACTTCGGGTAAGGCCTTAGGCTTCAGGCCTTACCCCACAGCAGATCCGCGCAGGATGACTTGTTGCTTGAAGCGCGTTGTCCCAAGAGAGCGAGCTTCTCCCCGCCCCTCTCTTAAGTAACCTCTCCCATGAGTCTCTGCGGCAGAACCTCCGCCCTGAGGCCGAATGGGGCTCTGGGTACTGTAGTCCCGGGGCCTTAAAGAAGACCCCGCTACATATAGTTGGATTAAATTGTTGATAATTAAATATGCACTTATTGAGGAGTTGAATTAGTATGACCCAATTCTGGTCCCTAGTGGTCATAATAGGAATTACTTAACTCATAGGGATTCCTTCTTTCTAGATCCTATGAAGGGACTATAGAAGGGTAACTAGTCTTATTAAAGCGCTAGTGATGGTGCATGTTCTCATAAAGACACCCATCTCATGGGAAAAATGCCCATCACAACATACCATAATTAATGTGATGAGAAATGGAAGGTACAACGACTATGTGGTATTTTTATTTTTGGGAATTAATATTTAAAAATTGACAGTGACTATTGGAGAGGAAACAGTTCAAATCTATTTCGATGTTCATTTCTAATGGCTGCACAGTTTTTAATTTATACAGCCACTTAGTCTCATTTTTTGAGACCTCACGGGTCATATGTGTACCCCTCCAATGTTTTGATATTTTATCGATACCATAAAAAGTGCACAATGATGGATCACTATCATGGTACCTTTTAAAGTGTCTGGAAACACTGTGGTTGGGATACCCATTTTTAATGTTTTTAAGATGTTCATTAATTCTTATTCTTAAATTTCTAGTAGTGCGGCCCACGTACTGGAGGGAACATGGACACTCCAGCACGTAGGTCACATAGTCAGAATTATAAGTGATGAATGTTCTGATCTTGAAATTTTCTCCAGTTACTTTAGATTAGGGTTGTCCCAATACCACTTTTTTAAGACCGAGTACAAGTACCGATACTTTTTTTCAAGTACTCGCCGATACCGATACTTTTTTTCAATGTCATGTGACAGTTTGAAAGATGGGGACTGATAGGTGGCACTTATGGGCACGGATCGATGGCACTTATGGGCACTGATAGGTGGCACTTGTGGGCACTGATAGGTGGCACTTGTGGGCACTGATAGATGGCACTGATTGCACTATTGGTGCAATCAGTGCCATCTATCAGTGCCCACAAGTGCCACCTATCAGTGCAATCAGTGCCCACAAGTGCCACCTATCAGTGCAATCAGTGGCATCTACCAGTGCCACCTGATAGGTGGCACTGGTAGATGGCACTGATTCCACTGATAGGTAGCACTTGTGGGTACTGATAGGTGGCTGGCACTGAAATGCTGCGGGGGGTGGGGGGGAAATGACACAGGATTTAAGAAAAAAAAAAACTGCTGCAACGCCCATCTTGGTACACCCTACACTCGGCTGCAGTAAGCAACAGCAGACATCTTGTTACACCCAGCCCATATAACTCGGGCTGGGTGTAACAAGATGTCTGCTGCTGCTTACTGCAGCCCAGTGCAGGGTGTACCAAGATGGGCGTGGGGACGTTCAGCCGCTGACGGCGACCGAATGTGACAGCACTGGTCACCGATCCTGATGCGGCTGCGCCCTGAACCCCTGCCAGCTTACCAGGTTCAACTGCAGGTGAGGGACTCGCTCTCCGCCCGCGGACTCCGTCCACCGACTGTGCCCGCCCTCTTCAGCCAGACTCCGCCCGCACTTTCCTCTTCCGCCCTCCCCAGCCACTGACTCCTCCCGCCCTCTCCGGCCAGACTCCGCCCGCACTCCCCCGCCCTCTCTCCTGCCCTCCCCAGCCACTGACTCCTCCCGCCCTCTCCGGCCACAAAAAAAAAAAAAAGTATCGGGTGAAGCATCGGGAGCATTTGCGCGAGTACAAGTACTCGCGCAAATGCTTGGTATCGGTCCCGATACCGATACTAGTATCGGTATCGGGACAACCCTACTTTAGATTGGAAATTGGAATTTTTTTTGGAAGTTCGTGGTTTTCTGGTTATTCTGCACGCTTTACATCTGGTGCAGAAATGAAAACCCACACTGTCCAAAAAAGTGGATGTTTTTTTTGGGGGATCCGGTACATTCTTTGCTATCCTATTTCTAAGTCCCGGAGCTCGCCTATACATAAACCTGGGCCTCTCAGGAATGGTAGACTTCAGCTCAGGGTCCCTAAGTAATATAGGCCAATGCTTTTTTATGATTGCTTCAACTTGTTTATATTGGCTGTGAAACCCAGAAACAAAAGCCACTTCTCCCTTGTATTCGGGACGGGTTTAGGCTTCGCAATCAGAAGGGATTTTCTATCCATCGCGGACACCTGGGACAATACCTGAGTGAGTGTCCTCAATGAATACCCCTTCTCCACAAACCTCCCCATGAGTACCTCGGCTTGCATTTGAAAATCATGGTCATTGACACAATTCCGTCTGAGCCTCATAAATTGTCCTTTAGGGACCGCCCCAATCCATTGTGGGTGATGACAGCTCTGGGTTGGCATGAACCCGTTTCTGTCCGTTGCTTTAAAGTATGTTTTTGTTTCATAGATCCCCTGGTTCTTAGTTATAGTTAGGTCCAAGTAGTTTACGCTAGTGGTACTGCACTCAGCAGTAAACCTCAAACCATAATCATTATTATTCATCAATTGCACAAACGATGTGAGACTATCCTTATTCCCCTCCCAGAGCATAACGATATCATCTATGTACCTTTTATAGAAAATCTGTGATTTATTTAGATTTTTATAGATGTTTTCCTGTTCCCACTTATTCAGCACTACATTAGCCACACTGGGGGCGTAGCGAGCTTCCATGGCTACGCCCCCAGTTTGGTTATAAAATTCATCTTTCACCCAGAAAAAGTTGTTTCTCATAGCCAACTCAAGGCCCCTCATGAGGAAATTTATCTGTACCTTTTTGAGCTAGGATTCCCTTAGGAGTGCCCATTTTAAGGCTACTAGAGCGTCTTTATGTTGTATATTGGTATACAGGGACTCGATGTCCACTGTAACCATGATGGTAGTGTCAGTGGCTAAAATTAGTTCTAAGAATACCATGAGATCTTTGCTATCTTTTAAGTAAGATGGACTCTGTGATACTAAGGGTTTAAAAAACACATCAAGGTATTCACCCAATCTTGAAAATAGGGACTCTATCCCACTTATTATGGGTCTGCCTGGTGGGCATTCTTTGTTTTTGTGAATTTTTGGTACTATATAAAGCACAGGAACTTTGGGAGCTTGTATTTGTATATCATTTGCTTCTTTTTGATTTAGTAACAATTTATTAAGGCCCTCCTCCACCCAAACATTTAGTTCTTCTTTTAATTTTAATGTAGGATCCCCCTTAAGTTTTTTATAAGTTGCTGTAACGCTGAGGAGTCTAGTTATTTCTTGGTAGTAATACTCCCGAGTCATTACCACCAAGCCTCCCCCTTATCTGCTGGTCTTACCACTATTTGTTTATTTTCCTCAATGGATTTTATACCTGCCCAAATGGCCTGATTTGTCACATGTTTTTTGATTTCCAATTCTCTAGCTTCTTCCTGTACCATTGTTCTGAACACTTCAATGTGGTGTTTTTTTCCCTTCCCAGGGTTAAATACTGAGTTATTTTTGAGATTACTATGTATAAACTGCTGATTAGTGATACTTACACCAATCACAGGTGCCTGTTTAGCATAGTGTTTTTTAATGTTTAATTTGCGGACATATTTTTCAATATCTACAAATAGTTCAAATTTGTCTACATTTTTATTTGGTGCAAATTTTAATCCTTTATTTAACACTGTCAATTCTTGTTCAGTAAATGGAACCCCTGCTAAGTTATAGATCCCTTGATTGCCTAATTCCTTTTTCTTTTTCTTTCTCTCTCCTCGTCTTCCTCTCTTTCTGAAATGTTTCTGGGGACCTGTGGGGTACTGGGTGGGATACGGTAGGGCTCCCTCCAATCCCTCCATCCCCCCCCCCCTGGTAGGGACCCTGATAAGGTCCTGGCCTACCTCTGAAATTTACCCTAAATGCTCCCTGTGGTGGTCTTGGGGGCTAATAATTCCTATTCTGTTCGTAATATCCATAATCTGTCCCTCTATTGTCCAATGGTGCAAACCGGTTGTAGGTATGCACTGGATGGGCTGGTGGATAGGGATAGGGGCTGGGCTGGGCTGGGCTGGTGATAGTGGGTGTTTTTAGAATTGTTAGGTGTTTTGGTCGTCTTTTTAGGGGTGCTAGAGGTTTTTGTTGGTTGACTCTTTTGCACTGCTGCAATAGGGGCCTCAGACTCTCTCTCTAGTGACGATTCCATAGTGGGAGAGGATATAATTGTATCTTGCCATTTGTACACTTTATTTTCTTCAAAGTCTTTAATATCCCTTTGATATTTTTTTCATTTTTTATTCTTAATTTTCCCGTCATATTTTAATAAATGGTTTTGTAGATTCTTCGCTTTTTCTATACTCATTGTTGGATTTGAATGGCTCCATTTTTTTCCTTGAGGTCAGTGATCTTGGCCTCCAGGATTTTATTTTTATTTTTTCTTCTTCTAATCATAAGTTGCATGAGCTTTTGTTCACATGCATTAAAAAACTGGTACCATTCATCCAACAATTGTAAATCTTCGATCCCATCGTTGGGACTGACATCCCACCTCAACCTTCTAGGAGTAAGATTTTTGCCTATGTACATTTCAACTGAGGCAATGTCCCACCATAGCCTGATTTGTTTCTCCATATCAAATTGCAGTTGTTTAAAACCCCTTTCAAGATCTAAATTGGGACTGGGGGCTTGTTGGAATATTTCCTCTATATTGATGTGCCGTTCTTTCATAAAATTGAACACATCCATGGCAGCGTAAGTTTATATAAAAATCAAGAGCAAATACCTTGATATTTTAGTGAGTGATATAGTGAGTGAACTTTGCGCCAAACAAATGATTAAAACTTAAAAATATACTAAATACTAATATACTAAATACCACATAGTCGTTGTACCTTCCATTTCTCATCACATTAATTATGGTATGTTGTGATGGGCATTTTTCCCATGAGATGGGTGTCTTTATGAGAACATGCACCATCACTAGCGCTTTAATAAGACTAGTTACCCTTCTATAGTCCCTTCATAGGATCTAGAAAGAAGGAATCCCTATGAGTTAAGTAATTCCTATTATGACCACTAGGGGTCAGAATTGGGTCATACTAATTTAACTCCTCAATAAGTGCATATTTAATTATCAACAATTTAATCCAACTATATTTTTAATATATTTCTTGCCAATATGACACAAGTTTAAAGTTTAATATGGGAATACATATATGGACCATGTTATGTATCCTTATGGGAATGATGTGTTTAGGTGCTGACTGAGACTGCGGCTGCGCATTCAAGTTTCCCCGGGCTTTTTAGATATAAATAAACGTGACCCCAGTGACCAGGTACGCTTCCTGAGGACGTTCATAACGAAACGTACGTCGAGGCGGTACCTGGTCACGTTCGTGCGTCATTTCCGGACTGGATGGTTGCCGGAAGCTAGGAGGTGGAACGCACGCCGCATACGGAGGTGGCCATATCGGAACAGTTCCCCACCAGCACACTCATTTACAAGCCAGCAGCCCCAGTGCCGGGACAAGGCACATTTATATGTGAGTAAGCCAATTGGCTCTCTGTTTTTATTGTGTAGCGGGGTCTTCTTTAAGGCCCCGGGACTACGTTACCCAGAACCCCGTTCGGCACCCAGAGTGCAGTTAGCCACCGCAGAGACTCATGGGAGGGGTTATTTAAGGAGGAGGCGAGGCGGAGCTCGGCCTCTTTGGACACTGCGCTGCAAGCAAGAGTTTCTTCCTGTGCAGATCTGCTGCAGTGCAAGGCCTGAAGCCTGGGCCTTGCGCAACTTCCAAAGAGCCTTCCACCCCACCGCGGAGCCTGGGTGGCATCTGACTTGTCGAGTGAGGACATCAGTTGGATCGGGGACCCGATCGTTGCAGACGCTCTGTGCAGAGACACAGCAGGTGGAAGTCTCGGGCTGGGATCGCGCCCGGAGTGGTGAGCGAGCACTTGCTCAATTCAATAGACTTTACTGATTCTAGGCCTATAGACTGCAGTGGCTCACCGATTGTTTGCTTGTTGTTCCACTGGGGGGACCTGTAGCAGGACAGAGTTGAAGTGTCCCCCCCCATCATAGTGTTTTTAGTGATTGCCAGTTGTGGATTACAAATACCACTCATCAAGTGCACCACCGAAAGTTTGCATGCAAAGAAATCCCTATAGAAAGGACTGAGATTTATTCTGGGTCAGGCCTGGCCAGGGTGGGGATATAGGGTATTGTTTAGTGCGCCACAGGGCGTGTATACCATAATAGCTACGCGTGGTGGATTACCGCGCAGCGCCATTATTGTGTGCTATATTGATTGCTGCAGGGCTCTGCCAGTCAGGTGTGTGCGTATTATATCCTGTTTAAACCTTTTCTTTTACAACCAAAGTAAACGGTTATACTTAATCTTTAACATTGGTGTGTTGTCTTACTGTAAGGAGGGTGCCATTACCATACCCATTGATCATGATAAAAATATAACCCCTAGACTAGCTGTGCCAGAGTGGGTCGAGCAGATTGCCGGGGGTTGGTGGTGCTGTACACAGGGCCCAAAAACAAATCCAGCGGCTCTCTTAACTGGGGGTAGCGCTACACGTGGGGGCTCTCGAGTCCGGGATCCTGTTGCAGCAAGTAACGCGCCAAAGTACCAGCATGGACCCACTAGAAGTAGGACAGTGGTGTAAAACGGTCGGCACAGATCCAGCCGGATAGTATTCATAGAAGTCATAGAACTCCCAGGGATCTGGCAAGAAGAAGCGGTGAAGCAGCTAGTGATGTCACTGTCACCATATCAGAAAGCATGGGTGGTGGATGTCAGGACGAATTCCTCACTGACCCACGCATTAATAGAGTGGAAGGACGGAGTCCCAGAACATTTCAAGAATCCAAGTGTAGAAGCTATAGATGATCAGACTTATAGCCTAATACACGCGCTGCCGCTCAAGCCAGGAGGACGGTTTCAGACACCGAAACTATCTCCATCACCCACCCCAAAAGTAGAAAGACAGGTGAAAAGGGAAAGTCCCGGGTCGCCGTCTGCCATCCTCGGCGCAGAGTTGTGCGCGGTCCTGGGGGAACTTGTGGCACAGTGTAAGAAAGATCCTACAGATTACCAGATGTCAGGATACAGAAAACTTAGACTATTCTCAGGAAGGAAACCTGTACCTTCGGGTAAAGAGGGGTTTGAGGAGTGGTTAGACGGTGCCACTCAGGCCCTAGAAGAATGGGAAGTCCCAGACCACAGAAAGAAGCAGAGAATTGCTGAGAGCTTGAAGGGGCCTGCTCTAGAGGCCATACGCAACCTCAAGATGAGTAAGACAGACTGTAATGCACAGGACTATCTGGACATTCTGCAGAATGTGTTCGGTGGAACAGAGAAAATCACTGAGCTCACTTATCAGCTGGAGCACTGCTACCAGAAGACAGGAGAGAAGCTGTCAGAGTTTATGAGGCGCCTGGAGAAGATCCTGCATAAGATGATTCTTAAGAAGGGGATTGACCCACGGAAGGTGGATGAGGCCCGTGTTCAACAGGTGATGAGAGGATCTCAGCCCCTGGACCCCATCGCATTGGTGCTACTCACAAGACAGGACGGGAAGAGCCTGGAGTACCCCGACTTGATTCGAGTGGTCAGAGAGGAAGAAGCTATGCTGGAGGAGAAGAAGAGGAGCCTACCAGTTGAGTCGGTAAATCCTCCTCCAGTGATGGTCAGGACGGCCATGACCCTGGAAAGAGACTCAGAGGTGGATACCTTGAAGTCACAGATGTCCCAAGTATTGGGGATGCTGACCTCCCTGATGGAAAACAAGTCAAGGGAACTAGAGAGGGAAAGTCCGAGGAAGGAGCTGTTTCCCAACACCTCAGCACCCGCATCCCTGGAAGATTGGGGGGATGTGATTTGTTTCAATTGTGGAGGAGCTGGCCATTTCCCCAAAGTGTGTGCCAGCCCAAAGAAAAAAAAGATGAATAACCGCAAGCCGCCGGAAAACTTCAGCGGGCCCCGATGAAGGAGTCAACCGGGTGCCCATCATCTCCAGTGAGCTCCAAACTGAATGAGAAGCACATGAAAAGAGTGGAGAAGACCCCTCAGAAGAAACGCAAAGTTCCTCAGAAGGAACGCACCCCAAGGAAAGAGAGTAGTGTCCCTCAGCGGGTAGTTACACCCACCAAAAGGAGGGAGATCAATGCATACCAGGCCCAAGAGAGACTTAAGTCCAAAGAGAAATGGAAGAAAGAAAGTCAGAAGGGAAAATGCAAAGATCAAAAGAAAGAGACCCCCTTGAAGCGATATCCAGAGAAGCTGGTGGGTCCCTCCCCGATAGTACCAGTTCAAGTGGAGGGAGTCTACACAAGAGCCATATTGAATACTGGGGCGCAAGTGACCCTGTTGTACCGGGACTTTTATGACAAGCATTTAAGTCACCTACCCATCCAGAAGATTGAAGAGTTGGAGATATGGGGAATTGGGACAGAGAGTTTCCCTTATGATGGCTATCTGCCTATAAAACTGACTTTTGACCTGTCCATAGCCAAAAAGGCTGAAGTGTTCGACACCTTAGCTGTGGTGTACCCCCGACCGCCTGGAGCTAACAAGAGTGCCCTGATAATAGGGACGAACACGGATCTGGTCTGAAGACTCTTGGCCCCTCTGACAAGAAGGAAAGACCTCACAGTCACTGAGATCCACCCCATGTTGAAGACAGCCTACCAACGGCTGATCTTGGAACAGAAGGCCCCGGAAGAGGGGGTAGGGAAGGTCTGGAGGCTGGGGAGAAGGGGAATAGTGCTGCAGCCCGGTGAAGTAACCTGCTTGAAAGCCACAGTGAAACTCACTTGGGAGCAGCCTGGCCCTTTTGTCATGTTGGAACCCTACCCAAGGGAAGAACATTCGGGCTTAGAGGTAGTCCCAGAAGTGGTCCCGATGAGGGCCCTGAAGAAGGCTCATTGTAAAGTGGCTGTGAGCGTCAGAAATACCACGGATGGTCCCATGGAAATCCCAGCCAGGCTGTTACTGGGCCGGGTGAGCCCAGCTACCCCAGTTGCTTCACCAGATGTGGAGAGGATAGATGGAGAAAGTACTGTGTGGGAGAAACTTTCCATGGAGAATCCAAATCTGCCCAGGGTTTAGAAGGAGAGAGCCAAGGCCCAGTTGGCCAGGTGGGAAAGGATTTTTTCTCAAGATGAATTCAATGTGGGGTGTGCTAGGAGTGCCACCTATCGAATCCGCCTCCAGGAAGACAAGCCCTTCAGGGAGAGGGTTAGGTGGGTTCCGTTAGCAGACCTCGAAGACTTGAGGGAGCAGCTCGCCGAGCTCAAGCGAACAGGGGTGATTCGAGAATCTAGAAGTCCCTATGCCTCCCCTATAATGGTGGTCCGGAAGAAGAATGGGTCACTGAGGCTGTGCATAGACTATAGGACCCTCAACAGGAGAACCATACCGGATCAATATACCACTCCAAGGATAGAGGATGCCCTACAGAGCTTGTCTGGAGCCAAGTGGTTCAGTGTTATGGACCTCAAGAGCGGGTACTATCAGATCCCGATGCATCCAGAAGACAAAGAGAAGACGGCTTTCATAACCCCGGTAGGGTTCTTTGAATTCAACCGAATGCTCCAAGGTCTGTCTGGAGCTCCAGCCACCTTCCAACGTCTCATGGAGAAGACTGTGGGAGATATGAACCTCATCGAAGTCCTCGTATACTTGGATGACATCATTGTCTTCGGAAGAACCTTGGAAGAGCATGAAGAGAGGCTGGAGAAAGTTTTGAAGAGACTGAGTGAGGAAGGACTCAAGCTCGCACCTGAAAAATGCCAATTCTATCAGTCATCAGTTAACTATCTGGGGCACATAGTGTCTGAAGATGGGGTAGCCATAGACCCCGAAAAATTGGAGGCAGTCACCTCCTGGCCCAGGCCCACCACTGTGACAGAGCTCAGATCCTTTCTGGGGTTATGTTCCTATTACAGGAGGTTTGTGGAGGGGTTTGGTCGGATAGCCAGGCCTCTGAATGAGCTGCTAAAGACAGAGGGGGAAGAGGATGACACAGGCCCCAGAAAGCCAGGGGAGTCAGTCAAGGACCAGTGGAACGAGAAGTGTGAGAATGCCTTCCAGATGTTGAAGAAGACATTAACCACTGCCCCTGTCCTGGCCTACGCAGACCCTAAGAAGCCTTATGAACTTCATGTAGATGCCAGTCATGATAGTTTGGGAGGAGTGTTGTACCAGGAGCATGAAGAGCAACTGAGGCCTGTTGCGTATGTGAGCAGAAGTCTGACTCCCTCTGAAAAGAACTACCCCACCAATAAGTTGGAGATCCTGGCCCTTAAGTGGGCGGTAGTTGACAAACTCAGAGACTATTTGTATGGGGCGGAATTCACAGTGAAAACCGACAACAACCCCCTCACCTATCTTTTCACCACAGCAAAGTTGGATGCCACAGGACATAGGTGTCTGGCGGCGCTGTCTGCCTTCAATTTCGGCCTGAAGTACAGACCTGGGGCTGGAAACCGAGACGCAGACGCTTTGTCTAGAAGATCTCACGTCCCCACTTGCAGTACAGAAGACTGGACCCAAGTGGCACCCAACGGGGTGCGGGCCCTCTGCCAAGGGGCTGAACTCCAAGCCAGTGGCGGCTCAAGAGCAGAAGAGATAGGGGTTACCATAGTAGGAGTTCCCAAGCAATACTGTGGAGTAACCCAACTGGGGGAAGATAACTTGCCAAAACTGTCCAAGAAGGAGCTTAGGTCCGACCAATTGATTGACCCCATGGGGAGATTGGTCCTAGAGGCCCTGGAGAATCAGGACCCGATTAGACTCTTACGCCACCCTTCAAAGGAAGCTCGCCTGTTGAGGAAAGAGTGGGACAAGTTACAGGTGCATCAGGGAGTGGTCTACCGAAGGGGCCCCTCTGATGACCTAGAAGACAAATGGCAATTGTTCTTGCCTGAGAAGCACCGAGAGACAGTCCTGGTTGCTCTGCACGACAACCATGGTCACCTAATGGCGGAAAGGACCTTCTAACTCGTTAGGGACCGTTTCTATTGGCCCTGCATGAGAGCTGAAGTTGAAGAATACTGCCACTCATGTGCACGATGCATCCAAAGAAAGACTCTACCTCATCAAGCTGCCCCAATGGGCCATCTGCAAAGTCAAAGCCCACTTGATCTGGTATGCATTGATTTTCTCTGCCTCGAACCCGACCTGAGTGGACTAGGAAATGTTCTGGTAGTAACCAACCATTTCACCCGGTATGCCCAGGCCTTTCCAACCAAGGACCAGAAGGCTTCCACCGTGGCCAAAGTGCTGATGGAGAAATACTTCGTACATTATGGGCTACCACAACGGCTCCATTCAGATCAGGGAAGGGATTTTGAAAGTCAATTGATCCGGAAACTCCTGGATTCTTTGCGGAGCAAGAAGACAAGAACTACCCCCTATCATCCACAAGGTGATGCTCAGCCGGAGAGGTTCAACCAAACCCTGCTCAACATTCTGGGGACCCTAAGTAGTGAAAAGAAGCAGCATTGGAGCAACCACATAGTGGCAGTTGTGCATGCATACAACAGCACCACCACTGATGCTACAGGGTACTCACCCTATCGGGAGAGAAGCAAGACTACCCGTAGATCTGGCCTTTGGCACTTCCATAGACCATTGTTCTGCTACTTCCCACAAGGGATATGTCGATAGGCTCAGATGTAATTTAAAATTGGCCTATGAACAGGCCCAGGCGGCCTCGGAGCAAAGGGGGGCCCGCAACAAGAAAATTTTTGACCTGAAATTTAGGATTCAGGATTTGCAACCAGGAGACAGAGTGATGTTACGGAACTTGGGGGTCCCTGGAAAACACAAGCTTGCAGATAGATGGAGACCTGAACCTTATGTCGTTTGCAAAAGACTACCGGGCCTGCCCGTTTACAGACTTAAACCAGAAGGGAAGGTGGGACCTTTGAAGACCTGGCATCGGAACCACCTGCTCCCACTAGCGGAGGCAGTCTGGATACCCCCTGTGACGGATTCCTTTGAGCCAACTTCCATCCTGGATACTCCCAGACCGAATACTCCGTCTCAGACCCCTCAGATTGGGGATACAGAGACCTCGGAGATGAGTGAGGATGAGGGAGAAGAACTTGACTGGCTTTGGCCTTCACAGGCCCCAGGAACCTCTGCTATTGATCTTCCACCTGAAGAAGACACCATAGATCAGACGCTAAATGCAGAAGCTACTGAGTTCATTCCGTCCAGTCCTTGGTCAGATTCTTGGGAGAGTGCCTGTGACTTACTCCCAGAAGAAGATCCAAAGGGAGTCTCTGTACCTCCCTGCCCCGGAGTCCAGTGCTCCCGAACCAGAAGTAATTCCTGAGTTGGTTCCAGAGGAGGAGCCTGTTCTAACAGAGAGCCCAAGAGGACAGAGGAAGCGAAGAGCCATAAAGCCTCCCAGAAGATTAACTTACCCACAGATGGGGAGAAGTGCGGAAGACACTGTGGTTACTGCCAGAATGAGTTTGGAAGACCCTGACCCTCCCACTGTTCATTTAGTGGGGGGCAACCCCAGCTCACTCTCTGGCACAGTTAGGCAGGACACTAGTGATGGTGTGACCTGTGGGCAGGGGAGTTCACCGCCTCGGTTTTGGTGGGAAGTTCCTTTGCCAACATCATACGAAACTTTTATTGATGTTGTACGCTCTGTGATTTAAGTTTATGTTATCTTTGGGGACCAAAGAGTTTAAGTGGGGGGAGTGTGTAGCGGGGTCTCCTTTAAGGCCCCGGGACTACGTTACCCAGAACCCCGTTCGGCACCCAGAGTGCAGTTAGCCACCACAGAGACTCATGGGAGGGGTTGATTAAGGAGGAGGCGAGGCGGAGCTCGGCCTCTTTGGACACCACGCTGCAAGCAAGAGTTTCTTCCTGTGCGGATCTGCTGCAGTGCAAGGCCTGAAGCCTGGGCCTTGCGCAACTTCCAAAGAGCCTTCCACCCCACCGCAGAGCCTGGGTGGCATCTGACTTGTCGAGTGAGGACATCAGTTGGATCGGGGACCCGATCGTTGCAGACGCTGTGTGCGGAGACACAGCAGGTGGAAGTCCCGGGCTGGGTTAGCGCCCGGAGTGGTGAGCGAGCACTTGCTCAATTCAATAGACTTTACTGATTCTAGGCCTATAGACTGCCATGGCTCACCGATTGTTTGCTTGTTGTTCCACTGGGGGGACCGGTAGCAGGACAGAGTTGAAGTGTCCCCCCCCCATCATAGTGTTCTTAGTGATTGCCAGTTGTGGATTACAAATACCATTCATCAAGTGCACCACTGAAAGTTTGCATGCGAAGAAATCCCTATAGAAAGGACTGAGATTTATTCTGGGTCAGGCCTGGCCAGGGTGGGGATATAGGGTATTGTATAGTGCGCCACAGGGCGTGTATACCATAATAGCTACGCGTGGTGGATTACCGCGCAGCGCCATTATTGTGTGCTATATTGATTGCTGCAGGGCTCTGCCAGTCAGGTGTGTGTGTATTATATCCTGTTTAAACCTTTTCTTTTACAACCAAAGTAAACTGTTATACTTAATCTTTAACATTGGTGTGTTGTCTTACTGTAAGGAGAGTGCCCTTACCATACCCATTGATTATGATAAAAGTATAACCCCTAGACTAGCTGTGCCAGAGTGGGTCGAGCAGATTGCCGGGGGTTGGTGGTGCTGTACACAGGGCCGAAAACAAATCCAGCGGCTCTCTTAACTGGGGGTAGCGCTACAATTGTTTTATCAAATAAATGGTTTTACGCTATGGAAACTTCTTATTATTTCTGCATATGATCCGGCCGAAACTTTGTGAGGAGGAAGGATTCTGTACATCTCCAGTATCATTTATGTGAGCAGGCACAATCCTGCATAAGCTCTAATGACCTACTTTCTGGCGAAAGTGGTCATTTAAGTCTGGTAAGCAGAATCTCATTTAGACACATTGGGTGTGTTCTTTTCATCATTGGTGGAGGATTCGTTTCCTATATCACTACTACTTTCCAGCAGAAGCATTGAATGGGCACGTTTAAAGTTTGAGAAGTCTCATCACATCTTTCTTAAAGATATATCACAACAGAAAACGAGTGTTCACGTTGGTTATGGACTTTGAATATCAAAATTCGAATCACTAATTGGGACTATATTTACTTTATAATTATTTATATAATTAATGTTTGGTTTATGAATCATTACCACTCACTTAGGTTAATATATTGCATTAATCACAGGTCTAATTTATAGCGCCCCCTATATCCATAATTATATCACTGGGAGTTTCTACTTCACAGGGGAGAAGCTTCCACTTATTTATATTTAGTATATTTTTAAGTTTTAATAATTTGTTTGGCGCGAAGTTCACTCACTATATCACGTCTTCCTATAGAGCCGAGCCTTCCCCTATTGTCTGCTCTTACCTATATAGAGTCTCCTCTGAGGGGGGCACAAGGAGATCATCATTCTATTCTGCAATCCAAAGCTCAGTTTACTAATATAAACATGTGAGGGTGACAAATCCTACTGTGCCACCATTCAACATGAACCATTTAAGTATATTATATTATATATATATATATATATATATACACTATAGGGGTCAGTCTGTATGTGACAGGGGGAGGGTCAGTCTGTATGTCACGGGGGGTGGTCAGTCTGTATGTTACAGGGGTCGGTGGTCAGTCTGTATGTCACGGGGGTGGTGGTGGTCAGTCTGTATGTCACGGGGGTGGTGGAGGTCAGTCTGTATGTCACGGGGGTGGTGGAGGTCAGTCTGAATGTCACGGGGGGGCGTGGTCAGTCTGTATGTCACAGGGGGGGGTCAGTCTGTATGTCACGGGGGGTCAGTCTGTATGTCACGGGGGGTCAGTCTGTATGTCCCGGGGGGTGGTCAGTCTGTATGTCCCGGGGGGTGGTCAGTCTGTATGTCCCAGGGGGGTGGTCAGTCTGTATGTCCCAGGGGGGTGGTCAGTCTGTATGTCCCAGGGGGGTGGTCAGTCTGTATGTCCCAGGGGGGTGGTCAGTCTGTATGTCCCAGGGGGGTGGTCAGTCTGTATGTCCCAGGGGGGTGGTCAGTCTGTATGTCCCAGGGGGGTGGTCAGTCTGTATGTCCCAGGGGGGTGGTCAGTCTGTATGTCCCAGGGGGGTGGTCAGTCTGTATGTCACGGGGGTGGTCAGTCTGTATGTCACGGGGGTGGTCAGTCTGTATGTCACGGGGGTGGTCAGTCTGTATGTCACGGGGGTGGTCAGTCTGTATGTCACGGGGGTGGTCAGTCTGTATGTCACAGGGGGGGCTGAGTCTGTATGTCACGGAGGGGAGGCTGAGTCTGTATGTCACGGGGGGGTGGTCAGTCTGTATGTCATGACAGGGGGGGGTGGTCAGTCTGTATGTCACGGGGGGTGGTGGTCAGTCTGTATGTCACGGGGGGATGTCAGTCTGTATGTCACAGGGGGGGTCAGTCTGTATGTCACGGGGGGAGGTTAGTCTGTATGTCACGGGGGTTCAGTCTGGACTTTCAGTTGGATGGGGGGTCAATCTGAGGTGTCAGTATTTTGTTTTGTGGGTTGTCAGTCTGGGCGGGGGGGGTCTATCCGTCTGTGTAGCCAGCGGTGGGGGGGGGGGGGGGAATTCCTAATTTTTTTTGGTTTAGAGTAAGTAGTCTTCCTCACTCCTCAGAGTACTTATAATATTTAAATTAAACTATTTTTTAAAAGCTCTGTGTGTGTGTACCTTTCCCTAAAGATGTAGGGATACCCCTCATTTACTAAGTTCACTGTTTTTCCATCCCAGGCTCTCCCTGCAGACCCCCCCCCCCTTAATTTCCCCCTCTCCAACCCTTTCTCTTTCTTCCCCCTTTTCTCTTTACCTCCTGATCTTCTATGGTTTGACATAAATTGAACCCAAGCCTATTCATTAAACCTTTGGGCGCAAGCGCTGCTGTAGGCGATAGCTATTTGGCACGCTCATTACCGCTTTCTTATAAGTGATATGTCAACTGTATTTCTGACGTACTGTTTATTCTGCCAATAAAAACATTTTCAACTCTAAAAACTCTGTGTTGGTGATCATTTCACTTTCATTGTTGTGTACAGTACTACATGGACCCTTATTCAGTGTACAATATAGAATATTGCCTCAATTAGTTACGTCTAGGGATAGGGGCGGGTACTATCATCCTTTGTACTAGGATTTTGGAAAGGGGGTGTGCCAGGGGCTGCTCCAAGTTTGCCCCGTGGCACTGTGAAAGTTGAGGACTTTCTCGGTACCCAATGATTAGGCAAAAGTATAAAATGTCAATTTATTAAGAAGGTAAACATAATTAAAAACATTTTGTACAGCAGTACATAAACAGTTGTTGCAAAATTGATATAAATGGTTCACAAAGAATAGGTAAACCTCAAAGGTATTGTGAGGAATGGAGATGTATGTCTTGACGTATTCCTCTGCATGTTTTGTGGCTTTGGCGGCTTCTTCAGGAGGAGTCAACCATAAACATCTACAAAAGTAAATACATGGTCAAAAATGTGTCTGAACCACCCCATGGAAGCATGTCTTACCAGAAAGAGATAGAGAGCTAATGATTGGCTCAGATGGGTCTAGCAAATGTTTTTTACAGAACAATAATGTCGGCAGTCATGTCTGTTTAAAGTGGAAGTAAACGCTCCTATCATTTTCAGGCAAGGTAGCTGCCATCTTGGCCTCTGTTTAATCTTCAACTGCCATGATGCTGCACATGTGGTCAGTTATGACACCAGCCATTGGATGGTTTGACAGTTTGGATGAGAGCACAACCAATGTGACAGTTGGCATTCCCGGCATGAAACTGTTAAATCGATGGGTTTACTTCCGCTTCAATAAGCGCAATAGAATTATCATTCATAGAAGCAGCTCTATGTCTTAGGAGAAGGTGTAGCTCAGTGGTAGAGCGCCTGCCTTGCATGCATGAGACCCTAGGTTCAGTCCCCCAGCTAGGTCTATGACGTGCATGTGCGGGTATATGTGCCCTGGGCATCTCCGCTTTTTTTTTATTTACCTTTTTTACTCTTTTTTATAATTTTTATTATTACATTTATTTTAGTGCGATTTTGGGTATATGTGCCCTGGGCATCTCCGCTTTTTTTGATTACCTTTTATTACTCTTTTTATAATTTTTATTATTAAATTTATTTTTGTGTGATTTTGGAAAAAAGTGCAATTTTGGGTAATAAAAAAAGCGGAGATGCCCATGGCACATATACCCGCACATGCTAGACCCATCTGAGTCAATCATTAGCGCTCTATCTCTATCTTGTAAGACATGCTTCCTCCGTCCTCTAGGTGTCGCCCCGTCATGTCAGCACACGTCTTTTCCGCAAGTGTCAGGCTGCGAGTAGGTCACATGACGTTCCGGTGTTGTGCCGAGAATGGTTCCCCTGCCGGATTCTGTTCCCCCTAGCTCTCGGCTCCTATCAGAACTCCGCCCCCAGCCCTGTACATTGCTGCTCCTCCTACTGTTGCTCACGAATGCAAATACTCCTAATACCGCCCCGCCTCTCCAGCCCTCTGCTTTGCCGAATGCTAATGATCCCAATACCGCCCCGCCCCCGTGCGCGTCCCCGGTACAATGTATTACTCAATATACTTCTTCACACATATATATATACATCATCCTTCAACCCCCCGCCCCATGTATATATAATATAACATATATTAGTTATTGTTTATCCCTCCATTTATTTATTTTTTTACATAGTGAAAAAAAGATTAAAAACATATTTATAAAAAAAAAAAAAAATATGTATAAATTATGTTAATATATATATATATATATATATATATATATATATAACATTACAGGTCTTCATTATTGCCCCCTCCTATTATTTGTATACACTGAAAAAAATACATATATATCATCCTTCTACCGCCCCGCCCCCCCCCCCTGTTTATATATAATATAAACAATATTATTGTTATCCCTCCATTTTTTTTTTTTTTACACACTAAAAAAATGCAAGTTAGACTTACCGGTAACTTGTTTTCCAATAGGCTTTCAGGACAGCACCCGAGAGATCATGGCTCCTCCTCCTACAGGAAACACCTCATCAATTAATTCTTTAATTGGAGGCCTCCACGTTGCTTCCCTCAGTTGTTTGTAGAGAACCTCCAGCCCCAGCTGCAACACATAAGCGACAGTTATTACATAGTATTACAGCCACAGCATAAAAAAAGGGCGGGATCCTGCTGTCCTGAAAGCCTATTGGAAAACAAGTTACCGGTAAGTCTAACTTGCATTTTTCCAAAACGTCTTTCAGGACAGCACCCGAGAGGATAATCGAGACTTACCCCATTTAGGGTGGGACAACAGCCTGTAAGACTTTCCTTCCGAAAGCCTGGTCCCCAGCCGTCATGAGATCTAATCTATAATGACGGGCAAAGGTCGTCAGACTTGTCCATGTAGCTGCCTTACAGATTTGTTCGGGGGTGGCACCAGCTTTTTCTGCCCAACTCACCGCCGAAGCTCTAGTAGAATGAGCCCTGATACTTACTGGACTCTCCTGGCCTGTAAGGGAATAGGCGTCTGAGATAGCCATTCTCAACCATCTGGCAATGGTTCCTCTAGAAGCTTGTCTTCCTTTTTTATTTCCGGAAAATAAAATGAATAGTGCGTCTGAACGCCTAAAGTCTTTAGTAGCTTCCAGGTAACTTAAGACTGCTCTTTTAACATCCAGGGTATGGAATTCTTCTTCCTTCTTACCCGACGGATTAGAACAAAACGTAGGAAGTATTATCTCCTGGGTTCTATTTTGAACTGAGGCAACCTTTGGTAAAAAGTTAGGATCCGTCTTCAGCACAATTCTGTCTGAAAAAATAGAAAAAAAATGGTTCCCTGATAGATAAAGCTTGCAGCTCACTGATCCTTCGAGCTGTTGTAATAGCTACTAGAAAAATTGTTTTTAAAGTAATTAGCTTTAGGGAGGTTAAATTGAGAGGTTCGAAAGGTTCCCTGGTCAGGGCCTGTAGAACGACTGATAAGTCCCATGACGGACAGTTTTTGATCACTATCGGTCTAGCCCGAGTGAGGGCTTTAAAGAATCTGTTTACTAGGGGTTCTGATGAAATAGATTTCTCAAAATATACCCCCAGTGCGGCAACCTGAACTTTTAGGGTACTGATCGCTAGGCCCTTGTCTGCTCCTTCTTGCAGAAATTCCAAGATAGAAGAAATCTGCTTTAATGGTCTGCCGGATGTAGTGCACCAAGAGTTAAAGACTTTCCAGACTTTGTGATATATTGCTCTGGTAACATTCTTTCTGCTAGATAGGAGGGTAGCCACCAACCTATCCGAGAATCCTTTTCTCCTTAAGAGCTGCTCCTCAGAAGCCAGGCTGTGAGTTTTAGCTTTTCTACTTCTTGGTGAAACAGCGGACCTTGTAACAGAAGGTCTTGTCTCACGGGAAGATGCCAGTATGGTTTGATCTGCATCTGTAGAAGAGCCGAAAACCAGGGCCTCTTGGGCCAGAAGGGAGTGATGAGGATTACGGTCGTATCCTCTTTCCGGATTTTTGTTATGACCTGCGGAATCAGCTGAAAAGGAGGGAAGGCGTAGCTGAGGTGAAAATTCCAACTGTGCGCCAGAGCATCTACCCCCAGAGATGACTCGTTCCTGTTCAGGGAAAAAAAGAGAGATATTTGTGTATTTTCCTGAGTCGCAAAGAGATCCACTCTTGGCTGTCCCCATTTCTTCACTATTAGATTGAAGACATCTGGATTCAATTGCCACTCCGCTTCGTACACCTGGTTCCTGCTGAGGAAATCCGCTATCCTGTTTAGGGTCCCTTTTAGATGGACCGCGGACAAGGATTGAGTATGGAGCTCTGCCCAATTTAGAATGCTCTCTGCTAGGCCTTGAAGTATTCTGCTTCTGGTGCCCCCTTGTCGGTTTATGTAAGCCACCGCCGTGGCGTTGTCCGACAGAATTTGTGTATGTCGCCCTTGGACTTCTTCTGCAAAGAACAATAAGGCCATTTCTATCGCCTTTAGTTCCCTCCAGTTTGAAGATCTCATTGCTTCCCTTGTGGACCAAGATCCCTGAGCCCAACGACCGCTCATGTGAGCCCCCCAACCCCAGGAGCTGGCATCGGTTGTTAGCCTTACCTGGGTTGGAAAGGACCATAACAGGCCTGCTGAGAGTCTTGCCTGGTTCTTCCACCACCAGAGACTCCTCTTTACTTTGGTGGGGATCTTCACCAGTGAATCTAGTGAATTCTGCTGGCGATCCCAGATTTTTAACAGAAACTTTTGCAGTGGCCTGAAATGGAGCTTTGCCCATTGTACTGCCGGTATGGAAGAGGTCAGGGTTCCTAATGCTGACATGACCCTCCTGATGGACAGAAGCTGACTGGTTTGTAAGAGTGACACAACCTTTAACAGCTTTTCCCGTTTTTCTTCTGGGAGAAAAATCTTTTGCTCCACAGAGTTGATACGGAAACCCAGGAATAACACCTCCTGAGAGGGAATCAGATTGGACTTTTGGAGGTTTAGTATCCATCCGATGGATTCTAGGTGAGCACGTGCTCTGTCCAAGTTTCTCTGAAGTCCATCTCTTGTTTGGGCAAACAGTAGCAGGTCGTCTAGATAAGGAATCACTGAAATTCCCTCTAGACGCAAGGGTGCTAGAGCTTCGGCCATTACCTTCGTGAACACCCTTGGAGAAGATGACAGGCCGAATGGAAGAGCTCTGAATTGCAGGTGTACCACCTTCTTCCCTTCTCTCAGTGCTAACCTCAGATATCTCTGAGATCTGGCGGCAATAGGAATGTGGAGGTATGCGTCCTGCAAATCTATTGACGCCATGAAGCATCCTTGACTCAGGAGGCTTCTTACTGAGAAAATGGAATCCATCCGAAATCTTTTGTATTCTACTGACAAATTCAGCATTTTTAGATTTAGGATGAGGCGGTACTTTCCTGAAGGTTTCTGTACAAGGAAAACGTGAGAATAGAACCCCTGGAAGAACTCCCTTGTTGGAACCGGAACAATGACTCTCTGGGATATCAGTTCCTGAATTAGGGACTTCATGGCGAGTGCCTTGACCGGATCCCTCGGGACGTTTGTCACTAGGAATCTCTTTGGGGGTTCTTCCGTGAATTCCACCACATATCCTTGGGAGAGCATGTTTACAATATACTGATTTGTAGTGATATCTCTCCACTGGGGAATGAACTCCTGGAGTCTTCCCCCTACTTGGGGTGGATTGTCACTGCGGCTTTCCGGGGGTCGCAGGAGGATGGAAGAGCACTCCACTCCTACCTTTTGGTTTCTGGGAAGACCACTGCTTCCTTTTTGGTTTGCGTTTTTCCTTCCTGTTGTCCTTTTTGGGGACGAAAAAAACGCTTACGGGTCTGTACCTGTTGTTTTTTGACCGGAAACGCCTTCTTTTTGTCAGCCGTACGGTCAAGAATGGACTCCAGCTCCGAACCAAATAGCAAATCCCCTGCAAAGGGAATGCTACACAGTCTATTTTTAGATGCAGCATCTCCTGGCCAAGTTTTAACCCACAATGCTCTCCTAGCAGAATTGGTCAAAGCCGCTGACCTGGCTGACATACGAATGGATTCTGCTGAAGCATCCGCAATATATGATACTGCTGCAGAAAGCGTTGTAAATGAGTCCAGAATCTCCTGTTTTGGAGAATCCGCCGTAACATGGGCCTTCATCTGGTTAATCCAGTGTTCTAAATTCCTAGCGACACAGGTTGTTGCCATTGCTGGTTTTAGATTGTTCATCACAGACTGCCAAGCCCTTTTAAGAAGCAAATCCATTCTTTTGTCCATGGGCTCCTTTAACATGCCCATGTCCTCAAAGGCAAGGTCAGTTGATTTTGAGACCTGTGAAAAAGCAGAGTCCAGTTTTGGAACCTTGTTCCAGATGGAATCCGGGTTGTCCTCAAATGGAAATCTTCTCTTATGAGACCGGGAAAAAAATGGCTTTTTCTCAGGTTCCAACCACTCTTTTTTAATCATGTCCGAGATTATTGAATGGACTGGAAAAACACGGCTTTTTGGATCACCCAAACCTGCCTACATGCGGTCATGTAGGGAGAGCTCCTTCTTTTCCTCTTCAATCCCCAAAGTCGCATGGATTACTTTTAAAAGTCCTGCGACTTCTTCAAGCGACATTTTGTACTTAGAAGCGCTCTCTGCTTCATTTTCTTCCTCCTCAGAGTCTGTTCCATCTGGAGCAAGGGAAGCAGATTCTTGGGAAGCGTCTATCGGACCTCCCAATAATATTTGAGAGCCGTCTTGGGGTTCTGAAGAAGGCTGCGGAGCCCTAGGTTCCCTTGAAGGGCCTGGTTCTTCTCTTAGGTTTGACCTAAAAGCTTGAAGGGTGGCACGGAGTTCATCCTTAATTGTAGATACTAGATCGCCACAAAAGGATGGAGACTCTTCCCTGACTACATTTGCAGTGCAATCTGCACAAAGCGACTTGGTCCAAGCCTCGCTTAACTTTTCCTTGCAGACAGGGCACCTTCTCTTCACTGGTTGAGCAGAACTTTTGGCCTGCACAAACAGAAAAGAAAAAAACCAGGGACCACGCTAAGAAAAAACTGTTACACAGTACAAATCAATACACCCAGGTGCACATAGGAAAAAACACTTTCACTTCCTTGTGCCCCGCAAGCCATGCACCACCACCATCAACTTTTACAAAAAGACCCCTAGATATTATGCAGACATGCTAAATCACCAGCCACTGCACCACCAGGGAGATGGGGGGTGGGGGAGATGGAGGGGGGAGAAGGGTGAATACCCCCCCCTCTACAGGAGAAAGCGGCCCAGTGTAAAATAGGACACAGTCCCTTACCTTAGCCTTGCTGGTGCCTTGGCTTGCCCCCTTATCTGCTGCATCGCTATCCATAGCTGTCTGCGGATGCGTGGTGAAGAGAAAACGCCGGTTCCAGATTCAAAAACGCCGCCGCGCTGACCTGGAACCGGAACTTTAAGGCACCAGGTGACCCTACCCTCTCCCTCTGCGCTTTGCGGCCGGAAATGACGCGCGCGCCGACCCGGAAGTGCAGCCTCTTCCCATACAGGACGTGGCCGAGGCTCTCCTCGGCCACCAGAACAATGGCGGCCGCCGCAGAGCTCCACGCCGCTTTCGCCAGCGGTCGGTGAGAGTACAGCAACCACCGCTCTGAAGAAAAAGGAGGCAGCCCTCCCGGGCTGTACAGGCTCTCCCCGAGCACGGAAGGGGGAGAGGGAGCCCACGGGACCGTCCATGCTAGGAGGTAAGTGGGAGGATCAATCTCCTAAAAAAAAAAAAAAAAAAAAACTGATTTGAGAACCTTGTCTCCCAGGAAAGCCCTGAGAGATCGTGGCTCTCCCAGAGGTGTTCCTCCAGCTGGAGGAAACACAAAAAACTGAGGGAAGCAACGTGGAGGCCTCCAATTAAAGAATTAATTGATGAGGTGTTTCCTGTAGGAGGAGGAGCCATGATCTCTCGGGTGCTGTCCTGAAAGACGTTTTGGAAAAATATAATTATATATATTATTACTTCATCCACATATATAGATAGATAGATAGATATATATATATATATACACACACAGCTTCATTATTATACCCACATATTATTTATTATTATTTGACATCCCTCCTATTATTTCCATACACAGAAAAAATTCTCCCCCCACTCCCTATTATTATTATTATTACTCCTACCACCTATCTATCTATCTATCTATCAGTATACACGTCATCATTATCATCTCTTCCTATTATTTTATCTATTTTTTTTATAAACCCTCCTATTATATTTTATTTTTTATTACACCTCCGATTATTTTATATTTATTTTTAACCATTCTATTATTTTACATTATTATTACACCTCCTATTATTTTATCTCATTACCGCCACTGTGCCCATCAATTGCCGCCACTGTACCATCAAACACAGCCACTGTGCCCATTAAACGCAGCCAGTTTTCCATGTGTTTCTCTGATTGCTCTACTCTTTGTATAAATCATAATCGCTCTTCCTTCTTACCCCAGACCCTTTCTGTCCAGGGGGAAGCGGAATTCGGCAGCAAGCTGACTATTGCTGCCGAATTTGGCTCCCCCTCCCAATATAGCTTCTACAGCACTTCAAAGGTTAAAAACACTTGTGTATGGTTTCCAAAAACTGCTCTACTCCCTCCACCTGGCTTCTCCTACCCCGTCCTCCACTCCCCTTGGCTGCTCCCACTCTGTCCTCCCCTCCACCTGGTTGCAATCACCAATACTTTTTTAAGACACTTTGTATTTATATGTGTGTATATATAATTGCATTTTGTAGTTGGCCCCCCGACTTTTGTCCCTGTCCACCCTAAATATGAAATCTGGAGACGTCTCTCACTGCCCCCCTGCATCACCGCATTTATGCATCTAAAGAGGACTGCCATTATTGTGCAGGCGCGGGCAGTAGAGAGATTACATCATCTCTCACTGCCTGCCCTCACTCTGGGACAACAGGGACACTGTCACTGGCCACTGGCAATTTACAATCCACATCTGGTGGCATGCGATGGTGGCAAGTGACCCGCTCATGGCTCCCACTGATTCGGCATTATGGTGAGTTCGAACTATTTTATTTTATATTACAATGTAATAATAGAAATAATGTGCTTCAATCATCATGACACCATAACAACCGTGGTGCCGTGATGATTGAAGCGCCAACACCAGGCATTGCTCGAACAAATTTCCCAGCAAAGATTTTGACAGTACCCCTCCCGAGATTAGACTCTGAATCCGCCCTTGGCCTGAGAAGCCTCTGCCTATCTGAAAAACAAAGTGGGTTAGGTTGGTATTACAACTTCAAGTGGTTTCTCTCTATAAGATTTTTTTCATAATGGACTCAAGCTGGATTGAATCTGACTGATCTTTGTATTGTTCACTCTGGGACACAGCAAGTGGCAATCCACTACGTGTGGCAGGTGACGTTGTGGCAGGTGACAATCAGCAATGTGTGGCAAGTGACAATCCACAATGTATGGCAGGTGACGTTGTGGCAAGTGAAAATCCGCAATGTGTGGCAGGTGACGTTCTGTCACGTGACAATCCGCATGTGTGGCAGGTGACGTCGTGGCAAGTGACATTCACATAAACAAAAAAACTGCGACAATTTAGAATTTTTTTTTGCTTTAGTAAACATCCAAAAATTTAATCACTAGGAACATCAGATCTGTCTTTCTTCCCCTGTCAGAATAGGGATCTGTTTACATTTACAGATCCCCGTTCTGGCTCTCTGTGGAGCGATCGCGGGTGGACGGCTGACATTGCGAACGCCGACTATGCACAGGTCGTTTTATACTCCTACAGTGGCGGAATTAGCATGGTCGCAGCAGTCGCAATTGCGACTGGGCCCCACAGTTCCGCTACTTCAGGGGGGCCCACAGGCATCCCTTCGTCTGTCCGCCAGTGTGAGGGGCCCGCGGGCCCCCTTCGTCCATCCGCCAGTGTGAGGTGCCCGCGGGCCCCCCTTTGTCCATTCGCCAGTGTGAGGTGCCCACAGTCCCCCCTTCGTCCGCCAGTGTGAGGTGCCCGCGGGCCCCCCTTTGTCCATTAGCCAGTGTGAGGTGCCCACAGTCCCCCCTTCGTCCGCCAGTGTGAGGTGCCCGCGGACCCCCCCGCCGTCCGTCCGCCAGTGTGAGGTGCCCGCGGACCCGCCCGCCCATCCATCTGCCAGTGTGAGGGGCCCGCCAGTTAGCTACGCCGTGGGAGGAGGGGGGGTTTCATCCACTAATAGTGTTGAGGATGAGGGGAGAGAAGGCAGAGCTGAGACAGTGGATGTGGACCGCCCTGCCCCTATCCAAAGAGAATGTAGGGAGGCGAGGGCGGTCATGGAAAAAGAAAGTCAGCTGACACCAATCGCGTAAAGGGGGAGGAGCTCTCTCTTGCGATTGCCAGGAGTGCACATGAGGAAAAGGCATCCCTAGGCTCACCGTTTGACAGAGTTATGAGGAGGAATCAATTGCCTGAACTAAGTGACAAATTGCCAGTGCAATCGATTCCAACCCCCACCACCGCTGCCTCTTACTGATCCCATCCCCCCACCACCACCGCTGCCACCCCCCCTCAATACCACCACTGCCACCCCCCCCCCCCTCAATACCACCGCTGCCACCCCCCTCAATACCACCACTGCCACCCCCCCTCAATACCACCACTGCCACCCCCCCCTCAACACTGCCACCTCTGACACCCCCCTTCAACACCCCTCAAAAAAAATCCTTTATGATTTATTGCCCTGGGGCCCTGAAGTTTCTAGTTACGCCTCTGTACTCCTATATACATATATACAGCCATGACAGGTCCTCTTTATACTCCTAAATCAGGGTTCGACAAACCCCAGGCGCCAGGTCGCCGTGGGGACCAGAAACCGCATTCAGGCACCTGGGCTGACGCCAGCACACTCACTGCAACTCCAGACGCCAATCCTTCTCCCCCACCCTGGCTGTTCTCCATGGTTTCCATCTAGCCGGGCAGTAGTCTGATGTTCATCTATAAGTGACATGAGAGGGAAGAGGGCCGGCCGCCTCTCCTCACATGGCCGGTGTCCCCTCCTCCTTCCCTATGCCCGAGCAGGGTATGAGGTGTCTAGTAGAGGAAGAGGAGGAGGCGCTGTGAGCTTGTCACAACCTCTGTCCACTAGTTGTTGGATCAGTGAGTGGATTCATGTGCTCCCCTCCGCTTGATTATCTTACCAATGACCCCAGGACGCTTGCTACCTAGGTACTGTCTCCTAAAATGAGCTTCTGGGCGCAGGACCGCAGCTCCTTCATATCCCCCCTCCCCAATCCTCCCCTCTCAACTTTATTTCACCCCCCTATTTCTTCTGTATTTCCCCCTAAAGTTCTCACGTTTTAGTGTTTATTTCAATATTACAGTGTCAGTTGTTTAATGGGCTCACATATTGCGGACTATGGATAGTTTGGCCCTCTGGGGGTCCGCCCGCACAGGGGGGAGAGTCGGCCCCCCCGATAGCTGGATGGGGGATGGGCTCTTCCCAGTGGGTGGAGCTCCGGATGGGCCGGAAACATATAAAGTCTAGTAGGCCCCTGTTATGGGAGACTTGTGCATTGCTTACTTTAGCTATCTGGCGCACATCTTAAAGTGGTGTTCCGGCCGAAATTAAACTTTAAAAAAAAATGCCTCTATAATACACAAGCCTAATGTACTCTAGTAAAGTTAGTCTGTAAACTAAGGTCCGTTTTGTTAGGTTATTACAGCATTTAGATAGTTTATAAACTAGCATTAGAGCGTAGCCATCTTTAGTGTGGGCATCTGAAGCCAGACTGTATTACTTCCTGGATTTCAGCTTTGCAGTAGACAGTAGAGGAGAGGAGTATATAGACAGCAGAGAGGAGTATATAGACAGTAGAGGAGAGGAGTATATAGACAGTAGAGGACACAGACTTGTAATCAGTGTACAATCCCCCATAATAATAATAATAACATTGATAATAATGGTGTTTGCTCTTGGTAACAGTGCAATAGATCAGTGACCCCCCCGCTGGGACACGTAGTCCCCCTCCTCCCTCAGTGTGACTCTACAGGTGGCCCAGGTACAAGTAAGTGATTGGCTGGCCTAACAGACAGGACTCGGCACCTTACCCTCGTCATCTCTGGGCGGTCGGGGAGGCAAACAGCCCCCGGGAGGTGGCACCAGCTCCCCCCGGGAGGTGACACAGCGCCGCACGGCTCCTATTAATTAGCGTCGCACGGCTCCTATTACCGGGGAGCTCACTCTGCACTGGGTGTAGCCGGGGAGGAGCTGGGGGCGGAACAACGATTCTCACAAGTCCCGCCCTCTAACAATAACAACAAACCCCAGAAAGAACGAGTTGTGTGGTCAATGAGAGGGCAGAGTCGGGTCACAGCTCCGACTGCTCACACTCACCTGGTCTCTGTGTACAGCAGGAGAAGCCAGGCACAAACTTCCCGGCACCCGCTGGCCGGCTCCATGGTAACAGGGAGGAATTCATCCGCCCTGTTACTGGGTGTCATGACGTGACTGGCCAATAAGGAAAACGGGAGGGCGTGGCTTAGCGCAATCTGTGCTACGGCCCGACTACAGTATTTCCTTCTGGGATTCATGACAAAGATCTCCCAGGAGGCATAGCGGACGGGGGATGACGCGCTCAGGACTCACGCCGCGGCCGGAGGAGAAGCAGATCAACAATAAAACTGAGTTTTCTAAAAAAATATATATATATATGCCAAATGTGTTTAAGGGGACAGAGAAGCAGGGGATGAAGAGGACTTGAAAAAGAGGGTGGAACTCCAATTTAAGGACTCATTGGACAATGTTGATAAGGCAGGTTTGATCTATGTTATGCTAATTGATTCATGTATGGCTCCCTAATGGCTTTGAATACTGTACAAAAATGCGCTGAGATTCTTTTGTATTGTTTTGAAAATCTTTAATAAACATTATTGAAACATAAAAGTGAATAAAAACCTTAAAAAATAATAATGCCTCTCTGTTAAAAATACATAAATAAATAATGCCTAACATGTGCTCCCCTACACCGGCTCCTCCCCTTCTCCCGCGCTCTGCGGATCTCCTAACATGTGCAGAGCGCGGATAATGGCCGCCTGGCTGAGCAGCTGCCTGACCTCATCTCCGGGTTGGACGGCCTGGTGGAGGACTTGTTGTCAGAGCAGGCATGGCGATCTGCGGAGAGCCAGTCTGCTAGAGTCTCAAGGTACATACAATATGTCCTGCTGCCCGACACTGACACACCCTGTGATGTCACTCCCTGACCTAGGGTGACCCGAACATCCCTGCTATCATCACACACACACAGCCCTAATGATATGATGCCATCTACTGTTCCCTGTCGTCATCGTCATGATGCCCCTCATCATTTCCCTGTTCCTGGCATCCCACCACCCTACCTCCAATTCCTGTTATCAAACTTTTTATCATCATCCCACCTGTACTCCCTGTCATATGCACCTCCCTGTCATAATCACCCCCCTGTACTCCGTCATATGCGTCCCCTTGTCATCATTATCCCCCCTGTACCCCCTGTCACATGCACCTCCCTGTCATCATCATCCCCCCTTTGTACTACCTGTCATATGCATCCCCCTGTCCTCATTATCCCCTCTGTACCCCCAGTCATATACATCCCCCTGTCATCACCCTACCCCTGTACCCCCAGTCATATGCGTCCCCTTTTCATCATTATCCCCCCTGTACCCCCTGTCATCACCCCCCTGTCATCATCACCCTCCCTGTACCCCCTGTCATATGCATCCCCCCTGTACCCCCTGTCATATGCACCCCACTGTCATCATCATCCCCCTGACATATGCATCCCCCTGTACCCCTGTGTCAACTTCCTACTAACATACCCCCTGTTGTCATCATCCCCCTGTACCTCACTGCCAGCTTCCTACCACCCCACCCCTTAAATTTACTGGTGCACATCACGTATGATGGACGCAGGGACTTGGGGCTGTAGCCCCTGGTCCTTTTGCCACCTAGCAATGCCCCTGCCCCGGGCGCTGACAAACCATACTACGCAAAAATAAAAACTGGCTCCTAACTTTTTTAGCCTGCTCTTGGATTCAAAGAAAATTTGTCAAGCCCTGTCCTAAATACATGTATAGAGCCATGACAGGTCCTCTATATACTCCTATATACATGTATAGAGCCATGACAGGTCCTCTTTAAGCTCTTATATACATGTATATAGCATGAAAGGTCCTCTTTATGCTCTTAGATACATGTATAGAGTATGACAGGTCCTCTTTATACTCCTATATATATGTACAGATCATGACAGGCCCTCTTTATGCTATTATATACATGTATAGAGCATAACAGCTCCTCTTTATACTCCTATATACATTTATAGAGCCATGACAGGTCCTCTTATACTCCTATTTACATTAATAGAGCCATAACAGGTCCTCCATATACTCCTATATACATGTATAGAGCCATATCAGGTTCTCTTTATTGTCCTACATACATGTATAGAGCCTCAATACAATACCTCAGACTGGAGGACGGACGAAGGGGGGCCCACGGGCACCTCACACTGGCGGACGGACGAAGGGGGCCCCCGCAGGCCCCTCACACTGGCGGACGGACTAAGGGATGCCCGTGGGCCCCCCTGAAGTAGCGGAACTGCGGGGCCCAGTCGCAATTGCGACTGCTGCGACCATGATAATTCTGCCACTGTAGGAGTATAAAACGACCTGTGCATGGCCGGCGTTCGCGATGTCAGCCGTCCACCCGCGATCACTCCACAGAGAGCCAGAACGGGGATCTGTAAATGTAAACAGATCCCCATTCTGACAGGGGAAGAAAGACAGATCTGATGTTCCTAGTGATTACATTTTTGGATGTTTACTAAAGCAAAAAAAAATAAAAAAATTCTAAATTGTCGCAGTTTTTTTGTTTATGTGAATGTCACTTGCCACGACGTCACCTGCCACACATGCGGATTGTCACGTGACACAACGTCACCTGCCACACATTGCGGATTGTCACTTGCCACGACGCCACCTGCCACAACGTCACCTGCCACACATTGTGGATTGTCACTTGTTGCCACACATTGCTGATTGTCACCTGCCACAACGTCACCTGCCACACGTAGTGGATTGCCACTTGCTGTGTCCCAGAGTGAACAATACAAAGATCAGTCAGATTCAATCCAGCTTGAGTCCATTATAAAAAAAATCTTATAGAGAGAAACCACTTGAAGTTGTAATACCAACCTAACCCACTTTGTTTTTCAGATAGGCAGAGGCTTCTCAGGCCAAGGGCGGATTCAGAGTCTAATCTCAGGAGGGGTACTGTCAAAATTTTTGCTGGTAAAATTGTTCGAGCAATGCCTGGTGTTGGCGCTTCAATCATCACGGCACCATGGTTGTTATGGTGTCATGATGATTGAAGCACATTATTTCTATTATTACATTGTAATATAAAATAAAATAGTTCGAACTCACCATAATGTCGAATCAGTGGGAGCCATGAGCGGGTCACTTGCCAAAATCGCATGCCACCAGATGTGGATTGTAAATTGCCAGTGACAGTGTCCCTGTTGTCCCAGAGTAAGGGCAGGCAGTGAGAGATGATCTAATCTCTCTACTGCCCGCGCCTGCACAATAATGGCAGTCCTCTTTAGATGCATAAATGCGGTGATGCAGGGGGGCAGTGAGAGACGTCTCCAGATTTCATATTTAGGGTGGACAGGGACAAAAGTCGGGGGGCCAACTACAAAATGCAATTATATATACACACATATAAATACAAAGTGTCTTAAAAAAGTATTGGTGATTGCAACCAGGTGGAGGGGAGGACAGAGTGGGAGCAGCCAAGGGGAGTGGAGGACGGGGTAGGAGAAGCCAGGTGGAGGGAGTAGAGCAGTTTTTGGAAACCATACACAAGTGTTTTTAACCTTTGAAGTGCTGTAGAAGCTATATTGGGAGGGGGAGCCAAATTCAGAAGCCATAGTCAGCTTGCTGCCGAATTCCGCTTCCCCCTGGACAGAAAGGGTCTGGGGTAAGAAGGAAGAGCGATTATGATTTATACAAAGAGTAGAGCAGTCAGAGAAACACATGGAAAACTGGCTGCGTTTGATGGGCACAGTGGCTGTGTTTGATGGGCACAGTGGCGGCAATTGATGGGCACAGTGGCGGTAATGAGATAAAATAATAGGAGGTGTAATAATAATGTAAAATAATAGAATGGTTAAAAATAAATATAAAATAATCGGAGGTGTAATAAAAAATAAAATATAATAGGAGGGTTTATAAAAAAAATAGATAAAATAATAGGAAGAGATGATAATGATGACGTGTATACTGATTGATAGATAGATAGATAGATAGATAGATAATAGGTGGTAGGAGTAATAATAATATTAGGGAGTGGGGGGAGAATTTTTTCTGTGTATGGAAATAATAGGGATAACAATAAATAATATGTGGGTATAATAATGAAGACGTGTATATATATATATATATGTAGCGATACCCTCAGCTAAGAGGGCCGCAGTATTAGTTTTGGGCCCTGAAGACAGCTCCGCCAACCCCCGGCAATTCACTCGACCCACTCTGGCACAGTTAGTCTAGGGTAATATATCTTATGCTCTATGGAAAATTCAGACGCCAATGCAAATAGTAAAAGAATAATGAGTTTACTCTCACTTAGTAAAATAAATCAACAGTAAAACAGATAACATATGCTTCTAGCAGAGCCCTGCAGCAAATGGTACACTACGCATTAATGAAACACAGTAATGGCGTGCCACGTAGGGCGACCGTTAACCAAGCGCCCTGTGGCGCAGCTACTAAACTCTAATACCTGGTCAGGCCTGACCCTATAACTCAGTTTTTAGGAGATGAATTCTTCGCATGCAGGTCTGTAATGGTGGTGCACATTTCAGGAACACATTTGTAATCCAAAAGGGTCAAAGTGACAACACGGAGCACTTCACTAGAGATCCGCTTGACTCAGTTCTGCTATGGATCTCCAGTGGGGACTCAAATATGAACTGGTGGGCCACGGCAGTCTGTAGGCCTAACAATAGTGTAAAGTATATGGATTGAGCAGGTGCTCGCTCACCCCTCCGTACGCGATCCCAGTCCGGGACTTCCACCTGCTGTGTCTCCACACACAGCATCTGCAGCGGTCGGGTCTCCGGTCCAGCAACGGTTGAGGATGACAAAGTCAGATGCCACCCAGGCTCGCAATAGGGTGGAAGGCTCTTTGGGTAGCTGCACAAGGCCCCAGGCTTCAGGCCTTGCACCAGGAAGATCTATCCACTGAAGTCTCGTGTCCCAAAGAGAGAGAGCTTAGCCTCACCTCCTCCTTATATAGCCCCACCCATGAGTCTCTGTAGTGGCAACACTGCACCCTGGGTGCCAAGGGGGTTCTGGGAAAGGTAGTCCAATGAGTCTTAAAGGAGACCCCGCTACACACTCCCCCCACTTAAACTCTTTGGTCCCCAAAGATAATTCTAACATACACTGCGTACAACCCTAGACAACGTTGCGTATGATGTTGGCATAGGGAATTCCCACCAAAACTGAGGGGTTGAATTCCCTTGCCCACAGGTCACACTACTCTGAGTGGCCTGCCTAACTGTGCATGAGAGTGAGCTGGGGTTGCCCTCCACCAAATGAACAGTGGAGGGATCCGGATTCTCTGCACTCCTCCTGGCAGTGACCACAGAATCTTCTGAGCTATTCCCCATATGTGGGTAGGTCAACCTTCTGGAAGGCCTTATGACTCTTTGAGCCCTTTGCTCTCTTGGGGTTTCTGGCTCTGGCGCCACAACGGGCTCTGGAACATCTGCTTCAGGAGCCGAAGGATACATAGAATCTCTAAGGTCCTCTTCTGAGTACGTGGCACAGGCATCCTCCCAATGGTCTGACAAAGGACTAGATGGGATGAACTCAGTGGCTTCTGCATTCAGTGTTCCATCTATAGTGTTTTCAGTGGTTGGAAGATCTATAGCAGAAGTTCCTGGAGCTGGGGAAGACCACAGCCAATCAAGTCCTGTTCCTTCATCTCCACTGAGTTCGGAGGCCTCTACATCTTCAGCTCGAGAGGCCTGGGACCTAGTGTTTGGTCTGGGGGTATCCAGGATGGAGGCTGGTTCAGGAGAGTCCCTCGCTGGAGGTATCCTGACTGCTTCGGCGAGTGGGAGCAGGTGGTTTCGATGCCAGGTCTTCAGTGGCCCCACCTTCCCTTCTGGCTTTAACTTGTAAACAGGTAGGCCTGGCAGCTTCTTACAGATGACGTAGGGTTCGGGCCTTCATCTGTCGGCAAGTTTGTGTTTACCGGGGACCCCCAGATTGCGCAGTAGTACTCGGTCCCCAGGCTGTAGGTCCTGGACCTGGACCTTCAGGTCGAAGTTTCTTTTATTTCGAGCTCCCCTCTGATCTGAGGCCGCTTGGGCCTGTTCATAGGCTACCTTCAGGCTGTGTCTGAGCCTGTCCACATATCCTTTGTGGGATGTGGCTGAGGAGTGTTCCAAGGACGTGCCAAAGGCCAGGTCCACGGGCAACCTTGCTTCTCTCCCAAACATGAGTCGATAGGGGGAGTAGCCTGTAGCATCACTTGTGGTACAGTTGTAAGCGTGTACTATAGCTGCTATGTGTCTGCTCCAATGCTGTTTCTTCTCACTATCCAGAGTTCCGAACATGTTGAGCAGGGTTCGGTTAAACCTCTCCGGCTGAGCATCTCCTTGTGGATGGTAAGGTGTGGTTCGAGTTTTCTTGATCCCTAACGAATACAGGAGTTTCCGGATCAGCCGACTCTCAAAGTCCCTTCCTTGGTCTGAATGGAGTCGCTGCGGTAACCCATAGTGGACGAAATACTTCTCCATAAGTACCTTGGCCACCGTGGAAGCCTTCTGGTCTTTGGTTGGAAAAGCTTGAGCATACCGGGTGAAATGATCGGTTATCACCAGAACATTTCCTAGTCCACTCAGGTCGGGTTCGAGGCAGAGAAAATCAATGCATACCAGATCTATTGGGCCTTGACTTTGTAGATGGCCCATTGGGGCAGCTTGATGGGGTAAAGTCTTCCTCTGGATGCAACGTGCACATGAGTGGCAGTACTCTTCTATTTCTGCCCTCATGCAGGGCCAATAAAACCGACTTCTAACGAGTTGAAAGGTCCTTTCCGCCCCTAGGTGGCCGTGATTGTCATGCAGGGCAATCAGAACAGTCTCTCTATGTTTTTCCGGAAGGAACAATTGCCATTTATCTTCCAGGCCATCAGAGGGGCCCCTTCTGTAGACCACTCCCTGATGCACCTGCAACCTGTCCCACTCTTTCCTCAACAGGCTAGCTTCCTTTGAGGAGTGGCGCAGGAGTCTATTTGGATCCTGATTCTCCAGGGCTTCCAGGACCAATTTCCCCATGGGGTCTTCTAATTGGTCGCATCTCAGCTCCTTCTTGGACAGTTTCGGCAGATTGTCTTCTTCCAGTTGGGTTACTCAACAGTATTGTTTGGGGACTCCTACCATGGTAACTCCTATCTCTTCTGCCCTCGAGCCTCCCCTGGCTTGTAGTTCAGCCCCTTGACAAAGGGCCCGCACCCCGTCGGGTGCCACTTGAGTCCAGTCTTCTGTGTCACTGGTGGGGGCATGAGATCTCCTGGACAGAGCGTCTGCGTCTCGATTTCCAGCCCCTGGCCTGTACTTTAGGCTGAAATTGAATCCAGACAGTGCGGCCAGCCATCTGTGTCCAGTGGCATCCAGCTTTGCTGTGGTGAAAAGGTAGGTAAGGGGGTTGTTGTCGGTCTTAACAGTGAACTCCGCCCCATACAGGTAGTCTTTAAGCTTGTCTACTACCGCCCACTTAAGGGCCAGGAACTCCAGCTTGTGAGTGGGGTAGTTCTTCTCAGAGGGGGTCAGGCTCCTGCTCACATAGGCAACGGGTCGCAGTTGTCCTCCGTGTTCTTGGTAAAGTACTCCTCCCAGACCGTCATGACTAGCATCTACATGTAGTTCATAGGGTCTTGTTGGGTCTGCGTAGGCCAAGACTGGGGAAGTGGTTAGGCTCTTCTTCAATGCCTGGAAGGCCTCTTCACACTTCTGATTCCACTGATCTCTGACTGACTCTCCCGGCTTCCTGGGTCCTGAGTCGTCCTCTTCCCCTTCTGTCTTGAGTAGTTCATTCAATGGCCTGGCGATTCGGGCAAATCCCTCCACAAACCTCCTGTAATAAGAGCAGAACCCCAAGAAGGATCTGAGTTCTGTTACTGTTGTGGGTCTTGGCCAGGAGGTAACTGCCTCCAATTTCTCAGGATCTGTGGCCACCCCTTCTTCAGACACTATGTGCCCCAGATAGTTCACAGAAGACTGGTAGAACCGACACTTCTCAGGCGAAAGCTTGAGTCCCTCCTCACTGAGTCTTCTCAACACCTTTTCCAGCCTCTCTTCGTGTTCCTCCAAGGTTCTCCCAAAGACAATGACGTCGTCCAGGTACACAAGGACCTCAATAAGATTCATGTCTCCCACAGTCTTCTCCATGAGACGTTGGAAGGTAGCAGGAGCTCCAGACAGTCCCTGAGGCATTCGATCAAACTCAAAGAACCCCACTGGGGTTATGAAGGCTGTCTTCTCCTTGTCTTCTGGATGCATAGGGATCTGGTAGTATCCACTCTTGAGATCCATAACGCTGAACCACTTGACTCCTGATAAACTCTGTAAAGCGTCCTCTATCCTCGGAGTGGTGTCCTGGTCAGGAATGGTTCTCCTGTTGAGAGTCCTGTAGTCTATACATAGCCTCAACGACCCATTCTTCTTCCTGACCACCACTATCGGGGAGGCATAGGGGCTTCTGGACTCCCGGATCACACCAGTCCTCTTGAGTTGTTCCCTCAGATCCTCCAGATCTGCTAGTGGGACCCGCCTGACCCTCTCTCTGAAGGGCTTGTCTTCTTGGAGGCGGATTCGATGGGTGGCACTCCTTGCACACCCCACATCAAACTCATCTTTGGAGAAGATCTTCTCCCATCGGGTCAACTGGGCCTTGGCTCTCTCTTTCCAAGCCCTGGGTAGATTTGGGTTCTCCATGGACAGTTTCTCCCAAACATCTCCCCCTTCACCCGTCCCCTTGACTTCTGACAGGGTAACCGGGGCAGCAGGGCTCACCTGGCCCAACAGCATTCTGGCTGGGATCTCCATGGGGCCACCTGTAGTGTTCCTAACACTCACCGGAACTCTACAATGGGCCTTCTTCAGGGCCTTCAGCGGAATCACTTCTGGTATCACTTCCAGACCGGAGGACTCCTCCCTTGGGTTGGACTCCAGCATGAGAAAGGGTCCCGGCTGTTCCCAAGTAAGCCTCACGGTGGCCCTGAGGCAGGTTACTTAGCCGGGTTGCAACACTACCCCTTCTCCTCCAAGCCTCCATACCTTCCCTATCCCCTCCGCAGGGGTCTTCTGCTCTAGGACCAGTCGTTGATAGGCCGTCTTCAGCATGGGATGGATTTTGGTGGCTACTCGGCCCTTCTCTTTCACTAGAGGGGTCAGGAGTCTCCGGACCAGGTCCGTGTTTGTCCATATTATAAGAGAACTCTTGTTGGCTCCAGGTGGCCGAGGGCACACAACTGCCAGGGTGTCGAACACTTCAACCTTCCCAGCCACGGATGGGTGGAAAGTCATCTTTATGGGCAAATATCCATCGTAGGGGAAGCTCTGGGTTCCAATTCCCCATATTTCCAGTTCCTCTATCTTCTGGATGGGTAGGTGACTCAAGTGCTTATCGTAGAAATCCCGGTATAGTAGGGTCACTTGTGCCCCAGTATCCAAGATGGCTCTGGTGTAGATTCCCTCCACTTGAATGGGCACTATAGGAGATGGGCCTACCAGCTTCTCCGGATATGGCCTGGCAGTGGTTGCCTTCTTCTGGTCTTTTCCCTTCGGACTCTCTTTTGTCCAACTCCCTTTGGACTTTAGTCTTTCTTGAGCCTGGTATGCATTGATTTCCCTCCTTTCAATGGGTGTACAGACCCGCTGAGGGATATTATTGTTTTTCTTAGGTGTATGCCCCTTTTGGGGAGTGTTGTGCCTCCTCTGGGGGGTCTTACCCCCTTTCTCTGGGGTGTATCTCTGTTGAGGGACGCTGTGTTTCCCTTGAGGGGTTTTGTCTCCTCTTTTCTTCTGCTTCTCATTCAGTTTGGAGCTCACTGAAGACGATGGGCACCCGTTTGACTCCTTCACCGGGGCCCTCTGGAGTTTCCCGCCGGCTTGTGGTTATCTGTTTTCTTCTTCTTGGGACTGGAACATATAGCTGCAATATGGCCAACTCCCCCACAGTTAAAACAGACTATATCTCCCCATTCTTGTGGAGATGCGGATGCTGAGGCACTTGGAAATAGTTCCTTCCTTGGCACTTCTCTCTTTGGGCTCTCTGAATCTTTTGCTATCAGAGAGGTCAGCATCTCTAACACCTGAGACATCTGTGATTTTAAAGTGTCTACTTCTGAGTCTCTTTCAGAAGTCATGGCCGACCTGACCATCACCACTGGAGGGTTGGTTGGCTCGACTGGTTGGCTCCTCTTTTTCTCTTCCAGCATGGCCTCTTCCTCTCTGATCGTTCGGATCAAATCAGGATATTCCAGGCTATTCGCGTCCCGTCGGGTGCGTAGCATCAATGCGATGGGGTCCAGGGGTTGAGCTCCCCTCAAGACCTGCTGGACACGGGCCTCATCTACCTTCCTTGGGTCAATCCCCTTCTTCAGTATGATCTTGTGCAGAATTTTATCCAAATGTCTCATGAACTCTGACAGTTTCTCTCCTGTCTTCTGGTAGAAGTGTTCGAGCTGGTACGTGAGTTCCGTGACTTTTTCTGTTCTGCCAAACACATTCTGCAGAATATCCAGATAATCCTGTGCATCACAGTCTATCTTGCTTATCTTAAGGTTGCGTATGGCTTCTAGAGCAGGCCCCTTCAAACTCTCAGTGATTCTCTGTTTTTTTCGGTGTTCTGGGACTTCCCACTCCTCTAGGGCCTGAGTGGCGCCATCTAGCCATTCCTCAAATCCCTCTTCCCCCGAAGGTACAGGTTTCCTTCCAGAAAATATTCTAAGTTTTCTGTATCCCGACATCGGGTAGTCTGTGGGATCCCTCTTGCACTGGGCAACAATCTCCCCTAGAACCGCGCACAGCTCTGCGCTGAGGGTGGTTGATGATGACCCGGGACTTTCTCTAGCCTTCTGCTTTCCTGCTTTCGGGGACTGCGGTGGAGATACTTGTGGAGGTGATGGTTTTGGTGTTTTGAACCATTCTCCCTTGAGTGGCAGCACATGAATTAAGCTATATGTCTGCTTATCCGCTGCTTGTATGTTTGGACCTCTGAAATGCTCTGGGATTTCATTCTTCCACTCTATTAATGCATGGGTAAGCGAGGAATTCGATCTCACATCCATCACCCATGCTTTCTGGCATGGGGACAGCGACATCACTAGCTGTTTCACCGCTCCTTCTTGCCAGATCCCCGGGAGTTCAATCACTACTGCCGCGGCTGAATCGGTGCCCGCCACCGTGCACCACTGTTCTACTTCTAGCGGATCCATGCCGGTACTTTTGGCGTGTTCACTTGCTATATCAGGATCCCGGACGAGAACCCCCACGTGTAACGATACCCTCAGCTAAGAGGGCCGCAGTATTAGTTTTGGGCCCTGAAGACAGCTCCGCCAACCCCCGGCAATTCACTCGACCCACTCTGGCACAGTTAGTCTAGGGTAATATATCTTATGCTCTATGGAAAATTCAGACGCCAATGCAAATAGTAAAAGAATAATGAGTTTACTCTCACTTAGTAAAATAAATCAACAGTAAAACAGATAACATATGCTTCTAGCAGAGCCCTGCAGCAAATGGTACACTACGCATTAATGAAACACAGTAATGGCGTGCCACGTGGGGCGACTGTTAACCAAGCGCCCTGTGGCGCAGCTACTAAACTCTAATACCCGGTCAGGCCTGACCCTATAACTCAGTCTCTAGGAGATGAATTCTTCGCATGCAGGTCTGTAATGGTGGTGCACATTTCAGGAACACATTTGTTATCCAAAAGGGTCAAAGTGACAACACGGAGCACTTCACTAGAGATCCGCTTGACTCAGTTATGCTATGGATCTCTAGTGGGGACTCAAATATGAACTGGTGGGCCATGGCAGTCTGTAGGCCTAACAATAGTGTAAAGTATATGGATTGAGCAGGTGCTCGCTCACCCCTCCGGACGCGATCCCAGTCCGGGACTTCCACCTGCTGTGTCTCCACACACAGCGTCTGCAGCGGTCGGGTCTCCGGTCCAGCAACGGTTGAGGATGACCAAGTCAGATGCCACCCAGGCTCGCAATAGGGTGGAAGGCTCTTTGGGTAGCTGCAACACTGCACCCTGGGTGCCAAGGGGGGTTCTGGGAAAGGTAGTCCAATGAGTCTTAAAGGAGACCCCGCTACATATATATATATATATATATATATATATATATAATGTGGATAGAGTAATAATAAATATATGTATATATATGTAGCGGCCTCCTCACTCCCCTCTTTGCATCAGCTCGTCTTTCTCTTGTCTAGGGGTACCTTAGAGGGGAGAGAGCGGGGTCACCACGCCAAGCCTCCACCACATGTGTCCGTGCAGTGTAAGCAAAGTTCCTTCTCTACCTTCGGGTCAGTGTTGTGCACCTGGAGTTACCTTGAACAATGTCCACCAGAAAAGAGCCTCACACCATTAAAGTCCAACACTCCTTTATTCTTCTCGAGTGAACAGCATAATCAGTTAGACTCCCTTAAAGAACAGAACAAACAAGGAGGTGTGGATGCGAGTAGGCCCAGGCACAATGAACTCTCCACTTTCCTTCCTGAAAGTGGGCTGAGGTCTCCTAGCGAGGGGGGATTTCCTTCCAGGCGGTCTCCGATGGGAGGCTCACCTGTCACTGGCAATCTGCTGCACCCGGTCTTCAAGTGAGTATCTCCCCCCGGTCCATTACGCCTTCTGGATTCGGGTACCCAATCCCTAGGTTCCCTAGGACCTCCTTCCCTCGCGGAACTCAGTGCTGGGCACTGAGCTCCAGACCTCCATCCGAGTACCTCACCCCAGGCTAAAGGTGCCTGGGATGGAACACGACCTCCGGACGTTCTCTAGGCCGCCTAGAGGACCGACACGAACCACACGCCCTCAGGCTGAAGGTGCCTGGGACTCGACCCCGTGACAAAGATGGCCGGCCCCTTTATACCCTCTCCCAGCAAGCACGGCGGGTTCCCCGCCCCACCATACTGCTGCCGAGGGAGGACAAAAAGGAGGCACAGCACACAGCAATGGTTCAACCCCAGCCCGAGGCGACAGCGCCACCCACTGGACCGCAAGGAACTGCACATCGCTGGTGTCTCTGCCAGTTTGAATTACACCCGGGAAAGTACATACCCACTACATATATAATTATATTTTTTTAGTGTGTAAAAAAAAATGGAGGGATAACAATAATATTGTTTATATTATATATAAACGGGGGCGGGCGGTAGAAGGATGATATATATGTATTTTTTTCAGTGTATAAAAATAATAGGAGGGGGTAATAATGAAGACGTGTAATGTTATATATATATATATATATATAAACATAATTTATACATTTTTTTTTTTTTTTTCACTATGTAAAAAATAAATAAATGGAGGGATAAACAATAACTAATATATGTTATATTATATATACATGGGGCGGGGGCGGGGTGGTAGAAGGATGATGTATATATACATATATATATATATATATATATATATATATATATATGTGGGAAGAAGTATATTGAGTAATACATTGTATCGGGCACGCGCACGGGGGCGGGGCGGTATTGGGATCATTAGCATTCGTTGAGCAACAGTAGGAGGAGCGGCAACGTACAGGGCTGGGGGCGGAGTTCCGATAGGAGCCGAGAGCTAAGGGGGGACAGAATCCGGCAGGGGAACCATTCTCGACATAACTCCGACAGGCACTCGGCTCGCGCATGCGTACAAGTCCTCCCCAGCAGTATCTTCTATTGGCTGGTGTGCGGCGGCCTATGATTGGTGGAGCCGGAGGCTTCCGGAACTAGGAGAGCAGCAATACAATGGCGTATGGCGGGGGAGAGGTGCAGGACATGGAAGGTAGGGTGGAGGAAGAAGGGCCGGACGGCCATGGTGACAAGCAGGAAATTTGGGCGGGCTGTGCTAAAGAAGGGTTGGGAGGTGGCTGGTGTAGTGTGTGGCTTTAGAGATAGTGTAGAAATAGAAGCCCCAGCATTCCCTGTGCTGCTAGGTGTGATGGCAGCGGGTGACTCACCTGGACATGCTGGGAATTGTAGTTCCACATTACAATGCAGAACGCAGCTAGGCGAACCTGAAACAGACCTCTAGGGGGACCCAGTAATGCTAAACATACAGCACTGGGGGTGTCACCTAGAGCAGCCTATCAGGGGTCAGCTTACTGTGTGCACATACATGAAAGCTGACTTCTGGTTGGCTGCTGTCAGCACTAAGAAGATTGAAATGTGTTCCTTGTTATGTCTACCTGAGATCATTATGATCTGGCAGGTGTGCTCAACCTGTGACCCTCCAGCTGTTGTGGAACTACAAGTCCCATGAGGCATTGCAAGACTGACAGTTACAAGCATGGCTTCCACAGCCAGAGGCATGATGGGACTTGTAGTTTACAGGATGATCACCTATGAATGTGATCCATCTATTTGTTCATTCATGTATATTATTGGAAAGCCCAATATAGAGTTGTAGATCAGCAATGGAGAGACCACACTATATCATTGATGGACTGTTTTTTTTTTTTTTTTTTTGCTTCCTCAAACAATATGAAAGACTTAAGTGTGTAGAGGACAGGTGCACTTTAAGGGCCCTTATCTTTGAATGTGGAGAATGGCTAAGGGAAGCCTAGGGGTCTTTTCAGCTCCGATAAAGGGGGATATCAGAGAATTGAAGGCCCTGGTGCCCATCCTGCGCCCCTCGGGTATATGATGTGCGCCCCTCAGATGTCAGCAGTGGGAAAATTGGTACTGGTCTCATGTAATACGTTCCCAGTTTCGCATTGTCTTCTATAGCATATCACCAGCCAAATATGTAGCATTTTCACACCCACTGACCATCATTTCCTCTATTAGGTCTGCGGTTTTCTGACAGTCCTTAGACGCATTACATATATTGAATGTTATGTGCTGCTCTTTGTCAGGGGCCGCATTTAAGGCCCCCTTTAGCTGATGAGTTGACATTCACTGCTTTAAGGATTTAAACAACTTCAATGGAAGATAGTCTGCGGTGTTAAGGAAGGTTTACATTAAGCTAGGCAGAAAAAAATGTTAAATAGTTTTATTCTTCCAAGCTTTAGAAGAAATCTTAACCAATGGTCTGTGATCTGATAAAATCTAAAGCCTCGTACGCACGGTCAGACTTCCATCGGACTTTTCCGTGGTTTTTTTTGTCCGAACGGAGTTGGCCGGGAACACCCATAGCATACACACCACAGGACTTTTCTGCAAACTTTCCCAAAACTTTTGGCAACATCACATGGTTTTTCTGCTCTTTACTGCCACCCTTTGGTCAACCTCTGCTATTGTTGGTTGATGTTAACATTAGTTGTTTAGTCCATCGGACAGAAGTCCGATGGTTTCCTGTACACACGGTCGGACTTTGCTCCATCGGACTTTTGTTGGGCAAAAGTTTGTTCGTTTTGCAGACCAAACTTTTGTCCGATGAAAACAAAACCAAACAAAAAAAAGTTTGTCCGATGGAGCGTACACACGGTCGGATTGTTGGTCCAACTTGCTTAAAACTAAGTTTGTTGGGCAAAAGTCTGACCGTGTGTACGAGGCTTATGTATATTCCTTGTGTGGCTTACCTGAGATCATTATGGCCTGATAAGATCCAAATACACCGATCAGCCAAAAGTTAATGACCACCCACTGAAAACTGAGTAGGTCCCCCATTTGCCGCCAAAGGGGCCCTGACTCGCTGAGGCATGGACATCACTAGATCTCTGATGGTATGCTGTTGCACCAAGCCATCAGTTGCAGATTCCTTATTCATGTAAGTTGTGAGGTGGGCACTCCATGGATCAGACTTATTTTTCCAGCACATCCCACAGATGCTCGATGGATTGAGATCTGAAGAATTTGGAGGCCAAGTCAACACCTCAAACTTGTCTTCCACAAACCTGGGCTTGACAAATTTGCTTTGAATCTAATAGCCAGCTAAAAAAATTAGGAGCCAGGTGCCCTGAACTGCATGTCCTGGCATTGGGCAAAAGGAATTTGACAGCCCCATATATTCAGCACAAATAAGAGATCCCCATCCAGCAAAGAGATCTTTCCAATCCAGCAAATGACGTGCCCCAAAACATCAGCTGAGCTCATAGGTAAAGAAATTGTGCTGCAGCAATGTAGCACCTACACATTCAATAGGCAGGCCTGTCCACGAAAGCTCCCCCCTTCCTCTTTACTGCCACCGACCAGCTAAGCTCCAATTCCGGCTCAGTGATGCAACATGCGACCCTTCAGTGAATCTGACTGAACAGCGCTCCAACACTGGTCACGTGATCCCGACCCCACACCCACCCACTGCCGCCAGCCAAACAAAGGCAGCTGTAGCAGAACAGGAAGCCAGGAGTGAGAGCGCTCAGCGGGCGCAGAACAATGAATAGGCTGGCAAAAGCCCTGGCGCCAGGGCGCAATTTCTAGTCGCAATTGCGACCTGGCGCCTGGGTTTGTCGAGCCCTGCCTCAAACCATTCATGAACCATGTTTACAGCATGGCAGGGCGCATTAGCCCACCAAGAGGCTTCTGCCATTGGGGAATTCAGTTTCCATGAAGGGGTGTACATTGTTACCAGCAATGTTTAGGTAGGTGGTACAAGTCAAAGTAACATACACATAAATGGCAGGATTCAAGGTTCCAAGCAGAATATTGCCCAAAGCATCACACTGCCAACTTGCCTTCTTCCCTTACTGCTTCCTGGTGCTATCCCTTTCTCAGGTAAGTGAGGTACACGTTCCCAGCCATCCACATTACTCATCAGACCAGGCCAACTTCTTCCATTGCTCCGTGGTCCAGTTCTGATGCTTTCTGACCCATTATAGGTGCTTTTGGCAGTGGACACGGGTCAGCATGAGCACACACCCTAATTGGTTTGGTTCATTTTTTTTTTTTTTTTTCTGCTTTCAATACATCAACTTCAGGGGCAACGTTTACCTAATTCATTCCACCACCAACTTTCAGATTCCATTGTAACAAGATAATGAATGTTGTTCACTTAACCTGACAAAGTTATGGTGTATGTTCCTTTGTTATTCCTACCCAAGATTATTATCTGATTAGATCATTAACAGATTCCTTCTTATGCCTACCCGAGGTGAGGTCTTCATGATCTGATGAGATCCATTCATTCATGTAAATTAATTGTGAAGCCCAGTAATAGAATTGTAGATCATCCATGGAAAGACCACACTCAGAAATTGGGTTGTGGAGAGTAGTGAAGGAGTGCCTAGGTGTCTTTGAAGCTCAAATAAAGGAGAATATGAGAGATTTTAAAGTGGTTGTAAAGGTTCAGTTTTTATTTTTTTTAATAAATAACAAACATGTCATACTTGCCTCCACTGTGCAGTTCGTTTTGCATAGAATGGCCCCGATCGTCGTCTTCTGGGGTCCCACGGTGGCTCTCACTGCTCCTCTCCACAATAGCTAGCCCCCTCTGGGAAGCGCTCTCCCGAGGGGGTTACCTTGCGGGCGCGCTTCTGTGTCATACTCGGCCCCGCCACCCAGCTGCCGCAACATTGGATTTGATTGACAGCAGCGGGAGCCAATAGCTGCGCTGCTATCAATCTATCCAATCAACGCAGAGTCCGTGGAGAAGAGGACGCCGGGGATGGGCAGAGCAGGTGAACGGGCTCAGGTAAGTAAAATGGGGCGCTGGGGGACCCGTAATTGCAAGGTGTTTTTTCACCTTAATGCATAGGATGCATTAAGGTGAAAAGACACGAACCTTTACGACCCCTTTTAAGGATTTAAACAACTTCAATGAAAGATAGATCGGGTGTGAAGGAAGATATATAGAAACCTGGGCAGAAAAACATATTTTTTTATTATTTATTTTTTTACATAGTAGGCAAGGTTGAAAAAAGACTCAAGTCCAACCTATGTGTGTGATTTTGTTAGTATTACATTGTATATCCCTGTGTATTGCAGTTGTTCAGGTGCTTATCTAATAGTTTCAAAAAACTATCGATGCTCCCCGATGAAAGCCCCACCTATGGAAGTGAATTCCACATCCTTGCCGCTCTTACATTAAAGAAAGAACCCTCTACGGAGTTTAGTGTTAAACCGCTTTTCTTCTCATTTTAGTGAATTGCCACGTGTCTTATTAAATTCCCTTTTGCTGAAAAGATTTTTTTCCCTATTGTGGGGTCACCAGTAGGGCTGGGCGATTCCCCCCCCCAAAAAAAAATCTGCTTTTTTTTTTTTTTTTTTTTTTTTTTTTTTTATAAAAAAACTCGATTTACGATTCGATAAGATTTTTTTTTTTTTTTTTATTATATTATTTAAAGTGCATCAACAAACAAAATTGCAAAGGCAAACCCTTTCTCTAACTGCAAAGTCAGTGTGCAACAAACACACAATATAATCCAGCGCTCATGGAACATAAATTATTAACTATTGAAAACTCTTGAAACTGTGTGTGTGATTCCTTCTGTCCCAGCCTTGCTGCGATCCTGGCTCTGCATCCTTTTCGGTTGGAGGGCCCTCCACACGCTGGTCTGCCTGTTGTCCATCATTCAAGGTACTGTGCTCACACGGAGATCATGCCACAGGCTTTGTTTTGACTTTTTTATCCCCTCCTTGCACCACAGATGTCACTGCAAGTTTAAGGCCCCATGCACACGAGACGCTGTTATTTGCTGTTGAACGCGCGTTCAGAGGCAGTTGGACGCTTTTTTCAACTGCCCCTGAACCCATTCAATGTTATCCTATGTGTCCATGCACACACTCTCGTTTTTTGGCGTTTACAAGCAGTTGCGTTTAACCTCGTTTTTCCAGAAGCAAAAAAATGGGTTCAGACGCAAAAGTTTTCCACGTTTCAGACGCTAAACGCTGCTAAACGCGGTACCGGCGTTTTGCCGCGTTTGCGTTTATAAGCGTTTTTAAAGGTGACCTATTTTTTAACATTAGAAATCTCAAAAATGATGGCAAATGATGAAAAACTATTAAAAAATATAAAAGAAAACTGTAATTGCTTGCATTGCATTGTGGACAATCCACAACTTGTAGCAGGTGATGTGGCCAGGTGACGTGGCAAGTGGACAATCCACAGCTTGTGGCAGGTGACGTGGCCAGGTGACGTGGCCGGTAACGTGGCCAGGTGACGTGGCAAGTGGACAATCCACAACTTGTGGCAGGTGACGTGGCAGGTGACGTGGCAAGTGGACAATTCACAACTTGTGGCAGGTGACGTGGCCAGGTGACGTGGCAAGTGGACAATCCACAACTTGTGGCAGGTGACGTGGCCAGGTGACGTGGCAAGTGGACAATCCACAACTTGTGGCCAGGTGACGTGGCAAGTGGACAATTCACAACTTGTGGCAGGTGACGTGGCCAGGTGACATGGCAAGTGGACAATCCACAACTTGTGGCAGGTGACGTGGCACGTGATGTGGCCAGGTGACGTGGCAAGTGGACAATCCACAACTTGTGGCAGGTGACGTGGCCAGGTGATGTGGCCAGGTGACGTGGCAGGTGGACAATCCACAACTTGTGGCTGGTGATGTGGCAAGTGATACGCTAAATACAAGTACACTGCTGCTGCTCTCAGCTGCTGCTACTCACTCTGGTCTCACAAACTGGCTGAAATGGTTAAAATGTACTGTTTTTTGAGCTTAGGGAGGGTCTATGATGAAACGCTTATAAACGCAAACGCGGTAAAACGCGGCCGCAAATGCGGCAAAACGCGCGTTTATAAACGCCGGTTTCAGCGTTTAAAAACGTGTGTTCAGCAGAGTTTGCACCTGCGTCTCGTGTGCATGGGGCCTAACAAGTTTGTCACCACTGGAAACTGGAGAGTTAAGATTAATTTGCCCTCTGCACATTTGGGATTGGATCCCTCTCTTTATTGTGATTAATAAATGGACTAAGCTTTTTTATCAATTCTTCAAGAGTTTTCAATAGTTAATAATGTATGTTCCATGAGCGCTGGATTATATTGTGTGTATTTTGTACTTCTGGGTACGGATTTTTTCTTGCTGCGCTGGATCCTGTTTTTTCCCCCTTTTGGATACTTTGTACTTCCCAAAATATTTGGGATTTTTTTCTTGTTATTATCATCCATTATATTTTTTTTCTTTATCCACCAATTTAGCGCTTGTGACCTTTTGTTGTTTTTGCAGTGTGCAACAAAGATTGTTAAACATCCAAATTATTAATACTGTATTTGGATTTAGCTAATAAAACAACAAAAAATCCTGAGGTTACTCTTAGTTGAATTGAACTGTGCCCGTGTCTCACTGTGCCCAATGCCTCACTGTGCCCATGCTTCAATCACTGTGCCCGTACCTGATGCAGATTTTCATGGTATACGGATTTTACTGCTACACCGGTGGCCATTCCAGTATTCAAAAGCCGCGCCTCCTCCTCGTCTGTGATAGGCGGAACACTCAATTTCCCAGCATTCAGTGTTCCGCCTATCATGGTCATCCTCATAACACAGACGAGGATGAGAGGATGTCCGTGATAGGCTGAATACTGCCTGCTGTGATATTGAGTGTTCCGCCTATCACAGACGACGAGGACTCGGGAGGCGCGGCTTTTGAACACTGCAATGGCCGCCGTCTGTCTGCATGACACGCTGATCAGGTAGGCAGACGGCGGCTGCAGCGAGTAGATGTAATTGGGGTAACGCTGCCCAGTGCAATTCCGGATACGCCCCCTGCAGTCCTGCTACGAAAACTTTGAAGGAAAAAAAATCAAAAAAAAATCGATTTTCTTCAAAGATTCAAGATTAAAATCTTTTTTTTTTTTTCCCCAGCCCTAGTCACCAGTATATTTGTACATTGAAATCATATCCCCTCTCAAGCGTCTGTTCTCCAGAGAGAATAAGTTCAGTGCTCGTAACCTTTCCTCATAACTGTCCTCCAGACCCTTTTATTAGCTTTGTCTCTCTTAATTATTCGTCCCATCAGATTTAGATGAAATCTTAACCAATGTCATGTGATTTGATACGATCAAAATATATTCCTTTTTATGCCAACTTGAGATCATTGTGATCTGAAAAGCTCATCAATTGACTTAATACAGGTTTCTTTCATTTTACATGTAGAAATGGGGAAATACTGTTTGTGCTGGTTTGGTATACTATAGCATGAAGAGGGTAATAGCTGTCATTCTAGGTTACATTTTCTGTTTAACATGTTCGTTTTTTTTTTTTTTGTAATTGAAATAGTGGATAAACGTAGAGAGTCTGATGAATCTGCAGATGATGACCTAAAGGAGAAGCAAGCAGTTCAAGATGGCGAAGTACAGAATGGCGAAGAGGGAGCAGGTGAAATGTTTTGCTACCTGATAAATCTAGGGGAAAAAAATGGTCTAGAGCTAGATATTCTATGAAACATAAAACATGATGAGAAAAAAATAAAAAACTTTTTAATGAATAGAAGTAGAAAAAAAAAAAAACTATGAATTTGTTCGCATATACCCAGAAAAAGGGTGCAATGTGACAACCAGAGTCTTCTTCCACCACCTGCATAGCTGTGGTAATCCAAAACCCTTATTTTTTTTCCTTTTTGCTATAATATCCCCATATTTTAAAAAACAAATTTCTTCATCAGTTTAAGCCAATATATATTCTTCTACATATTTTTGGTAAAAAAAAATCGCAATAGGCATATATTGAGTGGTTTGCGCAACAGCGATCGGTGCTATAAAAATGAACTGATTACTGTGTAAATGTCACTGGCAGGAAAGAGGTTAACACTAGGGGGCAATCAAGGGGTTATCTGTGTGGGGATGGGAATGACTTGGTAGGAACAAACGATATGTTTCCTGTTCGCTGATAGCACAGGAATTTGTGTGTTTACACACACAAATCCCTGTGCCGGCACTCATGCGTAGCCGGCAGCGATCGTTCCTTCCCTGGCCACACGCATCATGCTCCCCGCCGTGCAGCGGGCGCGCGCCCTCTGGTGGCCAAAAAAGATAAGATGCCCGTACAGGGTTTCGCCCAGGAGAGCCATGCTGACGCAGTATATCTGCGTGAGTCGGTCGGGAACCGGTTAACCGGAAAACACAGAGTATCTGGATATGTTGACCAAGATGAAGGCACAGGAGATCTGATGCAAGCAGCATAAATAGCCAGCAAGCTGATTGACGAGCAGGATATGATCATCAGGTGAGTCACTGTGGAATGAAGAGTATTAGCATTTAACCGACAGCTGAGCTCTGAGAAGGGAGGGCTTAGCCCAGCCCAGACAGTAACCATGGCAATTTATTTTGGGGCCAGACAAAAGGGGTTTTGTGAAGCCTTGAAAAAATTGGACATGCCCCCAAAGTTACCAGGATGTTAGGCAGTGACACCGGCACAGCCCAGAGTGAGCCCTTGGTGGGGTGATATATGAGCACAGGATTTTGTATTACCATAGCTATCCAGGAGGTGGAAGAGGAGGTAAACAACCTTCCTGCCAAATGTTACACCACCTTGGAAACCCATTTTCATTAGAATATCCATGATTTTGTTTTAAAAGCTAACGGGCACTTTTATCTAACTGAAGATTTATATAATACGTTTTTGTGTGACGCTTCACAGAAATAAGGGAGACAGTACTGTTACAATAAAAGAGGGTTCAGAGGGCACTGTTTGTGAGAGGTTACAATGTAAAAGAGGGGAGTGATACAAAGGGCATTAACTCAGAGGGATGAGCTGAAAGTAAAATATTTGTTGTAGGTTATTTTTTATTTATTTTTTATTTTATTTATTTAGTGGTATGCAGCAAAGCACAAAAGCATTTTGTGATCAAGTACATCAATATCGACAAGAATTATATAAACAAACCAAAAATGGGCTGATGGTGTGCAGCTTTGGGCATTAAGCTGCTCTATCAACAAAAAATAACTAAAGCGTAAGCGGCTAAAAACAGACAATGGAACAATATATTTAATAGATGGCACGGAGGGGGCCATGGGGGGGGGGGGGGAATTATGCACATACCAATAGGGTTAATCATCCTGTGGGTACACAACTATAGAAGGGAGGGGGGCAATTAGTGTGAACAGATCTCTAAGCCTCCTTGCAGTCATACCCTGCGGTAAATGCATACCGGGTGGCATTTTTCGATTTGATTTAGGGGTAAAGTACAGTTTTTAGGGACAGGGGAATAGGTTTCCCTAAAAATGAGTTTTCAGGGATTGCCTTGGTTTGATCTCCCATTTGCGAGTAGAACGCCATTGTTGAATACTGTTGTTGCCATAATATGTGCACTTAAGGACTGGATACATGTGTTCTTTAACAAGCTAATTCCTACCAATCAGCCTATTTATTTTAAATGTATCTTTGCATAGATCAATCCCCATGCAAATGTATAAAATTATTGTTCCTAGAGGTTGTTGTAATGTGCTTATGCAGTCAGTTGTTATACTGCCCTGATACTATGGGGGAGTGTACATGAACCACTGTATGCATATTCACTGTAAATGTACTATTTACCTATGTTTCTTTTAGTGTGTGTGATATAATAATAATATTATTCAAAACTGAGTACACCCCTCACATTTTTATAATTTTTTATATCGTTTCATGTGACAACACTGAGGAAATTACGCTTTACTACAATGTAAAATAGTGAGTGTATAACGGCGTACATCTGCTGTCCCCTCAAAATAACTCAAAACACAGCCATTAATGTCTAAACCGCTGGCAACAAAAGTGAGTGCACCCCTAAGTGAAAATGTCCAAATTGGGCCTAATTAGCCATTTTCCCTCCCCGGTGTCATGTGACTTGTTAGTGTTACAAGGTCTCGGGTGTGAATGGGGAGCAGGTGTGTTAAAATTGGTGTTATCGCTCTCACTCTCTCATACTGGTCACTGGAAGTTCAACATGGCACCTCATGGCAAAGAACTCTCTGAGAATCTGAAAAAAGAATTGTTGCTCTACATATAGATGGCCTAGGCTATAAGAGGATTGCCAAGACCCTGAAACTGAGCTGCAGCACAGTGGCCAAGACCATACAGCAGTTTAACGGGACAGATTCCTCTCAGAACAGGCCTCCCCATGGTCGACCAAAGAAGTTGAGTGCACCTGCTCAGCGTCCTATCCAGAGGTTGTCTTTGGGATATAGACGTATGAGTGCTGCCAGCATTGCTGCAGAGGTTGAAGGGTCAGCCTTTCAGTGCTCAGACCATACGCCGCACACTGCATCACATTGGTCTGCATGGCTGTCATCCCAGAAGGAAGCCTCTTCTAAAGATGATGCACAAAGCCTGCAAACAGTTTTCTGAAGACAAGCAGACTAAGGACATGGATTACTGGAACCATGTCCTGTCATCTGATGAGACCAAGATAAACTTATTTGGTTCAGATGGTGTCAAGCATGTGAGGAGTACAAAGACAAGTGTCTTGTCTACAGTCAAGCATGGTGGTGGGAGTGTCCTGGCCTGGGGCTGCATGAGTGCTGCCAACCCTGGGGGAGCTACAGTTCATTGAGGGAACCATGAATGCCAACATGTACTGTGACATACTGAAGCAGAGCATGATCTCCTCCCTTTCGGAGACTGGGACGCAGGGCAGTATTCCAACATAACGACTCCAAACACACCTCCAAGACGACCACTGCCTTGCTAAAGAAGCTGAGGGTAAAGATGGACTGGCCAAGCATGTCACCAGACCTAAACCTTATTGAGCATCTCTGGGGCATCCTTAAACGGAAGGTGCAGAAGTGCAAGGTCTCTAACATCCACCAGCTCCATGACGTCGTCATGGAGTGGAAGAGGACTCCAGTGGCAACCTGTGAAGCTCTGATGAGCTCCATACCCAAGAGGGTTAAGGCAGTGCTGGAAAATAATGGTGGCCACACAAAATATTGACACTTTGGGCCCAAAGTGTCAATTTTCACTTTCACGGTTTAGACATTAATAGCTGTGTGGGCATTGGTCTGCAGTGGGTCCGACTGAATCTATTGTTTATTCAATAGCTCATATGAGCTCTATGATCTGTCCCCTTCTGTCTGGGTGGATTGGAGGGCCCTTAGGGTAGAGCGGGCTGCGTCTGTGTATGCTCTACATATGCAGAGTGGACAGAGACCTGCCATCTGCCCTTTACGCTCAGTGTGGCCCACAACCGGTTACCAAGTTGCTAAAGTGGCCCTCGCTCCTCAGATGGTTTGGCTCTCCTGCTGTACTCTCACTACTTTACATTGTAGCAAAGTGTCATCTCTTCAGCGTTGTCCCTTCTAAAGATATATATAATAAAATATTTACGTGTGGGTGTGAGTGTGAGTCATGCTAATGGAACAGTGTTTTTCAAAATAACCAAGGCACTTCAACAAAAAAAACGTTATTTTGTAAAAAACACAATGATCAAAATTGGAGAACAGCAATGACTGTAGCACGGAGAAAGATTACAACTCAAATTTCTGAAGGTTACAACAATCTACAATTAGTAGGACGTGTACAGGCCTTTGCTTTGAATGACTTCAGCACGTCTGCTTTGCACAGGACATCGCTAGTCTCTCACACTGCTCTGGTGTGATTTTGTTCAACTCTTCTTCCAGTCTCTTCCACAGTTCGGTGACTGTAGTGGGTTTCTTGGCCATTTTCCAAAGGTTTTCTATTGGGTTTAGATCAGGACACTAGGCTGGCCATTTATTTTTTTCAATGTTTTCAGCTTCAAGGAACTGTTTTATCCGTTTTGCTCTGTGACTGGGGGCATTGTTGTGCATGAAAATTGCTGGCTGATTGGGCAATGAATGCAGGGAAGGAACCGCATGTTGTCGACGGTTCTGATAAACATTTGCATTGTTTGCCATGTAGCTGTATAAGAGGCCCAACTCCTGCTGCAGAAAACATTCCCCAAACCGTGACACTTCCCCTTCCACCTTTCACTGACTTCTTTACACACTTTGGATTTGGTCTTTCCCCAGTTTGACGACAAACAATGTTTCCCACGGACCCAAATAAATTCAACTTGCTTTCATCACAAATGTGAACTTTGGACCAGTTCTCCTCTCTACACACAGCATGCTCCTCGGTAAAGGTTAGTCTAGCCTTTTGATTCTTTCTGCTAATGAGGTTTGGTCACTGCAGAGTGGGCTTTCAGTCCAAATTCTCAAATGGCGAGACGCTGTATGACGAGACAGATCCCTTCTCTGTTCAGCGCTGAACAGGCAAGCAATTGCATCTGCAGGGTTGAACCGATTTGCCCATTGAGGTTCTCTGCATTATCATGTCCTCTTGCATTTGTCTTTTTCGTAGACAAACCTGCCTTGTTGGTGGACTTGAATGAGTTTGATGTTGTAAACATGCAATATTCTAGAAATCATCAGATTTGGAATGGCAAACTTCTCTTGCTATGGCTGAAAAGGTCATCCCTTTGACCTTCATCTGGACAACCTGCTGCCCGAGGGTTTGTCACTTTAGAACAGCTCACCATCTTTGTAAAGTCAGTGAAAACTGGAAAGTTAGGCTGCCAGTTAAATGGGGTTTGACAGATAACCTGGCACCTTGTGCTAATTTCTTTAGTTAACACCAGTAACTGGGAGGTATCTGAAAGCGTTCTCTAATTTTGTTCAATGTTCTTTTTCGAATCTCAATGACGTTTTTTTTTAATCTGTGCTCCAAAATATATGTAACTCATGAAATACGCGTAACAAAATTGCTCTTTTACTCCTGTTTAGATCATTTCAAATAGGACTAAGTGACCCTGAAATTGAAGGTTGTTCTCTAATTTTGATCGTGTGTGTGTGTGTGTGTGTGTGTTTTTTATATAAATTAATATTCTCCCTATATCCCTAAAATAAGCAATCTGTATATGCGCTGTGTTCATGTTCACTGTAGTACAGTAAAACCTTGGTTTGAGAGCATTTTGCAAGACAAGCAAAATTTTTTTAATAAATTTTGACTTGATATACAAGCAATGTCTTGATAAACAAGTAGCGTCATGTCTCAACTGAGTATAAAAGAGAAAAGGGGCGCCTCTAAGTGTAACAATATGGTTACATTTAATGAAGGTACAACATTTAGCAACATATTGCTACACTTGGAGGCGCCTCTCTTCTCTTTTATACTCTGTAGCTCCTTCTGGATTTTGCTTCTAATCCCCTTGTGGAGGCTGCCATTTTGTAAATGGACATTTTATGGTTACACAACCTATCGCATTGCTATGATCTTTTTATATGGACTATAAACTGAAGGGACCCATGAATAAATGGTTGTGGAACAAATCATTTTGAGTTTCCAATATTTCTTTTGGAGAAATTTGCTTTGATATACAAGTGCTTTGGATTACAAGCATGTTTCTGGAACAAATTATGCTCGCAATCCAAGGTTTTACTGTAGTTTTAGGAAGGAAACTGGAAAGGCACGAAAAAAAAACTGTTGCTTTTAAAATGGCTTCAAATTTTAAAGGTTGTTGCATACTAGCAAAGCAGCTAGTTGGTGAAAGTGTGGATAGAATTGGTTCAGCAATGGACAGCTTTCCCACATGTTAAAAAAAATGTGTGTTTGGAACACCATTAGTAATCTCTAACAACTGTCTAGGAGACAGTGTGCTACTACAAATTTAGTGCGTGCATCAACTTCAGTCCAAATTGATATTTTCAGCTTTTAAAAGGTGTGTGTGTGTGTGTGTGTGTGTGTGTGTGTGTGTGTTCCCTTACATTAACGCTTAAAAACGTATTCATGGGCTTGAATAACTGTTTACTTTGGAGCTATGATGGGAGTTTCCTAGAATCATGTCATTCCCTGTAAAGCTTAGGCTCTTAAAGTGGTTGTAAACCCGGGAGAAAAGAAAACCTGCAAGACAAAGCCATAATGAGCTAGCATACTAGCTCATTATGCATTACTTACCTTGGATCGAAGCCGTCCTCATCGTCTCCTCAGGCCGCAGATACCCGGAAGGTTACTTCCGGGTATCGCCACTCTGGCTGGAGCGGCGATGACGTCACCACGCTGGCCCAGTAAAAGCCGGTTTTATCAATGGGATGCTCACTGTGCCTTTTGCCGTTGTCTACGGCGCGCATGCGCCGTAGACAACGGTGCATTCTTTTTTGGCAAATGTCTCTTAAACCTTGAAACCTTGTAGGTTTAGGAGATGTTGCAAACACCTACAGGTAAGCCTTAATATAGGATAACCTGTAGGTGTAACTTCCGGGGGAGGGTTTACAACCACTTTAAGAACAGAGGTAGCACCTTTTTGTGTAGGTAAGGAAACTTTTACAATATTTTTGTATGTGAACAACCTTGCAAAGTATTTTTAGATTCATATAAGATGTGGTGTAAACTCAAACAATATCTCAGTCAACCAGTGGGATATCCACCCTTAGCATGCAAGCCTGGACAGAATAATACAACGGTGTCACCTGATGGCTGTCCATAGATCACTTGATAAAGATCATTCCACTTTTCAGTCTATTTTGTTATTTGTTTCTATAATCATATAGTGTCCTATTATGTTGTCCTTTTGTGTTCAGGTGACTCAGAGACACCAGTAACCATTGATACTATCAACCTGGACCCTGAAGCTGAGGTGAGAAACTGCTGCTTGCATGAAATGTTTAATTCTCCTAACTTATTATTATTGTTGTTGCCTGTGATGTAGCAGTCAATAGATGGCAACATGATCCGGCTTTCACTCAAATTGTACATAAATACATTTTACATGAACCTGGAGAGATGATTTGCTGTGTGTCCTGAAAAATGCTGACTACAAAGGGGTCTGGAGACTGGTTGCTACCTAAACCCTTGAGTGCTGATTGATTGGGTCAGAAGATTGATTGAGGATTTATGACATTTGTATTGCCTAGAGCAGAAGGGTGCGGTCAAATAGAAGTCTGCCTCTCTTGCTTTTAGCTCCAGAAAGGTTTGTTTACCCAGTTGCAGATTTGTCTTTCTGGCTAATTTGTCGATTAAATGGGGTAACCCGTTGGCTCCTGGCTACCATGCCAGTACCAGTACCGTACCAGAATTGCTCCTCCTTATAATTTCCCTTAATTGTCAAATAACTGAGACAGGTGGCTGTGCAAACAATAGTAAGAGGCAAAACTATTATGCCAACTGGTCAATGACTGTGGTTGGCAAGGAAAGGCTTGATTTTGATTCAAGAAATAACTTGGCTGATAGCAAGAGTAATTTTTAGCCCCCTTCTTCCTTCCTTCTTTTTTTTTAATTAGTCTTTTGACCCCATTGGTTCCCTCACTTCTGGTTCATGTGATGCCCATAAAAGGAAGAAGGGGTGAGTTAGTTGCTGCGTTAGGAAGATACAGACCGCAGAAAAACTTTGTCAGAAGTTCTAACCCCTCCTGCATTTTTATTTTTGTCTGACCCTTTTTGGAGAGGTTTCCCATGACTTCTTGTTATTACGGGAAGTGATGATAAATCTTCCCAACAGGTACACTCAACAATTTAAATTTTCAAGCCTTCCCTGCTCTATCCAAAACAAATTTAAAAGTCTTATTTCAGCTAAAATGTTCCAAAGTGTAAATCCACTATTGTTGGTGGGTGGGGTGGTGTAAATTGCAAGGATTTTAACAAACTTGTAGCAGATTTTTTTTTCTTCCTGATCTGAGGAAATGGCTGTTTGTTCCACCTTTTCCTTTACAAACCATTGGAGGGGTTGTGTTATTATTACAGCCTGAGCAAATCTGAATGTTCTGAGGAAAGCCGCAGTGTCGGCACCCCTTTAATGGACATGCCTCAGAGTATCTCTCCAAAAACAAAATTAACATTGCATGGGATACATAAAATTTTACTGTATCTTGGCGCGTACTTTATAGAAAATCTGTGTGCAGGTTTCTGTTTTATGTCCAGTTTACTGGTGTATTAACCCTGTATTTGTTTCTATAGGAGGTTGACTTAAACCACATGCGAATAGGAAAGATTCAGGGATTTGAGGTGCTCAAAAAAGTAAAGGTAAACCATTTATTTTCAAGAAGCGAAAATATTTTGAATAGTGTATTTTATTTGTACTTCTAAACTTGGTTTCCTCCTATAAAGTGTATGTAAAACCTTATTATTTTTTTTATTTTTTTATTCTCCTGCATTATTCATATACTTTAAATTATATACCACAGCTACGCTGCTGATTTCTGACCATTCTTGTGTATGGTGTTTGGATACCTCAGTCCCAGCTCTCGTAAAGCACATTTTTTCCTCTCTGCTCCCATGCATTGTCTCTCACCCTTTTTTTTGTCCTTCAGATATGAGGATCCCTTTCTGTCCTCTAACCTCCCCTCTCTTGTTGACCCTGTAGACCCTTTGCCTGCGACAGAACCTTATAAAGGTGATTGAGACCTTGGAACAGTTGGTGACATTGAATGAATTGGACCTATATGACAATCAAATTCGTGTTATACAGAACCTGGAGAACCTGAATCAACTCCAGTGAGTCTATTTTGCTAGGGTAGTGTGGGATTTTTAAGTATCTGTAGTGTTTTCTTATTTCTCTCCAAAGCCCTAAGTCCCGTGTCTTTCTACTGCTTCGTTCTGTTATCAGCATGATAACTTCGGACAAGTTCTCAGACAAACGAGATAAAACCAGCCTGAAATTTATGTTGGGGTGGGTGCTAAAAATTGATTAACAGAGAGCTGATCTATTCACAGCACAGCTCTGCACATTCCTTCCTTCCTTTGCCTATGTGGAGGGGGTGACTTTCCTCCCAATCAGCTGTCACACAGAGTATATGCCAAGAATCCACTCCCAGTGCTGAAAGGGGAGAAAAAAAATCTCTAAAATGTGCACTTTCTAAAGAATATATAAAGCTGAAGACCGTCCCAGGCTGAGCTTTAGTGTGTAGGAGAGACAGCCAACAACGGAAGCCCTATAGTAAGTCTATGGGTGACGTTAATTCGCAGAGCATTTCCCAGCTGTTGTCGGCTTTCTCACTGAAGACTAGATCAGAGTGACTTCAGAATAGGCAAGTATAGAGATCTCTTGACAGGGTTAGATAGATTGGGCTTAAAATGGGGGTGGGAGTAGGTTTAGAGTTCGGTTTTTGTTAGAACGTTTCTTTAATCTAATATACTTCAATTAACAATGATGAATGAATGGATTGGGTTTTTGGAATAATAGACTTGGATACATTTTAAATATATTTATATCTTCTAGATATGGAAAAAGTAAAATTTATATAGACTTTATTTTATATATTTATGTTAAAGTATAAAATTGTTATAAGCTTCATAAGCATGTCTATGGAGAACCAAACATGTTAGTAATTGGGAATCTTGAGATGGTTTCTACCATCCTCCCCCTTGGCAAATGAGATGAAAGGTCTCATATTACTTAAGATGTTTTAGTTAAGAATATAAGTTCTGTATTAAAATATTTCTTGACTAAGATATTAATAAGAACATTGGATTTTCAATGAATATAATATATATATTTTTAGTATGTAGTATTTTTTGTTTTAGATGTTAAAAGAAACGTATATCGTACAAGTTAAATACTTGTACACACAGCTTATAGCCCAACCCTCAAGAATGTTAATGCATAGAGACTTGACAACCCCCACCCTTGCATGAGAGGTGGGAGGGAAGCCAGCTTTTAATAGAAGGGTCTGGAGAACAATAAGACTCAGCAGAACTTTAACCACTTGCCGACCGCCGCACATATATATGTCGACAACATGGCACGGGCATGCAAATGGGCGTATCTGTACGTCCCTTTAAATTTGCCGCTCAGCGGGCGCGCGCGGGCCTCGTGAGTGTGCTCGCGGGTCTCGGGAACGCAATGTTCCCAGGCGGCCCGCGATTGTGGTCGGCAAAGGCAGAACAGGGGGATGTTCTGTTCTGTTCCCTGTTATTCATTCCCCTGTTCTGCCTAGTGACATGTCGCTGATCTCACCGTTTCCATGATATGGAACGGTGATCAGTGACGTGTCACTGGTGGCCACGCCCCCTAACAGTAAGAATCACTCCCTAGGACTGACTTAACCCCTTTAGCGCCACCAAGTGGTTAACCCCTTCACTGCCAGTGTAATTTTTACAGTAATCAGTGCATTTATATAGCACTGATCGCTGTAAAAATGACTGGTCCCAAAATGGTGTCCGATGTGTCCACCATAATGTCGCAGTCACAATAAATATCGCTGATCGCCGCCATTACTAGTAAAAAATAAAACCTATTAATAAAAATGCGATAAAACTACCCCTTATATTGTAGACGCTATAACTTTTGCGCAAACCAATCAAATGCTTATTGCCATTTTTATTTTTTCACCAAAAGTATGTAGAAGAATACGTATCGGCCTAAACTGAGGGAGAAAAAAAAATGTTTTATATATTTTTTGGGGGATTTTTTTTTAAATTGTCGCTCTATTTTTGTTTATAGCGCAAAAAATAAACCGCAGAGGTGATCAAATACCACCAAAAGAAAGCTCTCTTTTGTGGGGGGAAAAAAGGACATCAATTTTGTTTGGGAGCCACGTTGCATTACAGCGCAATTGTCAGTTAAAGCGACGCAGTGCCGAATCGCAAAAAGTGGCCTGGTCTTTGGCCAGCGAAATGGTCCGGGGCTGAAGTGGTTAAATAAGCCTTTTTAGGAAGGTGGGGACTGTTTTCATGCGTTTGAGTTGTGGAGTAAGAGCTAGTCGCAGAAGCTTTTGAAAGCAGACACTTGGAGACATTGAAGGACACACAGACGCTCTTCATTTCAAGAATAAGAAACTTATTGATGCTATTTTTTATATTGTTCTTGTAATATTTTGCTATTTTATTCAAATTTTTGAGTTTTTGCACGAGACCTAAACAGATTTTCTTTGAACTTTCCTCATCAATATGAATTATTGAATATCGATTATTAATACAGTAATCACAAGATTTTTACAGTTTTGCCTTTATTTATACAACTAACTCTAAACCTATTCCCACCCCCATTTTAAGCCTAATCTATCTAACCCTGTCAAGAAAAGATCTCTATACTTGCCAATTCTGAAACTGCACTTATCTAGTCTCCAGTGGCGTCTTCTGCGTGCAAGAGAAAGCCGACAACGGCTGAGAAATGCGCTGCGAATCAACGTCACCCATAGCCTTACTAAAGGGGTTCCGTTGTTGGCTGCCTCTCCTACACACTGAAGCTCAGCCTGGGACTGGACCAGAGCAGCTTCAGAATAGGTAAGTATTGCGATCTTTTCGTTACTGGGTTTGATAGATTAGGCTTAGACTGGGGATGGGAGTAGGTTTAGAGTTTATTTCCACTTTAATGGGTACTTTTGTAAGAATAGTTAGTATCCATTTGGCCCTGATACACTGATCTCTGTTTTGTTCTGTGCTGTGTGATTCTTGGTTTCTTTGCCTTTTGTGGATGTTATTTACAGTATGTCCCACCCTGTTTGCAATTTGTAGTACTGGGATACAAAAGGGAAGGTTTGTGGCATAGTATAAACAAAATGTATGCATAAGTTGTATTTTACCATCTACTACAGCACAGAGAGATATGATGTGACAAATTATTCTCCTTGCAGAATTCTGGACCTTTCGTTTAATCTTCTAAAGCATATTGAAGGTCTAGAGTCATTGACTCAGTTGCAGCGCCTCTATTTGGTAAATAACAAGATTAGCCGAATTGAGACTCTCAGCAGTTTAACAAAGCTCCGGTTGCTAGAACTGGGTTCAAACCGTATCCGGGTGAGTAGATTGTAGGAAATGTGTGTGTGTGTGTGTGTTGTTTAAAATAAAAATCAAATCCTGGTTTGATTTGCTCTGCAGCTGTCACTTATCCATAAGAGAAGACATGTTTTAGTGCTATATCAAATCTGTCGCTTGTTTGTCACAAGCTCTGCTGGTTAGTTTCCTTTCTGGGTAAATCCGAACTCCAGACAGAAATTTCCTCTCACTCTTTGTGGTGTCTTAGGGACAGGAAGTGAAAGGAAGTCTCCCCAAACGGGGACATAGACTGCAAAATAAACCTTGTAGTTATTTGGGTCCTTGCCTACTTTTTATGCAAAACGAAGAAAAAAAAAAAAAAAAATGTCTGGATATCCTTTTCTTTTTCAAACATCATGGGACACGGATTATGGATTAGCTTTGTTTAACAGTCAATGATGGAGACTAATGTAAACGCTGTGGTACTTTTGACTGTTATGTACTTTAATTATATTAACATACTGATGTGAATGTGACATTGCGTACATGTTTTTTCATATCTCTCAATAAAATAAGATTGAAATAAAAACACATTTACATGGACTTGTCTGCTTTAAGAAAATGTATAATGTTTGGGGGGGGGGGGGGGGGTCTATGTAATCTTCAGGCCTACCTTCTTCTTTTTTTTTTTTTTTTTGCATGGGTGCAAAAACAGTTCTGGCAGCAAAAGGGTTAATCCTGCACAGATCAGACAGTGTGCTGCTCTCCTCCTGTAGTGGACAAGCTGTGAAGCCTTTTTAAAAAGGAGCAGGCCTCTTTCAGGGGGCCTATATATTTAAAGTATGAAGTGTGAGAGGGTTAACTACACAGCCAAGCCCCCCGCCATCCTAACAGAACATCCCCCTTCAGGCTGCAGATAACAGACATTGGTAGTCTAACCTTTCTGCGGACAGCCTCCTATCTACAAATGCCGTGCTCCATCCAGAGGAATTGGGAACTCTGAAAACAGAAAGTTCTGAGGGTAAATGTCCCTTCTTCACATCTTCTTTTAGTTATATTAGAAAACTGAATTGATTTTCTTTTATAGTTTTAGCCAGAGGACGAAAATGTGGTTTTTTTTTTTGTTTTTTTTTTGTTTTTGTTTTTTCGTTTTCAGCACTGAAAAAATGCCAAAATAAGAAACGGCCGCATCTCACGTGGGCTCCAAGTAAAGTTTACTGGAATATGAAAAATTCCAAACTGACACCAGCAGTGGTCAAGGTAGATGCGTTTCACACAACATAAAGCACAGCAGCACATTTCTGTTGTGTGAAACTCATCGACCTTGACCACTGCTGGTGTCTTCTAGTTTCATTTTGGATATTTTTCTATTCCAATAAACTTTTCTTGGAGCCCACGTGAGGTGCAGCAATTTTCTTATTTTGACAATTATGACAAACGATTTAGTTGACGAAACTAACACTGGTCAGAACACGCAGTGCATCCGTCTTTTGCATATGGAGCTGCATTGCCACAATACCAGTTTGGGTACCCACAGCCACAAGCACCCACAATGGGCACATGAGAATCAGAACTGGACCACAAGAGCAGTGGAAGAAAGTGGCCTGGTCTGATGAATTTAAGAATGGTTTGAGGAAAAACCACAATGAGTTTGATTATTGAACTGGCCTTCAAATTTTTCAGATTGCATTCCAATCGAGCATCTTTGGGATTTGCTGGAAAAACAAGTCTGATCCATGGAGACCTTACCTCCCAACTTACAGGACTTAAAGGATAGGCTACTGACTGTTTAATGACAGATACCATAGCATACCTCCAGAGGTCTAGTGGAGTCTATGCCTCGATGCGTTTATGGTGGGTGGTAATGTTATGGCTTACTGGTGTATGTTGTTGCCCACAGAATAGAATTACCTGAAACTGACAATTAGGGTTTTATTTAGTAAAACTGGAGAGTGCAAAATCTGGTGCAGCTCTGCATAGAAACAAATCCGCTTCCAGGTTTTGTTTGTCAAAGCTTAATTGAACAAACTGAAGTTAGAAGCTGATTGGCTACCATGCACAGCTGTACCAGATTTTTCACACTCCTGTTTTAGTAAATCAACCCCTTTAGTGTCTAATGTCTATAGTCTATATGGCTTCTGTTGGCATTCCTTTTTTTATTTTATTTTTTTCTCAGCTCACGATATTAAAGCTAATGGGTCAGTGTTCTAAATTTTTCCTCTCTTGTTTGTAGGAGATTGAGAATCTGGATACGTTAAGAGATCTCGACAGCCTTTTTCTTGGTAAAAACAAAATCACCAAATTGCAGAACATGGAAGCTCTAAGTAACCTCACTGTACTGAGCGTACAGGTAAATTCTTGTCTTTCTCTTACCAGATATTTAACCCCCTTCCTGACCGGGCCATTTTTTGCTATAAGGCACTGCTTTACTTTAACTGACAATTGCGCAGTCGTGAGACACTGTACCCAAATAAAATACAGGTGCCACTGGGTTTGTGTTGAGAGCACACTTTCAGCACAGAAACCAAGCTCTTATCGAGTGCTCCCTGTCTCATACCAACGACTGGGAAATGGAAGGTTATCCTTAAAAGAAAACCTTTCCTGGTCACTGAAATAGCCTCTGATTGGCTGTCACAGTGATCAGTCACTGTGCAGCCCGCTCATGTGTTATTAATGTATTTTTTTTTTTCTCCTCTTGAATGGAGACAAAGATGCATTGTACATTACATTTCTTTTATTATTTTTTCTCCTTGCGAGAGGTTAGGGGCCCTTTCACACGGGTGGTCTGATCGGGTCCGCCTGTCAGTTTTTCAAACAGACCTGATTGGACCATCCGTTGTCTCCTATGGAGCGGCATGTGTCAATAGACATGTGTCCATTGACACCTGCCGACATCCGATCTGGTCCACTAAAAACGAATGAAGATCTGTTCCCCATCCGTCTGGTGGATCGGATCAGATGGCAGTTGGGTGTAAACAGACAGGCGGTCCGTGTACATCACAGGCTGTGTCTGTATCTGCTCTGCATAATCAGAGCAGAAGGGAATCGGCATACAGACTGGATTCCGGCGTAAATGAAGTTGTGCGTAAAAAAAAAAAATTGGTAGACCAGCGTTTGCTCTAGGTCAGTTTTGCAGTTAGAATTGGGGTCAAAGGTCAGGGTCAGTGTATTTTAGGTAGGATTTAAAAAAGCAACATGCACACTATTGTTTCTTGGCCCGACTACGGGTACAAATAACAAATAATCTATACATACAGTGGGTATAAAAAGTCTACACACCCCTGTAAATATGTACAGGTTTTTGAGATATAAAAAAATCAGACCAATATTAATCCATTTGGCATATTTTTTTCTCACCTTTTTTTAATGTAATCTATAATCTGTTCAATTCTGACTGAAATCTTTAAAGGAGGGAAAATATAAAAATAAACTTACAGTATCATGGTTGCATAAATATGCACACCCTTAAACTAATACTTGTTGAAGCACTTTTCAGTTCTAGGAACATATTCAGCCTTTTGGGTGTAGGAGTCGGAGCATGGCACATCTTGCCTTGGGAATTGTTACTCGCTCTTCCTTGCAAAAGAGCTCCAATCTGTCAGATTGCGAGGGCATCTCCTTTGCACAGCCCTCTTTAGGTCACCCCACAGACTTCAATTGGATTCAGATCTGGGCTCCGGCTGGGCCATTCCAAAACTCTGGTCTGCTCCACCGTTTAATCTGTGTGCAGATTAAACTCAATAGAACATAGCTTTAAAAAAATAAAACCCATAGCCAGAAATATATGTTCAGTAAAAGTAACCCACCATATAGGCATTTCTTTGTTTTAAAGATGGCCAGTAGAACAATTGTGCAGTGGTAGAAAGATGGCATTACAGGAAATTACAGTCATTGCTGTACGTGTCTGTGTGTAAATATTCCTGTCATTCTCTTGCTTTTAGAGTAATCGCCTTACAAAGATTGAAGGTTTGCAGAGTCTTGTGAATCTGCGTGAGCTCTACCTAAGTGACAATGGCATCCAAGTTTTGGAGGGTCTGGAGAACAATGTGAGTTGCTGAGCTGATTGGAAGAGATTGGCTGAAAACTTGCCAGTTGGTCACGGATACATTTATGGGGGAATTAATCAGTTAGGACTTAATAATTTCTTCTTCTCGTCTTCAGACCAAGCTCACTACGTTGGATGTTGCTTCTAATAGAATAAAGAGAATTGAAAATATCAGGCATTTGACAGAACTCCAAGAATTCTGGGTAGGTTTTTCTATTTTTTTACTTGTATTTTAAGCTGAATTAGTATTCCCTACCAGTGCTAGCCTGTATATCGAGTCCTGTTTCAAGCAGCCTTGTCCTTGGTTGAATGGTTGTTCTCTCCTCCCACTTAAAATCAAGCAGATACAGATATCTTTAAACTTTATAATCTTTATTGAAGCATTTTTCATTTAACATCTTAACATACAAGACCATCTCCCCTCACCCCTCCCCCACAATCTACATATTAAAAAAAAAACACAAAAGTAAAATGGTAAACATATAAGCTACAAGCTTCTCAAGTGTTTATTCAATTAAGAGCCCTAATATCGTCCACTCAACCCCCATTTAATTACTCCAAGCTCCTCCCCCAGCAACCCCACTCCAACCATTCAACCTTCGCAGTCATGCCCATCAAACTCACCCTCGCATGCCTAATCTGTAGATACCTAAAGAAAAATACTTATTTGGTATTGCATATTGTTCTCTCTGTTCCTGGAAAGGCTTCAAAATACCGTCTTTATATAGCTGATTAATGAAATTTATTCCACACCTTTTCCCATTCCTTGATTGTCCCCATCTTCTGAACTTCCCCCAAATTTCTATTCTCCCACGGGGGGGGGGGGGCATGCCCTGTCTTCACTGTGTCCCATACTCTCACCAACAATCCTAAAATAAGAAACCCAGAGGGGAAGGAGCAGTGCCGGCCCAAGACATCGTGCTGCCTGGTGCCAAGAATAAAATGCTGCCCCCCCCCCCAAAAAAAAAATCACGCCCACCAAATACCCCACATTAATTATTTTATATCATAACTAAAGTGGACCTGTCATGGCTCTATACATGTATATATGAGTATAAAAGGACCTGTGCGTGGCTGGTGGCCGCAATGTCAGCCGGCCACCCGTGATCACTCCAGAGAGCCAGAACGGGGATCTGTCAATGTAAACAGACAGATCCCCATTCTGACAGGGGAGTAGAGACAGATCTGCTCTTCCTAGTGATTAGGAACAGAGATCTCTCTCCTCCTCCAGTCAGTCCCATCCCCCCAGTTAGAAACCCCTCCCAGGGAACACATTTAACCCCTTTCCTGCCAGTGACATTTACACAGTAATCAGTGCATTTTTATAGCACAGACCGCTAGATAAATGTCACTGGTCCCAAAAAAGTGTCAAAAGTGTCCGATCTGTCCACAGTCACGCTAAAAATCGCAGATCATCGCCATTACTAGTAAAAAAAAAAAAAATAATACTAAAAATGCCATAAATCTATCCTCTATTTTGTAGACGCTCTAACTTTTGCGCAAACTCATAAATATACACATTGCGTTTTTTCTAACAAACATATGTAGAAGAATACATATCGACCTAAACTGATGAAGAAATGTTTATTTTAATTTTTTTGGATGTTTATTATAGCAAAAAGTAAAAAAAAATGTTTTTTCAAAATTGTCGCTATTTTTGTTTATAGCACAAAAAATAAAAACCGCAGAAGTGATCAAATACCACCAAAAGAAAGCTCTATTTGTGGGGGAAAAAGGACGTCAATTTTGTTTAGGTACAACGTCGTACGACCGCGCAATTGTCAGTTAAATCGATGCAGTGCCGAATCACAACAAAAATTATTGAAGTGCATTATTTCTATTATTACATTGTTATATAAAATAAAATAGTTCAACTCACCATAATGCCGAATCAGTGGGAGCCCAGAGTGTGTCACTTACCGAGTCACCTGCCACCAGATGCAGACTGTCACTTGCCCCGATGTTACACATTGCAGATTGTCACGGGCACAGCGTGGCTCCCTCTCTGATTGTAAGGCCCCTTTTACACTGACACGTTTTTTAGGCGGTTTAGCGCTAAAAATAGCGCTGCTATACCGCCTGAAAAAATCGTGCCCTGCAGTCTCAATGTGAAAGCCCGAAGGCTTTCACATTGAAGCGGTGCGCTAGCAGGACCGCTCCAAAAGTCCTGCTAGCCGCATCTTTACAGCGGTGAAGGAGCGGTGTGTTCACCGCTCCTTTACCGCGGTTTCCCATTGAAAGCAATGGGAAACCGCGGTAATACCGCCCGCAATGCGCCTCTGCAGAGGCGCATTGCGGGCGGTAGTAACCCTTTTTCGGCCGCTAGCGGGGGTTAAAATCACCCCGCTAGCGGCCGAATACCGCGGTAAAAATTAAGGTATAGCGGCGCTAAAAATAACGCTGCTATACCTCCCCGCCTCAGTGTGAAAGGGGCCAATGGTACAGTGTAGGTGCCTCTCTGGCTTCCCCCAGCACATCCCTCTCTTTTCCCTGTGTCCTGTAGCAATTATTACCTCAGTTTCTTCCTGGGTTCCAGACTCTCTCTCCCAGCAGAGTGCATGCTGGGGGCTGAAGTCTGCTGGCTGTGCACAACAATGGGGCAGTCAAGCTTCTGGGACTGCATGTTCCATGATGCTCCACTAGACCCTAGTCTCTTTTGATTGGCCACAGCGCAGCCAATCGGGATGGAAACAGACCAGGTAAGAGCCGCTCTCTCTCCACTGCTGACACTCGGGAGAAAGGAGGGGGCGAGCGGGGGGAGATATACTGACGTCCTGCAGCTCGCCTCTCTCCCTTGTCACAGCTTCTAGTTCCTTCACTATAGCGGGCACGTGGCACGCTGGGGCCCCTTCCAGGAGTACTACTGCCTGCCTGTACCCCCCTGATGGCGGCCCTGCGGCTGGCTGACGGGCGGCAATTTGCCGCCCCCCTATAAGTGCCGCCTGGGACCGAGGTACCATCGGGTCCCATGGTAGGGCCGGCCCTGGGAAGGAGCCCGCCTCCATGGCTTCTACCATTGATCTATGCGGGGTGTTCTTTAACAACAGCATTTTTCCTCCCCAGATCTCCTCCTTCCAGCTTATTGCACCCACCCATATACTGGCGTTGTGACGCTAGGAAGCAACTCCAAGGGCATGGAAGTGCTACTCCTCCTTCCTGTCTTTGTAATTGTAAAGTGCACAAACGGATTTTTGCCGGGCCACCCTTACAAATCAATTCTCTAAAAATAGTGTATCTTTTGGAACCACTTTTTATACACACACACTGGGGAGTTATGCAGTGCATACAGAAGCTGCGGCATCCATAGCTTTTTTAATTGGATTACATCGTCCCGCTACAGATAGTGGGAACCGTTTCCATATTTAAAAAAAAATTTCCCTAAATTTAGCTAGGAGCAGGACAATGTTATTTATAATATATTGTTTAGGGTCTCTTGTGATATTTATTCCCAGATATTTAATTTTATTCACTATTTGAATCTGGGCGACCTCCTCAGGCAGGGGGCTTTCTAGGGGATCCACAGAATTGGCCAAAGTTTTTTTTAATAATATCCATGGCCTTCAATAGGGAAGTCTCCATATCTCCGAGGAATAGTAGATCGTCCGCATATAATGCAACTTTTTCTTCCACTACTCCTTCTGAATCCTACCTCGGCGGAACACCTAAGGGCTATTGCCAGGGGTTCGATTGCGAGGGCGAAGAGCAGGGGTAACAAAGGGCACCCCTGTCTTGTCCCCCTCATCAGTTGAAATTTATCAGTCCTATATTCGCCCTTTGCTTCTGGAATTTTATACAGCATTTTTACCCAATTCATGAAAATCGAGCCAAATTTAAATCCCGCCAGGGCCCCCCCCCCCCCCCATATATTGGCATTCAAGGCTGTCGGAGGCCTTGGCGGCATCCAAGGACAAAATAGCCCTTGCTCCATCCCCATCCGTTGGGACTCGGATATACCTGCCTTATGTTTGTGCTAGTAGATCTTCCTGGTATAAATCCCGACTTGTCGGGGTGGACAAGTTCCTGTATGATTTTATTCAACCTAGTCGCCAAGACGTTCGCGAGAATTTTTATATCTGTACTCAGAGATGGGTCTATATGAGGATGTATTAAGTGGGTCTTTACCTTCCTTATATATTACTACTATAGTGGATTCCATCATAGATGAGGGGAGCTCTCCTCCCGTTGCCGACCAGTTCAAGACCCGCAGCAGCTCACCCCCCTAGAATAGGAGGTATGAAACAGAATTATACTGTGTTCGAAAATCTCCACACCCCAGTTGTGGTGTAGAGACATTAGTAAGGTGCGTCTCCTGCAGGCAGAGCAACCCAGCCCCATACATTTTTGCCATCGAGAGAACTGCAGCTTTTTTCCCCTGAGTCTACCAAACCCCGGACATTCCAGGAGCACAGAATTGTTTTTTTTTATTTTTTTTTTATCGGTGTACAGTTGACCATTTAATGTTCCAAAAATATATATTAATCTCCCCAAAACTAATTGTATAATTTCTATAAACATTGTGCAGTCTTTCTTTGTTGACCAATACCTATTCTTGGTGTGCTATTTTTGTGACCAAATAATTCCTGTAAATGTTTGTTCTTCATGCACCCCTTCAAAAACCTATTATACCATCCAATACTCTCTCGTATCTCACTCACCTCCTCTCTAGGTTTGTATTGGGGCTTCTAAAGTGACCTTCCCATGTGATCAGTGTTAAATATTATTACAATCGCATTCAAGCCCCCCCCGCAATATAAAAACACAAAAAAATTGGCAAAAAGGAAAAAAAATATTCCCCCAAACCCCTTAGTTCCCTCTGTCCTAAAATGTGACCCCTCTAACACCAGCTTTTTAATATTTAAGAGTGAGTGAGTGAATAACATAGCGCTACAAATGCGAACTAAATCGCCTCAAGGCGCTTTGCATCCAGTGACGTTCTAATCCTTCAGAAGAGGTGGGTCTTAAGTTTTTTCCTGAAGGCCCGAGGGCTTTCTTCCATACAGATGTCCGTGGGTAGAGCGTTCCATAGCTGTGGTCCTTGGACTGCAAATCTTCGTTCTCCCTTTGATTTGTAGCGGGACTTGGGAATGTGGAGGAGGTTTTTGTTGGTTGATCGGAGAATGCGTTAAGGGGTGTAGTGTTTTATCTTTTCGCATAAATATTGAGGAGCGTTTCCTTGTGTGCACTTGTGGGTGAGACAGAGGGTCTTGAATATGACCCAATCCTTTACGGTTAGCCAATGCGGGGTCCTGAGTGAAGGGATGATGGATTCCCAAGGTTTTTTCTCTGTTACCAGTCTGGCTGTCGTGTTCTGGATGACTTGTAGGCGCAAAATCTGTTATTTAGGTAGTCCTATGTAGAGGGAGTTTGCGTAGTCGAGTCGGGAGTTCATGATTGTTCCAACTACTACTGCTGTGTCCTCTTCTGGGATGAAGGGGATGAGTCTACGCAGCAAGCTAAGGAGATGGTGCGATCCGCTGACTACTGATCCTATTTGTGCATCCATCGTCCTCTCCGAGTCAAAGATGACTCCGAGACTTTTGACTTTGGTGCTCGGGGTAATGGTCTGTCCCAGAATGGTGGGTGGTGTCCAAGAAGTCTTTGATTTTGTCTTTCGGTTTGCGTGGAGGAGAAGTTCTGTTTTGGATCCATTGAGTTTGAGGGAGCTCTGTCATCCAATCATCGATCAATATGAGGCAATTTTCCAGTCCGTGATGTGCTGTGTCCTTGAATCAATTGTGCTGCTGATTATGCTCCTGTTTTCTTTCTTCAAAATAAAACCATTCCGGTTCATCTAAAAGGGCAACCAAACTGATAAGAGGCATGGAGGAAAGATTAGAGGAACTGAATTAATTTACTCTTTAGGAGATTAAGGGGGATATGATCAACTTGTACAAATCTATAAGGGGTCCATATAGTGAACTTTGTGTTGACCGTAAAGTGAATAGCTCAACACCAAGGACAAGGGGGCACTCTTTACGTCTAGAGGAAAAGAGATTTCATCTCCAAATACGGAAAAGTTTCTTCACAGTAAGAGCTGTGAAAATGTGGAATGGACTCCCTGCAGAGATGGTTCTGGCCAGCTCAGTAGATTGCTTTAAGAAAGGCTTGGATTCTTTTCTAAATGTACATAATATAACTGGGTACTAACATTTTATAGGTAAAGTTGATCCGGGGAAAATCCGATTGCCTCTCGGGGGATCAGGAAGGAATTTTTTTCCCCTGCTGTAGCAAATTGGATCATGCTCTGCTGGGGTTTTTCGCCTTCTTCTGGATCAACTGTGGATACAGAATTTTTTTTTTATGGTTGAACTGGATGGACTTGTGTTTAATTTTTTTTTTCTTTTTTTTTTTTTTTTTTTAACCTGACTATGTAATCTCCTCTTCTTATGGGTTGCCAACCACTCCCTCAGGAGTATAACAAAAACAGAGTCTCCTCTACCCGCAGACTTGCTGGATATATGTTGTAGTTTACATTTAATTTCCCCAAGCTTAGCCCTCTGATTTTGCAGGTCAGATGAAAAATCTGGGTATGTAGATACCCTGGCACCATTGTAGAGGACGTTACCCATTTCTCTGGCCTCGTGTAATATAGTCACTCTATCCTTATAATAGAACGTTCTTACCAGGAGTGATCTTGAGGGGGGCCTCCTGGTGGAGGAGGTCTAATGGGCACTCTATAAACTCTCTCCAATCCAAAAAAAGGGTGAAAAAGTGATCTTTGAACCACTTCTCCAAACATGCAACAGGGTCTGGGCCCTCACTTTGTTCAGGGATCCCCACAAACCTCAAACTTTTTCTTTGCATCCTGTTTTCCATGTCGTTCATTTTTATCTCATAGTTAACCATTTTGTTCTCTTACAGTTCTTTATATCACGCTTAAGGTGGTTCAAGTCATTCTCCACTAGGCTAACTCTCCCCTAAAGTGTGGTGGCCCTTTCGCAAACCTTTTGCAGGTCATGCCTAACAAAGGACAGCTCTTCCCTGATGGTTTTAAGCTGGTCAGACAGTTTATTTAAAGAAAGCTTGCAAGACTTCCTTTAGTGATGGTACTGCTTCCATGAGGGCACCAGCCCCAGATGGTGATTTTGGGGTATCCTGAACATCCTCCCCTACAGATTTCCCTCCTGCATTTTTTGCCTCCATTGCTGCTACTACTTGGCCATGACCTTGGCTTTTTCTCGCAGCTGGGGCCCCAGGCTGTGACTTGGATGCAGGTTCTGTTGTCCTCCTTTTTGGAGGGGTTTGCCCTGTGGTCTGCGCAAACCTCTCCAGTTTGGCCACTGCCTGACTCCCCTTTACGGTTCGTTGTGACTGCATAGTGGGCTGGCGCTATCCTGCTGCGTTGACGCCCCCCCCCTTTCTTGTCATGTCTCGGTCTGCTTCGCACAGCCATATTTTTATCCTGTTCTTGGTATGCTTGGACTCTGCTGAGAATACACATATTGGCAGACAGTAGGGAAGACTCATGAGAGCCTGACTCTGATAAGATAAATACACATGCTTCTGCCATGGGAATGGAGGGAGAATCGGGAGTGGATGAGGTGGAGTCTCACTGACTAGGAAGTAAGAAGCAAGAGACACACTCTGCTACTGAGGGAAGGTGGAAAAAGCAAGAGCTTGGCTAACATTTTTATTTTTTCTTTCTTCTCCTTCATGTCCCTCTGCAGTGGTGAGAATCATCCGCCTACTCTTGCAGAACTCAGACACCCAGTGACTTGTCAAGTGCCTTAAGCTACACTCAGAAAACTTCATAGAATGAGATGCACATGTGTAGGACTCCAGCGGCAAGGAAGTGACTACTCTCACTGGGCTATACCTTTTTGGCAATATATCAGTCCCAGATAATAAAGAATAGGTGGTGGAGGAGACAGTTCGAAAACCTCAGGCTAATTTAGGAAATACGAATAATGTATGTACAGTATATCTTAATAAAAGACACTTTATTTTTTAAATGGCTGTTTTAGTTTTAAGTTCCACTTTTTAAGGCTTGAGTTCACAGAGCACCTAAAACATATACATACATTTAATAATTCGAGATGGGCCAAACACCCCCATGTTCGGCTTGCAGCAGAACTCCCAAACAGAGGAAAAGTTCTAACCCGAAGGGTGAACCCCATTGAAGTCTATGGGAGCTGAACAGGAAAAATCGAATGCCCATTTTGAAGGCTTGCATGCATGTGATTTCCCATAAAAGGGGTATGAGGGTCTGGGCACTGCCCCGGAGGACATATCAATGCAAACAATTTTTAAAAAACATTGTTTTTTGTTTTTTATTTTTTAGGAGCAGTGATTTTAATGATGCTTAAAATGCAACAATAAAAAATGAAAAATTCCTTTACATATAGTACCCGGGGGTCCCCTTAGTCTGCCTGTAAAGTGGTAAATTTTTTAGCATGCATAATACATGCGGCAGAAAAAAATGACATTTCTAAAGGGAAAAATAGAGTCAAATCGCATTAAAATTAACTCGCGGTTGCAATTGCTGGCACCCAGGGGGATTTCAAGACAATTTTCTTAGCCAATGAACAACCAACCATCATTTCATGGTTTTTCATTAAAACAATTTGTGGTAGTTTTACCTGATCTAATTAATTGTTTTTTTGATAGCTGGTGGAAAATTGGTTGAATAAGCCTAAAAATTTAAAGTGGACCGTGGTCTTTGTCAGCAAATGCTTATGTCTTGTCTCTTTGGAAAATTACATGTTTGTTTTTTCTTATCACAGATGAATGACAACTTGGTGGATAATTGGGCAGACTTAGAAGAATTAAGCAGTGCCCAAGGTTTGCAGACCGTGTATCTAGAAAGGAACCCTCTGCAGAAAGATAACCAATACAGGCGCAAAATCATGCTGGCGCTGCCCTGTGTCCGCCAGATTGATGCAACTTTTGTCCGATTCTGAGTTGATTTGAGGGCATTAAGCCGCCTCACTCCTATTGTAGCAGCACAGTGCAAATGCATTCTGTCATAAAACATTCATCTTTTGTGTGATATCCCATTATATTACCATCTAATCACTCCATCACACTCTTAATTTCCTTGTGCACTGCATGATCGTCTTGCATCAAAGTCTATGTTCATTGCTTATTCTGTTACCTTCCAAAACAATACTACTGCTTGTCACTGAACTGTCTTCCTCAAAGACAAACATTTACAGAATGAGTTGAAATCACCTCTTTTATGATGGTGTCACATTACAGTATTTATTTCTGGACAGTAGTCTTCTGATTTAATAAAGTTTTTTTTATCCTCAGTACTTGTCCATCCCATGTAAGTGCATTGTGGTCACTCCGCCACCTGACATGTTCTTGTAATATTCCACAGGGTAACATTCTGATGAAATGTTCTCTTAGAATATTGTTTACAAAAGTTTCTTTTCTATCCACATCTTGCACACTGTCTTTATTTGGCCTGCACGTCACTGCTCCTCCTTTTTTGTTTTGGGTGAACAATTTTGTGATAAGGTGCTGCACTGCTCTTGTTTAAGCTTATATTGGAAGTTGCTTCTTTTTTTTCTCCCTTGGAGAACCAATATTGAGCATGCATGCCTATCCCTATACAGAGCTTACCTCCTAGGAGGCCTGTAAGGAAATGTGCTCTCCCCTTTTTTTTTTTGCAAGGCTATAACAAATCAAGCATGCGCCAGAGAGACAGAAGTTGCACTTAGTATAGGCTAAGACATAAGAAGCCAGTTTGCTGATCGAAGGTCTGTTATGATATGAGGGCATTGTGGAGGGTAAAAGGGAGGAATTTTGGCCAGAACTATACATAAGATGCCTTTCCCTGATTCTGCTCTTGCTTATTTCTCCTCTGTGACCATAAAATATCTCACTTGGCTTTACCTGGTAAAGTATTGTAGATGCTTCATAGGAACACAAGACCAGACCAGGTAACCATGAGGGGTTGGGTGCAGTTATGATAGCGAGTCCAGGATCTCAGGGTTTTAGAAAGCTGAGCTGGGCCTGAACCCAGAAATAACACACCCTGCAATTGCCTTTCCCTTATTTGAATGCTTTGGAGCCTTACTGCATGAATGTACACTTCACAAATGTATGCCAATTGTTTGTTTTATAGTACATTAATGGCTTGGCTGAAGCTCTTTAATGCCATGGCTGCAAAGATCTTCTTGGCCACCTAGGTACAGCCAGAACATGAATGCTGTAGAGTAGACTGAGGTAGGTCTATTGCTGTGCATATAGAGGGGATGCTTTCAAGATGAAATGGCCAAAGACCGTTACTTTAAAAATATAATTGCTGGTTATCAGCCTGTGCTTTTCCAGGTCCCAAACTAAATATGTATTCTTGAACATTCTAAATAACTCTTCTTATTGGTTTAATGCCTATGTTAATATGTAACCAGCTCTTAAAAATGTGTAAGGTGTTAAGGGCCTATTCACAATTGTCCATTTTCATGCTGAAAAAATGCAAGAATTTTACAATATGAAAAAAATCTCCTCTGTAAATGGTTGACATATTGAATGCTGAAGTTTAGTGTCTTTTTGGAATATTGATTCACACACTGTGCTTTCCATTGAAATAGATGAAAACACATCAAAATGGGGCATCTTGCATTTGCATTGTACACAAATGTGCATTATTTTATTACTTTTCCACCAATTTCAATTGGAAATGCATGTGAAAAATATGGACAAGTGTGAATAAGGGAAACTATAAGGATCCATTTCCACCGATGTCTGTACCTTGGCACTTGTTTTATACAACATGCTGGCATAGGTGTGAATAGGCCTGTGAGCTGGTTATAACTGACATTTTTTGTAATGCAACAGACATTTGAGAACTGTTCAATTGTTTTTAAAGTACATGTAGGTGCTGCATGCTCTGCTTGCATTTTCTGCCTGTATGCCTTTTCCGTGAGTGTCCTAAACTATAGAAATGGAGGTGTTTGGGAGTGACTATTTCATACCCTTATATCCATTGGTACCACTGCCCCATTAGGCCATGCACTGTCTGATTATTACAAGTGACACAAATGTGGGGGAGCCATATACTATGCACTACTGCAGTCAATTTTGATCTATTGATACATTTTTATTACATCTAACCACCCACGCTCCAAATTTGTATTCGTGGGTTCTAAACAATCTTGTGTGTTCTTGTAATAAACAAACAACTACTTGTACATGGATCAATAGAATTTGCTATTGAGCACAATTGTGATGGTACATAATGTACTCTACCACACATCTGTTGTTGGAAAAAATATATATATATTTTTGCATTGCACACAGAGCTGCCCCTCTTCTGTGCTATAAATGACTGTTTTTCCAACTCTAGGAATGCAGTTCACTGAGTTTTTAAATATTTATACTGTTTTATACAGAAGCAATGTGAATAGGTGCTAGCCTAAGGCAAACAAAACAAGCTTGTTCCAACTAACACATTCCTGTGCAAATGCAGTATCTTAGAAGTGGCATCCCTCACAGCAATGTGTGCATCCTATGGTGAACTTAGGCAAAGATACTGCAGGCATTACATGTTTATCGGTTTTAGGGCCCATTTTATACCAGATGCATTTCTGACTACACTCCAACTGCATAGAGAGTCCGAAATCCAGGGTATGCTATGAGTATAGTTTACACTAGTGCAGTATAAAAAAAAAAAAAAATAGAGTAAGCTGCGGTGCCCAAAGAAGACAGAAGTAATGAAATGCAAGCTTAGAAAAAAAAATGCACTGTAAATGCACTGTAAATGTATGGTAAATCATATAATGCAATATATGTGCAATTTCTGGTGTGAATGGGCCCTTAATGTGTAATCTCTCCAGGCCACCTGTCTCTGCATTGATGCAAGTTTCTTTAATTACGTCCTTCCACCCCAGCCTCAGAAAAATAAATATGTATGAGAGAAATGTGCTGATTGCTTGCTATCTCCTGCACAAAACTAGATGCTAAACTATGTGAGTTATTGATCCAGAAGAAATGTGCAGCTGTTGAAGTCATGACTTCTGATCTGCATATTTGGTCTTGGTTTGTGACTCTGTACTGAAGCTACTGGATCATTCTGACAACCAGGCCTCTAGCATTTTCAGAAAGAGGTTTTCTAAATGAGCTGCACTAAATATATTGTGGAAACTGCCAACATCTAAACATAGCCCTAGGTTTTGCAATTTACATTTTAATGACAGTCTTAAGCCTCATACACACAGTCGAATTTTCTGCGGACAAAGCGTAGGACTTTTGTCCGAAGGGTGTTGGCCAGGAACTTGTATTGCATACAAACGGCAAAGAATTGTCGGCCAACAAATATGAAACTATGTGGTTTTTCAGCTCTTTAGCGCCACCATTTGGGCAATTTCTGCTAATGATGTGTTATGGTGAGCATGTGTGTGTGTTTGTACTTTGGAGTTTTGTCCGAAGGACTTGTGTACATAGATTGGATAATTCGACAACACGCAATTGTTGGTGGACAATTTTAAAGCATGCTATCCCACATTTGTCTGCGGAAAATCCGACTATTGTCTGATGGAGCATACAAATGGTCAAGTTTTCCAACAACAGCCTGCCATCACACAATTCTTGTCGGATAATCCAATCATGTGTACGGGCCTTAAGATGCAATGACTGGGTTTCCAACTGTCCTGTAGTTGGCAGATCATATTCGAGTGCAAATGTTGTTGGGTACATAGAAAATAAATAAATTAAATGCCCTTTAACCACCTCACGCCCGCCGTACGACCTATATACGGTCGCGAGGTGGTTGTTACATGCCGGGAGGCCGTTATTATACGTCCTCCGCTAATTTGGCCACTGGGGGGCGCGCGCACGTACCCGGCGCGTCACTGCAATGCCGATGTGCGTGCCTGGCGGCCGCGATGTCCGCCAGGCACCCGTGATCGGCCGGTACACAGACTAAGACATGGATCTGTGTGTATAAACACACAGATCCATGTCCTGTCAGGGAGAGGGGACCGATGCTGTGTCCCTTGTACATAGGGACACAGATCGGTCAGTCCCCTCCCCCACACAGTAGTAATCACTAATGGGGCACGCATTTAACCCCTTCCTTGCCCCCATAATGTTAACCCCCTTCCCTGCCAGTCACATTTATACAGTAATCGGTGCATTTTTATAGCACTAATCGCTGTATAAATGTGAAAGGTCCCAAAAAAGTGTCCGATATAATGTCGCAGTCACGTAAAAAAAAAATCACTGATCGCCGCCATTACTAGTAAAAAACAAAAAAAATAAATTATAAAAATGCCATAAAACTACCCCCTATTTTGTAAACGCTATAACTTTTGCGCAAACCAATCAATAAACGGCACTTGGGATTTTTTTTTTTTTACCAAAAATATGTAGAAGAATACGTATCGGCCTAAACTGAGGGAAAAAAAAAAAAATTTCCACAAAAATTGGGATATTTATTATAGCAAAAATAAAAAAAAATTGCTTTTTTTTCAAAATTGTCGCTCTATCTTTGTTTATAGCGCAAAAAATAAAAACCGCCGAGGTGATCAAATACCACCAAAAGAAAGCTCTATTAGTGCGAAAAAAAGGATGTCAATTTTGTTTGGGAGCCAAGTCGTATGACCACGCAATTGCCATTCAAAGCGTGACAGTGCTGAAAGCTGAAATTTCGTATGTGCCCAGTAAGGAAGTAGTTAACAACTAAATATTTTTCCTGCATTTGGGCAACTGCAAATTTGTCGTTTTTGTCCCTGTGAAGGGATTTGGGATGATCACTTCATCAATAATTGATTCTGACACTCTCAGACAGGTACCTGTACATGGCTCAGCAATAAATCACAATGGAAGGGAAATTTCTCCTTCTAACATGTCTATATGGGACAGTCTGTCTCGCTGACAGTCTATTGGTGTGGACAGTTTAATGTAGAACTATAGGCAAAACTTTTTTTTCCCATTTTGGATAGTGTAAGAGGGAGGGTTATAGCCCCAGTCATATTTTCTTTTGCCAAATGTGTCCCATTGCAGAGATTTTCTTCACTTCCTGTCCCATAGCCAAACAGGAAGTGAGAGGAAATCCCTGCAAATTAAGGGAATTCCTTTGGGGATCCCCAGGTCACCAGAACTAGTGTCCCCATTGGGAGATTGCCTCTCCATTTATTTTACTTTCAATGATAATGGAAACAGGGCAAATCTCCCAAACAGGGACACAGAAAACAATCCCAAAAAGTGCTCTAATCCCTTAAGGCAAAACTTTTTTTTTTTTTTATTTAAGTTATACTTTAAGGCCTCTTGCACAGGGGAGCCTGAGCCACTGCAATGTAAATGCCCACATATTTCCCCACCAGCCCAGATGCTGTGTACAGCTGCCCATAGACATAAATGGCTGTGCACCAATGGTGGAACAACCAGGATCGCACCTGCGACCAGGCTTTGGAGTCTCCCCCCCACTGTGGGGAGGGCCTCCCCAAGAGCTCGCATTGTGGCTCCCCACCGGCTGCAGGGCTCTGAGCTGCAAGTGTCTCTCACAGCCAAGAGCCAGCAATGACAATCCCCCTCTCCCCTGCATGGAGAGGAGAGATGATTAGCTCCTCCCCACTCTCTCCTCCTGTGTCTGCCCAGCAGCCAGAAGAGGAAAGGTGCCGATGCCTGAGTAAGCTCTCCATCCATCCACTGTGAGTGAAGTCTTCCTCTTCTCTCTCCTGGCTCCCAGTGAGTAAACTAATGTAAGAGGGAATCAGATGTAAGGGGTGCTCTGGTTATCAGAGACCCCCCTTATGTAACAGTTCTCCTTTACACCAGAGTCTGCAGCGTTCCTTCTTATATCAGTGTTCCCCCTTAAATTAGCATCCCCAGAGTTTTCCTGTACATCAGAGTCTGCAGAATCGCCCCTTACAGTGTAAGGCTACTTTCACACTGGGGTGTTTTTCATGCACTTTTGGGCTAAAAAAATGGCACCTGGAAAAACGCCTCCCCTGCAGCCCCAGTGTGAGAGCTTGAGTGCTTTCACACTGGGGCGGTGCGCTTGCAGGACATTAGAGAAAGCAGCATCTTTCATATACACCGCTCCTCCAATGGCAGTGAAATCAATGGGCACCGCTGCCGAAGCGCCACTTTGCGGGTGCTCTTAACCCTTTATTCGGCCGCTATCGGGGGTTAAAAGCGCCTGCTTCCGGCTGAAATGCACCGCTACAACAGCTGGAAAGCGCCATAAAAAATTAGCAGCGCTTTTACCGCTAACGCCCTAGTGTGAAAGTAGCCTAAGGGGAACTCTACGGCTTCCAATGTAAAGGGACACTTCAGATGCAAAGGCGGAACACTGATGTGGGGGGGAGGGACCTCTTGTGAGTAAATCCATACGATTAGAAATGTTATTTCACAAAATTTGTGTATACCTGTACTAAAAAAAGAAAAAAAAATTGCAGTGTACTGCTGAAGTGCTTGGGATTAGCTTGAAGAGAAGGTGGCAACCCTACCCAAGATGGCAGAAGGGGGCAATAAATGGCCCTGCGATAGGAGTAATAGGGCCCCAGGCTCAGAGAGTCCCTTTATGGATTTTTGCAGCGGGGCCCTGAAGGTTCTAGTTATGCCTTTGCTGTACTCGGGTATACACTAGTATAATGTATAAAACATTTTTTTTTTAAATGTCTGCAATACAATCACACCATTGTATACCAGACTACAGCTGCGCACAGCTATTAATTTCTATTGACAGCTGTAAAATGAACATTTATAAAGCACAGTATTGTGTTTTACAAATGTACACTCTCCTTTTTCCAGCTTTGTTCTTCGTAATTTCCAGAGTTTAAATGCAAGCAGAGTCCTGGTTACATGTTGGTTGAATAAAAGCACTGATCCATCCAGTTCAACCTGAGTGTCTGTACTATTTTTTTTTTTTTTTTTAGAAACACATCAATTTTTTTTGAACTTACCTAAACTCCCCACTGACACCGTGCCTACTGGGGAAAGCAGTTTCACATCCTTAACCGTCTAAGGCTACTTTCACACTGGGGTGTTGCGCCGTCGGCGGTAAAGTGCCGCTATTTTTAGTGGCGCTTTACCGTTGTTTTTGTGCCGCTATTCGGCCGCTAACAGGTCGCTTTTAACCCCCGCTAGCGGCCAAAAAAGGGTTAAAACCGCCCGCAAAGCCCCGCTACCTATTGATTTCAATGGGCAGGGGTGCTTTAGAAGCAGTGTATACACCACTCCTACAGCACCTCAAAGATGCGGCTAGCAGGACTTTTTTGAGTGTCCTGCCAGCGTACTGCTCCAGTGTGGTGAAAGCAGCTGCTCTTTCAGGGTGCTTTGCAGGCGCTATTTTTAGCTCTATATCGCCTGCAAAGCGCCTCAGTGTGAAAGTAGCCTTACAGTAAAGAATCCCTTATGCAATTTTTAAGATTGAAGCTTTTTTTTTTTTTTTTAATCCAACTTCATTGTGTGGCCATGTGTCTTTTTTAGAGACCTGAGATTAAAAAGAGTCCCTATTTAAAGCGTTTGTTAACCACTTGACAACTGGGCACATAACCCCCTTCCTGCCCAGGTGAAATGTCAGCGCTGTCACGCTTTGAATGACAATTGCACGGTCGTGCGAAGTGTCTCCCAAACACAATTGACGTCCTTTTTTTCCCACAAATATAGCTTTCTTTTGGTGGTATTTGATCATTTCTGCGGCTTTTATTTTTTGCGCTATAAACAAAAATAGAGCGACAATTTTGAAAAAAAAACCTTTTTTACTTTTTGCTATAATAAATATCCCAATTTTTTTGAATTTTTTTTTTTTTTTCTCACTTTAGGCCAATACGTATTCTTCTACATATTTTAGGTAAAAAAAAGATCGCAGTAAGCGTATAGTGATTGGTTTGCGCAAAAGTTTTATAGCGCCTACAAAATAGGGAATAGAATTATGATTTTTTTTTTTATTATTTTTTTTTTTTTTACTAGTAATGGCGGCGATCTGCGATTTTTATTGTGACTGCAACATTATGGCGGACACATCACACACTTTTGACACATTTTTGGGACCATTCACATTTATACAGCGAACAGTGCTATAAATATGCACTGATTACTGTATAAATGTGACTGGCAGGGAAGGGGTTAACACTAGGGGGCGATCAGGGGGTTAAATGTATTCCCTGCTGGGGTGATTGTTACTGTGGGGGGAGGGGACTGACTGGGGGAGGTGACCGATCTGTGTCCCTATGTACAAGGGACACACCATCAGTCTCCTCTCCCTGACAGGACGTGGATCTGTGTGTTTATACACAGAGATCCACGTCCCTGACTCTGTGACAGCCGATCGTGGGTACCCTGCGGACATCGCGGCCACCAGGCACGCGCATCGGCACCTGCCTGACACGGCGGGCACAGCTTTTCCCTGATGCGCGCCCGCATCGCGGAAATAGAAATTGAGCGCTGCAATGCGGACGTCTTTTGCCAATGGCCCGGGCGCAAAGTGGTTAACTCCCACAAAAAAATGCTGCTCCAGTCCCTTTTAATGTGCAAGCTGCAGTATGGAGCTTTTGCTTTTTTCCTTACTTCTCTGTATCTCCTAAAATACATGTTTGATCCCCCCCCCCCAGGGCTAAAGGCAAGACTTTTTTTACATTTAGATAGTGAAGAGGGATTAGAACACCTGCCAGGTTTTTATCACTGTCTGTGTTCCTGTAGGGAGAATCACTCTCTGTCATGTTTACCCTGATTATTGAAAATAAAATCCCAAATTTGTGAATAGAGGGTAATCTTTCAATGTGTCACTAGTTCTGGTGACAATCAGTGTCCCCCATACTTTGCAGGATTTCCTCTCACTTTCTGTTTTGCTATGGGACAGGAAGTAAAAGGAAATCTCAATTTGACACAAATTGCAAAAAATAAATAAAAATATGTTGGCGGTTATATTCTTCCCTTACTTCACAGGTGTCAAACACAAGGCCCATGGGCTGAATCCGGCCCTCCAGGCCATTTCATGTGGCCCTCACACCTCTCCTGCAGCTGCAGGAGAGCTCCAGCCCTCCTCTGGTCCTACTCCAGACCCTTACTTTCTGCTTTCAAGCAATGCATCCATCTTCTTCCCAGCAGCAGCATAAGAAAAGGGGGGTACACTGATGTAAGGAAGAGTGGGGGACTCAACTTCTGATGGTGGGGTGGCTCTTGACATCTAATGTAAAGGGGAGGGGATGCGCTGGACATCTAATCTTACAGATACAACCGGCCATTTTGAGGCAATCATAATGCTGATGTGTCCCATGATGAAATTGAGTTTGACACCCCTGCCTTACTTTTATCAAAAAGGATTTAAAAAAAAAAAAAAGTTTTTCCTTTATTTCGATGTTAAGTTTTTTTTTTTTTCCCCCCAGGGGTTAGAAGGCCATGTCAGGTTTTCAATGCTATCTGGGTCAGGGTTGGGGATATTCACTCTAGCTGTCCTGTTGAGCATCCTCTCTGAGACTAAAGTTGAAAATCCAAAATGTATCACCAGAACAGGAAAAGAAGGGTAAATTTTCAATATGGACACCTGAAACAACTGTCCAGTTGGATAATCTCCTTTCACTGCCTGTTGTGGCTACAGACCAGTAATAAATAGAATAAAGAATGTTACAGTTGGGTATTACACGTATAGGAGCATTGTGTAACACAAGCTTCACACAGCTTCCTTGAAGGATTTAGCCTATTTACAGATCACCAGTTTAGAGTTAGCAGTGCTCAATGGCCCTAAATTGTTTGTTCTCATTCTAGTGTGTGTGTGGCAATACACGTGCCAACCCCACACACATTTGTTTATATGTGTGCATATGTGGGGTCCTTTAAAAATGCGTTTGGGTGTTTTTTTCATTTAGTTTATTAAATGTTTTGTAAAATATTTTTTTTTAACTTGACTTTAATGCCATCACATTGGGACTGATAAGCCCCCTATGTAATAGCATAGTGCAGGTGACAGGTTTCTCAGGTGTCTATTATACCCCCAAAGTTACCTCTGCATTCTGTTGAAGGTGATCGAGCACATAGTTACATCAGCGCCAGCAAAAGGGTTAAAACAATCTTCAGCTCCATCTATGCACTCCAAATATAAGCTATGTTAACCGGTTCCTGTCTTTTTACGGGGGGCAGAATTGCACCCCTGCACGAAACCCTGCATGGGGACAAGGTTCCCTTTAAGTGCCCCAGGGACCCGATGCGCGTGGCCAGCGGTCGCCGCTGACCATGCGTGATCACGTGCACGAGAGCCAGCACAGGGGTTTGTGTGTGTAAACACACAAATCCCTGTGCTGTCATGGCAGAGGAGACATGTCGTTTGTTCCTACCAAGTAGGAACAGCGATATGTCTCCTCACCTAGTCAGTCCTATTCCCATACAGTTAGAACACACTGAGGGAAATCACATTTAACCCCTTGATCACCCCCTAGTGTTAACCACTTCCCTGCCAGTGAGATTTATACAGTAAATCGGTGTATATTTATAGCACTGATCGCTGTATAAATCTCAATGGTCCCAAAAATGTGTCAAAAAAGTGTCCGATCTGTCCATCGCAATACCGCTGAATATCAGATAACTGCCATTACTAGTAAAAAAAATAAAATAATAAAAATACCATAAATCTTTCCCATAGTTTGTAGATGCTTTAACTTTTGCGCAAACCAATCAATATACGCTTATTGCGATCATTTTTTTTTTACCAAAAATATGTAGAAGAATACATATTGGCCTAAACTGATGAAGAAATTTGTTTTAAAATACTGTATTTTCAGGGTAAAAAAGTGAGTGTTATATGCCAATAAATAGAGGGTAAACTGTGCCTGCGTGTTATACGCAGGGGGCTGTGGAAAGTTTTTTTTCCCTGAAACTTCCCTCTTAAAGTTAGGGTGCGTGTTATACGCTGATAAATACGGTAAAAATAAAAATTGAGGATATTTATTATAGCAAAAAGTTAAAAATCGTTTTTTTTTTTTCAAAATTGTCGCCCTTTTTTGGTTTATAGCGCAAAAAATAAAAAGCGCAGAGGTGATCAAATACACTACCACCATAAGAACTCTCTATTTGTTGGAAAAAAAAAGGACGCAAATTTAGTTTGGGTACAGCATCGCATGACCGCGCAATTGTCAGTTAAAGCGACGCATTGCCAAATTGTAAAAAGTGCTCTGGTCAGGAAGGGGGTAAAATCTTTCAGGGCTGAAGTGGTTATAGATTATAACTGGAGTGGTAGCATTCACTTAAAAAAAAGCTGCTAGCTGGCTTTTACAAGAAGTTTCAAAGTAGTACTAATATTTAGTTATGTTCAAGGCTCTTGTTATCTACCTTATATTGTATATTTGCTGAAAATGTAAGTATAAGTTTAGACATGCAGCTATCACTGCCACCCTGTACATTCTGCAGTGCACGCGGTTGTGGCACAGCCCCATACACTTGAATAGGTTTCATTCTGATTGTTCCAGAGGGTATACTTGTTGCTGCATTTGCAGCAGCTTAAGAGGGGGGGGGGGGGGAGTTGTGGCAGTAAACACGTGGCTCAACCGCCTGTTTTTACCACCCCCCAACCAAACGTGAAAATGAGCCCTAAAAGTACATTTGCTGAAAATGGTATATCAATATACAAGCTTTGAAAGGGCTAAGCCCTTTCAAAGTGGAGGGTCAAAAGTCAATAATTGTTCTCCCAACAAAAAACTATTTTTTTTTAGTCAAAGACATGTGCTGAAAAAAAAACAAAACAACAGATTATGTTTGGTTTAAATTCAACATGGTCATATTCCCCCAACCAAGACAGAATGTCCGTACTCACTTGCCCTCCAAGACATAATTAAAGGGTAAGTTCACTATTACAAAAGATAATCCCTACACAGTATGTTGTACTAGCAGCCCTGGAGACAGCAGTCATCATAATGCTTGAAAGGATGGGTGGTCATTGGTCAGTGTGGTGCACTGACCAATGAGAAGCTCTTCTGAAGATCTTAAATATAAATATTTTAGGCATTTAAGCAGACTCCTATTTTCTGCTCTTCTTTTTTATTGGCGTACCCTATATTGTGCGTCAAGGTCTGCATAGTAGGATCATGACCAGAACTGATAAACTACCTTGGTCACAGGCTGAAAGATGGAAGTGGTAGTGGCAAGTAAGTAACCAGAGGTATTCAGAAGTTGGATTGCAACAACAGGCGCATTCCCACAGTAATTGTGTGCAAAATTGTGAAGGCACTTGCAGTTATTTGACTCTAACCTTAAAGTGGTTGTAAACTCTTAAGCCCCGTACACACGGTAGGACTTTTGGCCAACAAACTTCATTTTGAGCAAGTTGGACCAAAAATCCGACCGTGTGTACGCTCCATCGGACAAACTTTTGTTTTTTTTGTGTTTTCATCGGACAAAAGTTGGGTCTGCAAAACGGACAAACTTTTGCCCAACAAAAGTCCGATGGAGAAAAGTCCTACCGTGTGTACAAAAAACCATAGGACTTTTGTCCGATGGACAAAACAACTAATGTTAAAATCAACCAACAATAGCAGAAGTTGACCAAAGGGTGGCGGCAAAGAGCAGAAAAACCACATGATGTTGCAAAAAGTTTTGGGAAAGTTTGCAGAAAAGTCCTGTGGTGTGTATGCTATGGGTGTGCCCGGCCAACTCCGTACGGACAAAAATCCAGGGAAAAGTCAGATGGAAGTCCGGCCGTGTGTATGAAGCAATGAAGCAAACGCTTGTGCCATTGCTTCAGCTAATGTGGTGTTACCGGCGGCTCCCGTACGCATGCGCGGGAGTGACGTTATTGCAGTTCCGGCCAATCACAGCACTACCCGGAAGTAACTCCGGGAGCGATGTCACCGGCCGGAGCGGTGTACGGGGACCGATACGGGGCCTTCGATCCAAGGTGAGTATTTCACAATGAGCTAGTATCCTATGCATACTAACTCATTATGCCTTTGTCTTGCAGTTTTTTTTTATTTTATTGTGGGTTTACAATCACTTTGAAGTATTTGTTAACCCACATTTCTTACTTTATATAATCCACTCTTTATCCTAAGGATATGTCCCCCTGAGTATGTTTTTTTTTTTTTTAAATGCTGTGTGTGTGTATATGTATATGTATGTATATATATATATATATATCTCTTATTTCTGAGGGCCGATCAGCGATTAGGTGACCCGCCGCCTCCCTTCTCTCCCCCTCTGACACATGCAGAGGGAGGAGCCGAGATTCCCCCCGCTGACATCAGTCTGGAGGGGAGGAGGAGAGAGCCGGCAGGTCACGTGACCACTGATCAGCGCTCAGAAATAAGGTATATACAGCATTTTTTTTTTCATAAAACACACACACGGGGACATATCCTTAGGAGACAGAGAAGATTATATGAAGTAGGAAATAGTTATTTCAGCAACAGGAGGGGGAGGGGAGTGGGCGGGGCCAACAGGCAGGGAGGGAGGGAAAATAGAGGACAGGAGAGCTGCGGATGACGGAGGCACGTAAACTGACCACGGTGTCAGGGCTCAGCAGCCATGATAAACTGTGGTCAGTTTACAAAAGGGGAGGGCAGAAACTGGCAGGATCAGCCAGTTTTTTTTTTTTTTTTTAGGTGTTACAGGGGGCCAGATGACACAGCACAAGCACTGTGCTGTAGAATATGCTTTAAGGGAACAGGATCCATTTTTTTTTTTTTTTTTTTTTTTTAGGATAACAAACACTTTAAGTTTGAACAGAGAGATTAAAAAGTCCAGTACAACCCTAGAGGACTGTCTCTTTCTCCGGGCATCATGAATAAATTGGCCAAGCTTGTCCCCTTTAGTCATTAAGGGGGAGATTTACTAAAACTGGTGTGGCTCTGCACGGTAACCAATCAGCTTCTATGTTTTATTGTCAAAGCTCAATTGAACAAGCTGAAGTTAGATTCTGTGTGGACCAATTTTGGTAAATCTCCCCCTAAATGTCAACGGATCATGTATATAATCTGTAGCGCTTAGAACAAAATTTAACTTTATTTAAAAAAGCTGTTATTTATTTAAACAAACAAAAAAATGGCATAAAACAACAGAAAATGGGTAATGCTGTATGTTACAATACTGAACTATACAAAACAAACTGGTACATTTATATATTAAAAAAAAAAAAAAAAAAAAAAGGAAGGAAGATCCAGCTAAAAACAGTAACAACTAGCAGCGAAAAAAAGTCCAATTACAAAAAATACGGCTATATCTATGATCTATGTTAACAAAAAAAATGCACATTGTGATAGGATGAAATGATCGCAGCAGCAGCATCTGGGACTGGTACAGCATTGCAGTTCATTCAAACTGTGAAAAACAAACAGACACTTGTGACCAAAGCTGTAGGAAGAAAATCAACATTTGAAATATTCATTACTAAAAACAAACAGCAATCTTTCTTAAAATTATGCATATTTAATAAAGCTTTCTACTGCACAAATCTTGCGCAGTTCACAACAGTACTACTCGCCAGGCACAAGTTCTAATGCAAAAACATCCCTATGGGGTAGGTAAAGAAAAATCCCCCCCCCCCCCCCAAGAAGGGGATAAAGAAGCCACAGGCGGACCACGTTGTCTATGCAAAAAAATGGTGCTTTTTTTGCATAGACGGCGTGGCCCGCCTGTGGCTTCTTTATCCCCTTCTTGGGGGGGGGGGGGGGATTTTTCTTTACCTACCCCATGGGGATGTTTTTGCATTGTTACTGCCTTGTGCCACAGAGACCGCACCTTTACTGGTGAGTCCGCCCTTAAAAGTGGGATACTGTGCTGGGACCGTTATCTGACACAGTATTTCTTATTTAGTGAAGCCAGACCCTACCCCCCTTTTTTCTTTATGATACAAGTTCTAATGCCTAGTACACACCGTTTTATTTATTTTTGTTCAACCCAGCAGGCTGAATGAAAAAAACAACTGAAGAGCTCGCTGTACTAACAATCGGACGTTAGTACAGCGATCTCCCAGCTGAGCTATTGTGTTCTGACAGAAAACACTGGTCAGGGTTTGCGGTCTTTAGCTAAGACCACTGATCGGATGCCGATCGAAGAGAACTGCCATTCGGGCAGAATGTTGGCTAATTTCTGTTGAACTGGCCAATATTCACCTAGTGTCTACCAGGCTTCACACTTCCTTACTTTACTGGAATTTTTTTTTTTTATTATTGTGGTCCAGTTGGAAACATTTCCCAGCAGCACCGTTCTGTCTGTGCTTGATCAAAAAACAAAAGAAAAAAAAAAAATAAGAAAAAAGGAGGGGAGGGGGACATAAAAAAATAAAATAAATGCTGGGCTTTCTTTTATGAAAACCTGTATATGCTTGTTACATGCCTCAGCCTGAAGGATGGCCATTTCAACAGAAAACGGCTGACATACGGCCCATATGTACAGCTCCCCATCTGACAGAAGCCGGTCTCACAACTGGCTTCTGTCAAACAAGCATGCTGGAAAACCAGCACCTGATCAGCCCGTGCAGCCAATGGCTGCGAGGGCTGATCAGTGTGTTCTGGCAGGGTGACAGCCCCCGTCAGAATACAAAAACTCACCAGGGGAGATCACTGCACAACACTGGATGTGTTAGTACGGCAAAAAAAAAAAGAAGAAACTTCCTGCATGTAGGCTTACATGCCAATCCTGTTGGACTGTGTTATAGAAAAAGAGGGGGAATGGAATGTCCCCTCTACGGCCTCTTTCACACGGGACGGATCAGTAATGATCCGCCCTGTGAACATCTGCTTGCTCAGCGGGGATCGCTCCATTGATCCCCGCTGAGTCGGCGGATGACAGGGCGGTCCCCGCACACTGTGCAGGGACCGCCCTGTCAGATCTCCGCTCTCCCCTGTGGAGGGATCGGATGAACTCAGTCCGTCTGTCCGTGTTCATCTGATCCACTCTGCAGACGGATTGAAAAATAGGATTTTCCTCCATCTGCAGAATCGGAGGATTGCGGACCCGGATGAGATAGGGTGTCAGCGAATGTTCATCCGCTGACACCCCCTATCTCATAGGGACCAATGTATGTCCCTTTTTCATCAGTAAACGGATGGATGAAAAAGTGGACATACGGTCCGCATGTGTGAAAGGGGCCCAAGTCATTCAGTTGTGTGTGTAATTTGAATTTGATCACCTGCTCTATAGATCTATTAACAACAAAGGCTATACAGGATACACTGTAGCAGTAAATTAGAAAGCAGAAGCTTTGCCTCAAGCTTGGCACCTGGAGACTGCAAGTTGTAAATATGAAACATTCAAAATATGCATATAAAATATTTAATAATTTCCAGAATAAAAATTTAATAAGAAATGACTTGCATTTTGTTTTGTCGCTTGGAACACAATTAAAATAAAAGATGTACAGAAATACTCTACAATCCCTGTGAATTCAAATCAGAATCCTGATGCCTCAAAGGTGTTCCACTTACTATATTCCTATATACACCAGATAACAGAAATACTACATTTTGCTCATAGTACCTTATTATTACATGCCAACTATTATTGTAGACTGCACTAGAAAATCTGCTGTCCCAGGTAGGAGTTCTGCTACAGGCTTGCCTCAGGAGCAGATAGTGAATGTTCTCAGAGTGAGAGGTGAAGCTTACCGGGAAAGAACTCGGCTACAACTTTATCCCGCTGTAGAGTGCCTTCCTCTGTGTCATCCTCTATAGACTCATCTTTGATTGGAGGTCTCAGATCCAGTGCAATGTCCACATCTAGACATTTCATGATTGCTATGTTATGGATTATGCAGCACACAAGGATAATTTTACAGACTTTCTCTGGGTTGTAGAGCAGAACTCCATTAGGATTATCCAAACAGCGGAAACGACTTTTTAGCACCTCAACAGTTCGCTCCAAAACAGAATAAGTTGAACTGTGTGATATATTGTATTGAATTTCTGCCTTTGTAACTGGTTTGTCAAAGGGAGTTAGAAGCCACGGTTTAACGCCATAACCTTCATCACCTAAGAAAGAAACAATTGTATGAAACTGAAGTTCACAATATTAGCTCATGTGTCCTATTTCTAGTGAGAAGCTTTGCTATCTTTCTTTATAATCCAATTTTTTTTTGTTTTACGACTCTTAATGTTGCTACAAAAAGCATTAAATTATTAACCTGCTGACCTCTTATTATCAAGATGCTTATTCCCTGGTAGTCACACTGATGAAGTGTGGGATCCTAAGAACACAAACATTCATACTCACTAGATGGCTGCAGCATCAATCCAAGCTGCATCTGTCCCCCACCACCTTTACACCAAGAGCTGAGTAATCACAAAGACCGCTGACCACTCAGTTCTCGGATCTGCTCTCAGCACAAAGCGGTGAGTGTCAGTCACCGCTCTATACTCTGCCCCTCCAGCGCTCACTGGAACAGTGGATTGTGGATGCCCTGGCTCAGTCTTCCAGCCACATGCTCAGAGGCCAAGCCAGATGCAGGTCAGGCATCTGGGCAGATCCTGACATTATTGTTGGGATACCTACAGAGCCTGGACTGGCTCTGTGGTGTCAGCCGACAGCAGACTTTGCTGCTGTCAGCTGAATCTGGGTGCAGAACTAAGTGCACTTCTGTGACCTACAGGAAAAGTATGGACATTTTTTTTAAATGTAATAAATGGTGATTGTTTAAATCAGGGGTCTCCAAACTCAGATCCGCAGGCAGCAGTTCATTCAGAGACCATTTGCCTCAACCTTCCTCCTGTGCGTTTTAGGCAGTGGGACAGAGCAGAAGGCAGGCGGGGCAATGTGTATGTGCCGCTGTCAGAGTGGATCCAATGAGGCAGAGGAAGGCAGAGTGGTGGGCGGATTCCCATGCGTGCAGGGAGGAGGCGGGGCCACGCTGTCAGGAAGCACAGATGTGCGGGCTTGGCTGTGCATGCTGGAATCAGGCTGGGGAGGGTGCCATCTAAGGAGCAGGTGGGGGTGGAGGAGGCTCCCTGCTCTGTGCAGCTGCCACCGCCACCAGAGATTTGGATGGAGGTCCTGTCCTGCCTGCCCCAGTGACAGTTAACACACCCTGGTGTGCTGCAGATTCCTCCACTGACATAATCTGGAGGAGGAGCTGAAGGACTGGGAGGAACTATCTGCAGTACTGGAAAACCAAAAAGTGTGTGTAATGGAGGAGGGGTGTGTCCAGAGTGGAGAGATATGGGGGGAGTGATCAGACTGGGGGTATCTGGGGTGGTGGTAATCAGGCTGGAAGGGGTATCTAGGGGGGTGGTGTAATCAGGGTGAGGGACACAGATGTGGGGGGAGGCTCTGACAGAGACCTGAGGAAAGGCTCCGACGGGGACACAGACGTGCGGAAAGGCTATGATGAGAGCATTAAAATGTTATGATTTATAAATAAATACATTTTTTTCGGCCAGCGAATATTTGTAAAATCTACAATGTGGCCCTCGGGCTAAAAAGTTTGGAGACCCTTGGTTTAAATGATTTATATAATATTTTACAAATAAATACTTATTTTAAAAGGTGCATTCATGGCACTCTACTAAATGCCATAAATAAGAAAGCCAAGAACTGCCTGCAAGTTTGTCAGCACCCTATAATTAGTTCAATTTCTAGATCAGGCTGACCAAAGAAATTCATGAGGGTATAATCTTATAGGCAAATATAGCAAAATCAAGTGAGTGACACTACCCACATAAAAATTACTTTAGCTGCCACTTAAAGTGGTTCTTCAGCCCTCTAATTAAAAAAGAAAAAAAAAAAGCCTGCAGCACAAAAACTGTAGCTGCTGGCTTTTAATAATTAGACATTCCCCTGACCCACGATCTAGCGGTGTCCTCAACCAGACAGTTTCTTAACCGGGCTTCGATCCCCAGCTCTGGCCTACTCACTGTGCATGCGTGAGCCCCTCTGATTGGTCCAGCAGCTTTCTGGACCCTGTGACATGTCCCAGAAGACAGCAGGGGGGACCCAACACCCACCCTCAAAAAAATAAATTATGTGTCAAATCTGAAGGAGGAGAGGAGGGCGCAAGGAGAGGAGGAGCAGAACTTCCGCTTTAAGAGGAAAAAAAGCACCAACTCAAAAGGACAGTGATAAAGGGAAGCATTTCCAAGATGCTTGTCCAATTACCATAAGCAGCGACTTTTGTTTTAACATTACAGATTAGGCCACATTACATGAGTTGGGGCAGCCTGTTCTGTCCATCCGTAAGGTAAAACAAGCAAATTTTCTTCAATGAGAAGCAGTAATCATAAAAGGCACACACACTGGCCAATGACGTTTTCATACAACTAAATATACCATCTCAGGTTGCTATCCAAAATCATCTGTCAAAATCAGTGAACATCATATATGACTTGGCTGTCAACAGATTAAGTCAAAGATGACCAAACATGTTCCATTACAGGAGCATGTATGGGCACCTTAACCAGGAAACAACCTCTTCACAACAACATCTCTAGCATACAGAGTTCCTAACCTATACTTGCTTTATAAAGATTAATGGTTGGATAAATGCACTGTTCAGTCAGGAAGTTGGGGGTGAAGTGGAAGACACACCCCTATTTACATCAATCAATATGTAACAGGCTAGACAGAGGTATGCACATCTTTACTACAGAGATACTTATAGTATGATAAGTAATGCACAGAGTTGTATGAATTGCCCTGACTAGCAAACATTATAACACATGTACCCAAAAGCCAGCCATTAAATTCTCCGTTCTCAAATCTTTCATGCATCTTGGATTGCTTCAGTAGATTTGCGTTGTGAGTTGATCCAGGAAACTGTGAAACCACATCCAGGATCCTCATATCTGGAGCACAGACAAGCTGTACATTGATGGAATGGTAGTGCTTATTATTCCGATACATTTGTTCCATTTCTGAGGGGGGAGAGATTGCAATGTGTGTACAGCCCAGCACACCCAGAACATTTGGAAAGCCATCGATGCAGCGGAATCCTGCCATATTCAGTTTCTGTCCTCCTGTGTTTTTGGGAAAGGTTATAAACTGATCTTGCAGCTTCAAGACTGCAGATATAACCTCAGAGAGAGCACGGCTAAATGTGCTTTGGGTTATACCGCCGGCCTCGGCTACGGTGCTTTGTAAGGAACCACTGGTGAAATAATGGAGGGCACAAAGCAATTTCACCATACCGGGAACTGCATTACTTCTCTTTGTAGTAGAGATTAGGTCTTTCTTTATGAGTTCATAGAGGGACATTATAAAATCTGAACTAAGACGATAGCGTTCTTGAATATCGCGCTCATCAATCTCAGAGAGATTTATTCTGGCAGGAAAGATTCTTCTTCGCCTCCGTCTTCTTAAAAACTGTCTTCTAGTATTAATGTTATTTTTAACTGCTCTTTTCTGACGTGGTGGTGACTCATAATGATTATTTTCTTCTTCTTCTTCTTCCAACTGTTCATGCTGTGCTCTCAGTCTTCTCAGTATCAAGTATGGCACCTCCCAGAACATGATCCACTATGGAGGAGATACTGCAATAAAATAAAAATAAAAAAACGACAAAACACAAACACATTTAGAATGAAAAAAATATATGCATAGTCTACTTCATAAAAATTCCTTAAAATCACTCTGGGGAAAAAAAAATGCAAACACTGCAATCTTTTGAAGCAGGGTCGGTCTCCTGTAAACATTTTAAAGAAAAAAATATTACTATAACATGCAAATAGTTGTTGAACCCCCCAGGGGACCAAGTGAATGTAGCACTTGGTTTACTTCTGATCCATGACTCTGTTGTGCAATAAAAGCACATCTTTATTTCAATTTGTGTGGACTGTAAGCTCCACCCGAGGCTGGAGTCCAATTTATGGCCATTCCCATAGAGGAGTTACAAAACATAACTGTAACCACTACCCACTAGACCCTGTTTCTCGGGTGTTGTTAATAGTCAGTACTGTTTTGTTAGGAATACAGGTGATACTCGAAAAATTTGAATATTGGGCAAAAGTTAATTTTACTAATGCAACTTAAAAGGTGAAATCAATATATGAGATAGTTCAAGCCGTGATTTGTCATAATTGTGATGATTATGGCTTACAGCTCAGGAAAACCCCAAATCCACAATCTCAGAAAATTTGAATATTGTGAAAAGGTGCAATATTCTAGGCTCAAAGTGTCCCACTCTAATCAGCTAATTAAGCCATAACACCTGCAAAGGGTTCCTGAGCTTTTAAATGGTCTCTCAGTCTGGTTCAGTAGGAATCACAATCATGGGAAAGACTGCTGACCTGACAGTTGTGCAGAAAACCATCATTGACACCCTCCATAAGGAGGGAAAGCCTCAAAAGGTAATTACAAAAGAAGTTTGGTGTTCCCAAAGTGCTGTATCAAAGAACATTATTAGAAAGTCATGTGGAAGGGAAAAGTGTGGAAGAAAAAAGGTGTACAAGCAGCAGGGATGACCGCAGCCTGGAGAGGATTGTCAGGAAAAGGCCATTCAAAAGTGTTGGGGACTTTCACAAGGAGTGGACTGAGGCTGGAGTCAGTGCATCAAGAGCCACCACACACAGACGGATCCTGGACATGGGCTTCAATCGTTGTATTCCTCGTCAAGCCACTCCTGAACAACAAACAACGTCAGAAGCGTCTTACCTCGGCTAAAGAAAAACAGACCTGGTCTGTTGCTCAGTGGTCCAAAATCCTCTTTTCTGATGAGAGCAAATTTTGCATCTCATTTGGAAACCAAAGACCCAGAGTATGGAGGAAGAATGGAGAGGCACACACTGCAAGATGCTTGAAGTCCAGTGTGAAGTTTCCACAGTCTGTGTTGATTTGGGGAGCCATGTCATCTGCTGGTGTTGGTCCACTGTGCTTCATTAAGTCCAGGGTCAACGCAGCCATCTACCAGGAGATTTTGGAGCACTTCATGCTTCCTTCCACAGACAAGCTCTATGGGGATGCTGACTTCATTTTTCAGCAGGACTTGGCACCTGCCCACACTGCCAAAAAGCACCAAAACCTGGTTCAATGACCGTGGGATTACTGTGCTTGATTGGCCAGCAAACTCGCCTGACCTGAACCCCATAGAGAATCTAAGGGGCATTGCCAAGAGAAAGATGAGAGACATGAGACCGAACAATGCAGAAGAGCTGAAGGGCGCTATTGAAGCATCCTGGTCTTCCATAACACCTCAGCAGTGCCACAGGCTGATAGCTTCCATGCCACGCCGCATTGAGGGACCCAAACCAAGTACTGAGTACATATGCATGCTTATACTTTTCAGGGGTCCGATTATTGTTCTATGTACAATCCTTGTTTTATTGATTGCATGTAATATTCTAATTTTAGGAGATTGTGGATTTGGGGTTTTCATGAGCTATAAGCCATAATCATCACAATTATGACAAATCACGGCTTGAACTATCTTGCTTTGCATGTAATGAGTCTATCTCATATTAATTTCACCTTTTAAGTTGCATTAGTGAAATAATAGGATTTTTTACTCACCGTAAAATCCTTTTCTCTGAGTCCATGGACCGACACAGCTTCTCTATTGACAAAGTGGGTATTATCCGTTAATTAGGAGTGACTAGGCAGAAAAACTTGTAAAAAGTGTTGCATCACACCTTCTACAGTACCGCCCAGGGGGCGGACCCTCTGGGTATACCCTCTCAGTCTGCATCTTCGCAGATCAGTTCGTCAAAAAGCAGTACAAACTTAAAAGGAGGGGTGGGTGCTGTGTCGGTCCATGGACTCAGAGAAAAGGATTTTACGGTGAGTAAAAAATCCTATTTACTCTTTCGTCCATGGACCGACACAGCTTCTCTATTGACAAAGTGGGACGTCCCAAAGCAGTGTCAGAGAAAAAACGAGGGGTGGTAACAGCATAAAAATAAACTTCACCCCAAACACAAAACAGCACTCCTCCAACGGAGGAGTTGCAACTCTAAACAGCCGCTTGCAAAACCTTGCGGCCGAAAGAGGCATCCGAAGATGCACCTACATCAACTTTGTAGAATTTTGTGAAAGTGTGAGCGGACGACCAAGTCGCCGCTTTACATAATTGGGAAACAGACGCTTGATGTCGGAAAGCCCAAGAGGCACCTATTGCCCTGGTCGAATGCGCCGTGACAGGAAAGAGGGGCGCCTGACCCTTTAAGGCGTAAGCCTGGATTACTATCTGTCGGATCCACCTAGAGATGGTGGCCGATGAGACTGCTTGGCCCTTCTTGGGACCAGCCACCGAAACAAACAGTGAGTCTGACTTCCGGAACAGGGAAGTAGCAGATAGGTATACTCTCAAAGCTCGGACAACGTCCAAGGAATGCAACGCCGACTCCTTAGGATTCGACGGCTGAGGACACAAGGATGGAAGTACAATGTCTTCATTGAGATGAAAAGCCGAAACGACTTTCGGAAGAAAGGAAGGCTGCGGCCGCAGCACCACCCTATCCTTGTGGAAAATCAAATAGGGAGCCTTGCAGGACAAGGCTGCCAGCTCAGAGACTCGTCTAACTGACAAAACAGCCACCAAAAAGACCACTTTCTGAGAAAGTGTCAACAGGGGAATATCTCTAATATTCTCAAACGGTGCCGTCTGAAGCACCGAGAGGACCAGGTTCAAGTCCCACGGAGGTAACGGGGGACGGACCAGAGGGGCCACATGTCGGACCCCCTGCACAAATGTACTCACAAGAGAGTGAGTCGCCAGGGGTCGCTGAAAAAAGACAGCCAGGGCAGATATCTGTCCCTTAAATCGTACTTAGGGCAAGCCCTTGGTCCACCCTATGCTGTAAAAAACAGCAGGATTCTGGAAACCAAATAGGTACGCGGATGCCATTTCATTTCCTCACACATGGAGATGTAGGCCTTTCAAGTGCGATGATAAACCTTCCTAGAGGACAGTTTTCGAGCACTTCTCATAGTAGAGATTACTGAGTCTGACAGGCCCCGGTCTCTCAGTACCTGGTTCTCAACAGCCATGCCGTTAAAGCCAATGACTGTAAAGCAGGATGGAATATGGGACCTTGCGATAGCAGGTCCTTCCGTAGTGGTAGGCGCCAGGGGACGTCTGCTACCAGACGTACTAGATCGGCGTACCAAGGACGCTGAGGCCAATCTGGAGCGATTAGGATCATTGGAATTCCCTCTGCCTCCACTCTGTGGAGCAGAAGAGGAAGAAGCCTTAAGGGAGGGAAGGCATAGATTAGCCGATACTGACCCCACGATGCTACCAACGCGTCCGTTGCGTCTGCCCATGGGTCTCTTGACCGGGCCACAAATCTCAATACCTTCCGATTGAGTCGGGAAGCCAGAAGATCTACGTCTGGTGTGCCCCATCTTTGGCAGAGGAGTTGGAACACCTCCGGGTGTAAGGACACTTCTCCCTGGTCCAGCATCTGGCGGCTCAGGTAGTCCGCCTGCCAGTTTTCCACACCCGGAATGTACACGGCCGACAGTGCCGGTACGCTCATCTCTGCCCACTTCAGGATGCGAGCGATCTCCGATGTTGCAGCTGAGCTTCTTGTTCCTCCTTGATGATTGACATATGCCACTGCTGTGGCGTTGTCTGACTGGATCCTGACTGGACGCCCTTGCAGCCTCTGAGACCATTTGAAGAGGCACAGCCTGATCGCCCGGATTACCAGGACATTGATCGGCAGGAGGGCTTCCTCTGGGGTCCAGCGACCTTGCGCCGACTGAACACCCCAGACTCCCCCCCAACCTGTAAGGCTGGCGTCCGTCGTGATCACTATCCAGTAAACCGGAAGAAATGACTTCCCGGCCATTAGAGCCGGTGCTGTCAGCCACCATACCAGGGATCTCCTGACTATGTGGCTCACTCGGATTTGATAATCCGGAGATGATGGACATCTGTTCCATCTGGACAGAACTTCCTTCTGTAACACTCGAGTGTGGTATTGAGCATATGGAACCGCCTCGAAGGAGGCTACCCTGAGGCCCAACACTCGCATGCAAAAAACGGAGTGACGACCAATTCCTGGAAGTCAGCTGCCGTACTGCAGCCCGGAGGGTCTGCAACTTCTCCACAGGGAGGAATACCTTTGCCTCTGAAGAATCCAGAATCAACCCCAGGTACCCTAGGCGTTGAGTGGGCACCAATACTGACTTTTGCGTGTTTAGTATCCAACCACAGTCTTGAAGAGTCTGACAGGTTAAGGACACGCTTACCTCTAATTCTGAGCTTGAAGGGGCCTTCAGCAGAAGGTCGTCTAAGTAGCCTGTGATAGCGATACCCCGCTGTCTTAGAAGTGCCAGAATCGGAGCGAGCACCTTGGTGAACGTCCTGGGTGCTGAGGCAAGGCCCAACGGGAGGGCCACAAACTGGTAGTGGTCCTTCCCGATAGCAAATCGCAGAAACCTCTGGTGTCTGGAGTATATGGGGACATGCAGGTATGCGTCCTTGATGTCCAAGGAGGCCAGAAAGTCCCCCGGATGGAGAGCCGTGACTACAGATCGAACCGACTCCATCCGAAAACTTTGTACCTTCACAAAGCAATTGAGGGCTCTGAGATCCAAGCTTGGACGAACCCCCTCCTTCTTCGGCACAATGAACAGATTTGAGTAAAAACCCCGTTCCAGTTCTGGAACTGGAATAACTACCCCGCGTTCCAGTAGACCCTGGACCGCCCCATACAGGGCCTCCCGGCGGGTCGGTAGTAGCTGGAGATTGGAGGTGTTGAATCTGTCCGGTGGACAAGAGAGAAACTCTATCTTGTAGCCTGAGGAGATTACTTTGCAAACCCACCTGTCGGAGATTAGTGCTGTCCACTGAGTCGCGAATTTGCGAAGACGTCTCCCCACCCGAGAGCTGGGTGGGGGTGGACCTTCATGCGGACGCAAATTTGTCCGCAGGCTTATTGGGTATGCGGGACCAGGGACGCTTTTGTCCTTGGGCAGGCGCTTTATCGGCCTGGGGTCTTTTCCCTGTCGCCCTAGGGGGACGAAAAAACCACTTGCGTGCAGTAAAGGAGGGCCCTTGCCCTTGGCGTGGCCCCTTACCCTTGCTAATTTGGGGAAGCAAAGTGCTTTTACTTCCTGTGGCATCCTTGATGATGTCATCCAGAGAAGCCCCAAAAAGTCTGTCGCCCTTAAAAGGCAGATCCAACAGGGCTTTCTTGGAAGTCTGGTCCGCAGACCAGCCTTTTAGCCAGATCAGGCGGCGTATTGCTACTGCATAAACCGAAGTTTTAGACAGCAGGGGAATAGTATTCATGTCTGACTCGCAGACAAACCTAAGGCCCTGGACCAACAGGTCGGCCAATGTTATCTCATCAGGAGGAGCATCTCGCTCCTTAACCCCTGGAGTAGCAATCTTGCCCATTCAGTAAGTGTGTGAGACACTAGGGCCCCCGCCAATGCCGGGCGTACTGCCGAGCCTACCACTGAGTATAGGTAGCAAGCGAGTGCTTCAGCCTTCTTATCCACAGGGTCCTTGAAAACAGGAGCCCCTTCTACAGGAATTGTGGTGGCTCTATCAAGTCTGGACACCGGAGGGTCCACTATAGGGGGGAGAGGTCCATTTCTTCAGAAAACTCTCCTCAAAAGGGGTACCGTACCGCAAACCTCTTTGGGGCTGTAAAGACCCTCAGTGGGTTCTCCCATTCCTTGTATAAGAGTTTATCAAAAGACACACAAGGGAACACCTTAGCAGTGCGGGCAGGTCTATGAAACCCAAGTGGACCGGAGTCTCTGCTGCTTCTGCAGTATTTTCCAATTTTAGCATATCCCGCACTGCAGTAATAAGGTCAGATACCAAAGCCGTCTCGCGTACTGACCTGGACTTTGAGTCATCCTCACTGTCCGGTCACGGTCTGCAGTCTCTGATGCGTCAGAATCTGGGCCCCGAGCCGTAGCTGGACCTGGTTCTGCACCAGAATTATTCCCAGAAGCTTGCAGGGGATGGGGCGTTTACTACCCCCTGTATTCCCGTGTGCTGCTTCCACCCTGGCAGCAAACGCCTCTAGGATTGCAGTCATAGCGTTCATAGACACCTCAGGGGCACCAGCTGCTAAATCTGGTGTTTCAGGGGAGAAGACATCTGGCTCAGATGCCATGCTGACCACACGCTGACATTCACAGGGCTCCAGGCAAGATATCAATAGGCCACCCTCCTGTGCTGCAGAGAGGCCGGGTCACCCAGAGGACTCACCACCCTGGATAGGTACTGCTATGCTGCGCCTGTGATGCTGTCCCCCCCTGCTGCTGTGTCAGTCTGCTTCTTTTATCAGCACTTCCTGTGTGAATTTTCGCGCCAGTGTAATGCACTCTAGAGGCCGGAGGCTCTCGAAAAATGGTTGCCAAAAACGTCTGTATGGAAGATAATGTGGGCTCTAAGAAAATGGCCGCCGACAGAAGATAGAGGTCAAGCAGCCATAGCCCACAAAAAGATGGCCGCCGAACGGCAATATCTGCATACAGGGTGGACAAACATGGCCGCCGATCAGCTGATAGGGGCCAGTGGGTGTGGCCGAACCACAGGAAGATGGCCGCCGGGCAGTCACAAGAGGCCAAACTTGGCATGGACCACCTCAAAATGGCCGCCGACAGCATGGAGGAGGAAGGACACAAACACAGGTAAGAAAAAATGACATTTCTTTTAAATGTTAGTTACAGCCAGCCCCGCTCCAGTGGGACCCCCTAGGTGACCCCCAGCACCCAGCAACCTTTAGCTAGAAGCCCAGGGAGGAGGGAAAGGCAGGGAGAGAGGGAAGAAAGGGGCCACAACCACTTACTTGATCTCTCCAGGAATGTCCAGCTAAATCACCCAGCCGAGGCAGGGGAGTTTTACTTACCTATCCTGCATGTATTCTGCTGGAAGACATTCCAAACAGATCATCGTCCGCGCACGGAAAGTGACTGTTGGCCAGGCATGCTGTGATTGGACCCAGAAGGGACGATCATATGTATGCCCTGGAGCATGACGCTCACCGGACAGGCTGCTGCGACTCGGCCGTAAGGTCAGCCGAAGCTGAGCGGTCCGATGCAAGCCTTGGAGCGTAAGCTCACCGGCCAGGCTGCTGCGACTCGGCCGTAAGGTCAGCCGAAGCTGAGCGGTCCGATGCAGGCCCTGGAGCGTAAGCTCACCGGCCACCCGTGGAGCGACGGGTATGTCGTGGAAAACCCAGCGCGTAGCTAGGGTCGGCACACGCTCGATGGCCGAAACTGGGGAGACTACAAGGATCGAGGATCCAGCCTGTCACCCAGTCGGCAGTTGATCGAAGATCGCAGGAAACAACAAATGTAGCAAAAAAAATAAAAATATATATATATATATCTTTTTTCCCCGGACCAATGGGCCCGAAGGGAGCCATGTCCTACTCCTTGCTAGACAGAAAAAAACTGATCTGCGAAGATGCAGACTGAGAGGGTATACCCAGAGGGTCCGCCCCCTGGGCGGTACTGTAGAAGGTGTGATGCAACACTTTTTACAAGTTTTTCTGCCTAGTCACTCCTAATTAACGGATAATACCCACTTTGTCAATAGAGAAGCTGTGTCGGTCCATGGACGAAAGAGTAAAATGAACTTTTGCACGATATTCAAATTTTTCGAGTATCACCTGTAATTGCTGTGACTTACAGTTGAAAGCAATGCTCAGGTCCCCATCACAATATACACACACACACACACACACACACACACACACACACACACACACACACACACACACACAGGACAGGGGGGCGGTAACAGGTCACACAGAGGAGAGGGGCACAACTTTAAGCGGAGCTCCACCCAAAATTTGGCACCTTTTTCGGGGGGGAGGGGCAACGGGTATCTGGTTTTGACCGGTACCCACTCCCAGCTGAGTTCGCCCCTCTTCCATCCCCCACAGCCGGCTCATTCGCAGAGCACAGCATGCTTCGCGCATGCTCAGTAGGGGACCAGCGCTGAAGCCGCGAGGCTTCACTGCCGGTTTCCCTCAGTGGAGATGGCGGTGCAGCACCCAATAGCCGATTAAAAAACCGGCTTGGGTGAGGACACCGCTGGATTTCTGGACAGGTAAGCGTCCAAATATTAAAAGTCAGCAGCTACAGTATTTGTAGCGCTGTTGACTTAATTATTTCTGAAGGAGCCTGGAGCTCCTCTTTAAGCCTAGTATACATTATTAGTTTGTTTTTTTCATTCAACCCAGCAGGACTGAAGGGAAAACAAACTGACAGCTCCGGGGGAGCCGCTGTTCTAACAATACAATGTTAGTACAGCGATCTCCCCTGCTGTGCTATTGTGTTCTGACAGGGGGATGACCCCCTGCCAGAACACTCCAGTCAGTGAAGAGCATTGATCGGGAGCCAATTGGGTATTGCCCCATCGAACAGCCAGCTTCTGTCCGACCGGCTGCAGTACACACCGGCCGAATGCCACCCGACATTTGGTCCGTGTGTACTAGACTTTATGCAGCTCTGCCATCAAATCTACATCTTAACCTCTTGGTGGCATGCCAAGAGGCTGAGCCAGCTGCCAATCAGGCATCTGGATGGATACCAACATTATCTTCAGGATCCTTCCATCTTCATATTCAGGCTTTAACTAGCTGTCGGCTAACTCTGGGACACAGGAGAGCAAAAATAACTGCACTCCTGTTAACCACAAGTAAAGTATGGCCAAAAAAAAGCTTTGGCCATACTCCTCTTTTAAAACAACTGTAAAATATACAACATTACTAAAGTGGTGTAAATACTGTAGTGAGAAGAGGTAGACAGTGACAGTGACAATCAGCACTGCATCAAAGAGAGGAGAGGGGGATGTGTATGGATGGCTAGCAAGGTGTGACAATGCAGGAGGGAGAGAAGAAAATTTAAGATGTTCCCAGTGGGATTACCTGAGATATGCATCATATGATGTGTATTTACCAAAACATGATGTATCATATACCAACACTTAAAGCAATATTAAACTTTGCATATTTTTTTTTTTAATTAATAGGGCCTCTGGGCGATTTATGCCATTATGCACCACATATTAGCACATTATGGCCAACTTACCTGTCAAGCAAAGCCCTCCAGTGCTGTGCTGTCGCCACTCCTGCTGGTCACAGGCACTTCCATCTTCGTCCGGTCGTCTTTTCAGGTTCACCCCCTCCAGCTACTTGGAATGGCCTGGCCATAATAATGTCACTCCTGCACATGTGGACAGGAGTCACTTCATAAGGGCACAGTGTGGCTGTCATAAATGTGGTCTGAGTTGCGCATGCACGGCTCATATTACAATACAACTGACAGGTCAGGAAAGGCATTTATGACAGAAGAGACCACTAGGGCCTGTCAGCATTTTCTTTCTCATTTCAACTTTAATATTGCTTTAAAGTTATTGCAACAAAAGTGATTCTGCTAAACTTTAAAGGGTTCCTTTTGTATTGTATTGTTACCACTTCCATCAGCTCATTCCCCACAACCTTGTGTACCACCTGCCCCACCCTATTAGATTGCAAGCTCTTCTGAACAGGGCCCTCTTAATCCTCTTATTTTATTGTATTATAACTGTATTGTCTCCCTTTTATATTGTAAAGCGCTGCGTAAACTGTTGGCGCTATATAAATCCTGTATAATAATAATAATAATAATTGTTGCATTGTATTTTTACAACAGAAAAGAAGAAAAAAAAAACTTCAGAATTTATATCTGGTAAAATGTAAATAACTTACCACCTATCTATATAGATGCTGATGAAATTTTCTGAGTTAAAAAGTGTGTGTTGCATAACATCAGAGAAAGCGTCACTTAAGGAGACGGGGATTCGAAGTGAAGATTTTCATCCACAGATACAAATTCAGTGATGGTCAACGCTCTAAAGAAACAAACACTGCCAGGAGTAACATTGCGATGTAAATGATCATTATTACGCAAAAAAAAAAAACTCTCTCTCCTAAACAGTAGGCAAAATAAAATCAATGCATACATAAATCCTTTAACTTCACCTGTGCCCAGGCTATGGACAATAAAGAAGAACTCTCAGTCAAATTGAACATAGGTCCATACAGTTACAAAAAAAGTATGTGAACCCTTTTGGAATGATACGGATTTCTGCACAAATTGGTCATAAAATGTGATCTGATCTTCATCTAAGTCACAATAGACAATCACAGTCTGCTTAAACTAATAACACACAAAATTAAATGTTATCATGTTTTTATTGAACACACCATGTAAACATTCACAGTGAAGGTGGAAAAAGTATGTGAACCCCTAGACTAATGAGATCTCCAAGAGCTAATTGGAGTGTGGTGTCAGCCAACTGGAGTCCAATCAATGAGATGAGATTGGAGGTGTTGGTTACAGCTGCCCTGCCCTATAAAAAAACACACCAGTTCTGGGTTTGCTTTTCACAAGAAACATTGCCTGATGTGAATGATGCCTCGCACAAAAGAGCTCTCAGAAGACCTACGATTAAGAATTGTTGACTTGCATAAAGCTGGAAAGGGTTATAAAAGTATCTCCAAAAGCCTTGCTGTTCATCAGTCCATGGTAAGACAAATTGTCTATAAATGGAGAAAGTTCAGCACTGCTGCTACTCTCCCTAGGACAGGGTTCATACACATTTTTACCAATAAAATTCCATGACTTTTCCATGACTTCATGTAAATATTCATGACCTAAGATTTCATGAAATGTCTATGTATACATGGTAAATAAGAAGAAAATCCATGTCACACCCAGCATATATTTACTGGCCTGTGTCTTCACAAGACTTGTACGAATAGTGCGAATTAGCCACCTTTAGCGCCCACAGTACCTCTGCAGTTAGGGTTTTGTTTCTGGATACAGCGTGACTCAAAATGGTCCCTTGTTTTACAGTGGATGACATGGAAGCACTGCTGCCGCAGCTGGGAGCCGGTGTCACTTCAGGCGCACGGGTGAAAAAGCCAGCAATCGGATTGGAAGCTGTCGCGCACGCAACTGTAGACTGGTGCTTTGCACCTTTAGCGTGGCTAGACAGCGCTGCCTCTCCCATGTTCGAAATGTCAAACGTTTTACGACACACTGTACATTTAGCACGTCCCGGGTCCTGATCTTTCTCCAGCCACCTCTCATACTTTTCATCATGAAGTCATACATTTTTAAAGCTGCATTTTCCTGGCATTGCTACACTGTGAACACACTAACTTTAGCTGAAACTGTGTTACCCCCACGCTGCAAATTAAAGTTCAATTCAAATGAGCAGATGAGTGAGTAAATAAATAGGCACTGATGGTGTACTGGTGGCTGTGAAAAAAAGGGGGAGATGATAGTAACACCAATGATGCCTGGAATGCTTTCACCTGCTTTTTTTCCCCCTCAGTCTTTTCACTCTCCTCTGTCTCAGTCACCTCCTTTTATAACAGTTCACACAGTCCGACACTTCCCTGCTTCCAGTGCTGCTACTTGGCACCATGATGTTACTCTGCCCCCTCTCCGCGGTCTTATTCTGAGTGGTTGATGACGTCAGCGCGCAGCTCACCTAGGCCGCTGCCAGGTGTTCCAAAAATGGCTGCCGCTCCGGAGCTAGGCCGAAGCCGCGGCCTTTCCTAATGGCCGAAGCTCCGGAGCGCTCCGCGGATCGCGCCGTGTACCGATCCGAACAGAATGACCCATTCGGATTATGGATCGCTTACGATCCGTTGCACCACTACTCAATATTCCATGACTTTTCCAAAACTTAGTGGGGTTCAGTCATTTTCCAAAACTTTCCCAGGCCTGGAAAGTGCCATGTCAAAATCCCATGACTTTTCCAGGAATTTAATGACCGTACGAACCCTGCTAGGAGTGGGCGTCCTGTAAAGATGACTGCAAGAGCACAGCGCAGACTGCTCATTGAGGTGAAGAAGAATCCTAGAGTGTCAGCTAAAGACTTACAAAAGTCTCTGGCATATGCTAACATCCCTGTTAGCGAATCCACGATACGTAAAACACTAAACAAGAAGGGATTTCATGGGAGGATAACACAGAGGAAGCCACTGCGGTCCAAAAAAACATTGCTGCACGTTTACAGTTTGCACAAGAGCAACTGGGTGTTCCACAGCAGTACTGACAAAATATTCTGTGGACAGATGAAACCAAAGTTGAGTTGTTTGGAAGAAACACACAACACTATGTGTGGAGAAAAAGAGGCACAGCACACCAACATCAAAACCTCATCCCAACTGTGAAGTATGGTGGTGGGGGCATCATGGTTTTGGGCTGCATCAGGGCCGGGACGAATTGCTATCATCGAAGGAAAAATGAATTCCCAAGTTTATCAAGACATTTTGCAGGCTTAAGGCCATCTGTCCACCAGCTGAAGCTCAACAGAAGATGGGTGTTGCAACAGGACAACGACCCAAGTCCTGACCTCAACCCGATTGAGATGCTGTGGCATGACCTCAAGAAAGTGATTCACACCAGACATCCCAAGAATATTGCTGAACTGAAACAGTTCTGTAAAGAGGAATGGTCAAGAATTACTCCTGACTGTTGTGCACGTCTGATCTGCAACTACAGGAAACGTTTGGTTGAAGTTATTGCTGCCAAAAGGAGGTTCAACCAGTTATCAAATCCAAGGGTTCACATACTTTTTCCACCTGAACTGTGAATGTTTACGTGGTGTGTTTACTAAAAACATGGTAACATTTAATTCTGTGTGTGTTATTAGTTTAAGCAGACTGTGATTGTCTATTGTTGTGACTTAGATGAAGATCAGATCACATTTTATGACCAATTTGTGCAGAAATCCATATCATTCCAAAAAGGGTTCACATACTTTTTTTTTGCAACTGTATATATTGAAAACAAAAAATGCAGAGCGCCACTACAAATAGTATACAAATGCAAAATATAACATTCAATGCACAAAAATCAACCTGCAAATTAATGGGTGCAAAAAAATTAAAATAATCAATAAACAAGAAGAAATATATTCCTTGTTTTCCAGCTTCTCTGCTCCTCCGCAGGTAGCTGTCGAGCACAGCATTGTTGGTTGCTATGGTGCAGGTGGCCAGCAAGATCAACCTTTACAACCAACACAAAACTTTCATACTCCAAATCATGGCCAGTGCAATCTTTGGACAAATCCAGGTTGCCATTGCTCATGCTTTGGTATTTGAAAAGTAACATAAAAGTAACCTAAATTTGGTAGTTTTTTCAATCATTGTTTCAGACATTTTGCTGGTTAAAAAGCCCAAACTCCCCCGTCAAATGATGCACAGTATTGCTCCACTGGGGGTTACACAGAGCTGAAGACTCCCTTTCCATTCCCATGAGATAGCACCAGGTTGCCTGGTGGTCACATGGTCCACAACACCTGAAGCCCTAGGTATTGTTCTTCACTCTTGGTAGCCAAAGAGGAAATAGTTGGGGAAGTAAAAGAAAGGCGATTGAGTATATGCCAAAGTTCTATAAATTTTGGGGTCACTAAAAATGTCATATTAAAAATGGAACTAAACTCATCACTTTAAAGTGAACCTAAACTCGCTGATTTAACGGTTTCCCAAAACGGTAACATTCAAGGCATGCTGTGAATAATAACTGTCCCAGTTGCTTGCGCTCTCAACTGAACTGTCAAACTATTAAAAAAGAAGTATGAACTTAAAGTGGTTGTAAACCCATATAATTTTTTTTTTTCTAGCCCACCTGCAAGACAAAGCTATAATGAGCTAGTATGACTAGCATACTAGCTCATTATGTACCACTTACCTTAGATCGGGGCCCCCGAAGCCGTCCATGTCCCTCTCTCCAGCCGCAGCCATCGCTGCGACGATAGTCGGAATGTTACTTCCGGGTATCGCCGCTCCAGCCAATCACAGCGCAGCTCCGTCGCTGTGATTGGCCGGAGCGGCGAAGACGTGACTCCGCGCGGGAGCCGTCGAATTCGGCTAAGCCCAAGCATTGCTGGGACTTAGCCGAATTTGTGAATGGGATTAACCCCATGAATGCACCGTTGTCTACGGCGCGCATACGCCGTAGAGAGCGGCGCCTGTGATTTTATTAAATATCTCCTAAACCGTGTAGGTTTAGGAGATATTTCTTGCACCTACAGGTAAGCCTTAGTCTAGGCTTACCTGTAGGTGCAAGTTGCAAATGTGGGTTTACAACCACTTTAAACTCCAAACATTTATACTCCCCTAGTAGAATGTGGGAGTTCACTGCTCCAAGGTAATTACCTCTCCTACGATCAGCTGTCTCCGCAGTTAAACAGGGTGCTGGCTCTGTTTGCAACAGAGATGATTGAAAAAGAAATAGCTGGATAGCCGCACTCCAAATATTCACCTTTTATTGTAAAGTTAAAATCAAGGCATCAAAAGTCGGTACAGACTAACTGCACTGCCGCTGACATGTTTCAGACCAGACCCGGTGCTTAGTCATAGTGAAACATGTCAGCGGCAGTGCAGTTAGTCTGTACCGACTTTTGATGCCTTGATTTTAACTTTACAATAAAAAGGTGAATATTTGTAGTGCGGCTATCCAGCTATTTCTTTTTCAATTTATACTCACCTAGGTGGATGCAGCATCGAACCAATGCTGCATCTGTCCCCCGCCGACTCTGCAGTGAGAACTGAATGATCAAACACTGCTGATCGCTCAGTTTTCACTTCTGCTCTGAGCATAGAGCCGTGACTGTCAGTCACTGGCTCACTGCTCTGCCCCCCAGCACTCACTGCAGAGTGGGGCTATGGAGGGGGCGGGAGCAGCCATCTCAGGCTCTCAGGGGCTCGTTGAGAGACTGAGCCAGCTGCCGATCCAGGCACCTGGGTGGATCCTGACCATATGGTCACGATCTTTCCCTAGCTTGGACCGGCCCTGTGACGTTCACTGACAAGCGGGCTTCAGCCCTCAGCTTCCAAGATTAAAGACACTGAATAGACATGGAAAGTAATCAGCCACCCCAAAACATGGATATATTTGCTGCTTATTTTTACTACTTCTTTTAGGGACCTGGGTTCTTTTTATTAGTGTTGGGGATCTGGCATGATTTTTGTTTTGTCGCAGTATTTATGTACAGTATCACCTTTAAAGAGGAACTGTACTGTGGAAGCTGTGCCCTAAAAAGGCAGACCAATGGCAATTGCCTTTTGCCCAGTATTGCCTCTGGTCTTCCTGGACAAGATCTTTTTCCATTACTTGTTTACCATGCCTTGTTCCGCACTGCGCCCCTGTGTGGAGGCAGCCATCTTGGCAAAAGCAGGGCTTTGCTTCCTTGTGTCAGAGCCTCCAGCAAGGAGAAGAGGGAGCAGCACAGTGGAGACATCACTAAATCTCACGCCGAATCTCCTGAGATACTGTAGATATACAGCTATGAGGCTGTAGGAACAGAAGTGCCTACATGTCATGAAAGGGGCTGTCCCCTGCACTCTGGATGCTGGTGTGCTCATAACGCAGGGTTCGACAAAACCCGGGCGCCAGGTCGCAAATGCGACTTGAATTAGTGATCTGGCGCCTGAGGCAGCACAGCTGAGGTTTTTCCTGTGTCTGTGCGCCCCCCCCCCCCGCGATCTCGTCGGGCCGCGGCTTTGCGGGCGTCTGCAGGCCTATGATTCATTCTGTAATCCGGCGCCCACTTGTGGTGGCCGTTGGTATGACAAGACAACCAGCAAAGCTTGCCTGTTTCATTGCCCGCCCATCTCCTTCCCTTTACTTAGAAGTTAACCCCCAAACATTATATATATATTTTTTATTCTAACACCCTAGAGAATAAAATGGCAGTCATTGCAATACTTTCTGTCACACCGTATTTGCGCAGCGGTCTTACAAGCGCACTTTTTTGAGGAAAAAATACACTTTTGTTAATTAAAAAAATAAGACAACAGTAAAGTTAGCCGAATTTTTTTTTTATATTGTGAAAGATAATGTTACGCCGAGTAAATTGATACCCAACATGTCACGCTTCAAAATTGCGTCCGCTCGTGGAATGGCAACAAACTTTTACCCTTTAAAATCTCCATAGCCGACATTTAAAAAATTCTACAGGTTGCATTTTTTGAGTTACAGAGGATGTCTAGGACTAGAATTATTGCTCTCGCTCTACCAATCGCGGCGATACCTCACATGTGTGGTTTGAACACCGCTTTCATATGCGGGCGCTACTCACGTATGCGTTCGCTTCTGCACGCATCGGTCGTTAAAAAAAAAAAAAACCTGGCTCCTAACTTTTTTAGCTGGCTCCTAGATTCCAAGCAAATTTGTCAAGCCCTGTCATAGAGCACACCCATGCAGGATACAACTTTCCTGGAACAGGGAAGCACAGAGATGAGGAACTTGGAAAGAACAGAATACAACACATGACTGACTGGAATGGTAGGAGCATAGTGTAGCACTTGGTGCTGGTCTTACAGACAGGCAGGACACAGAAAACCAGTAAGAACACTAAGGCTACTTTCACACTGGGCGGTTTTCAGGCAGTTTAGCGCTAGAAATAGCCTCTGCAAAGCGCCTGAAAACCGACTCCAATTCATTGCAGTGTGACTTTTCACACTGGGGCGGTGCGCTTGCAAGACATTTGGAAAAGTCCTGCAAGCAGCATCTTTGGAGCGGTTTGGGAGTGATGTATCCCAAAACACCCAGCCTATTGCAATGAATAGGCAGCGCTTCCAAAGCGATTAGAAAACACTGCATAAGGGGAGTTATTACCCTTTTTTTGGGGGTAAAAACCACCCTGGCCCAAAAGCGAGCGGTGCTTTAGTGAAAGTAGCCTTACTTCACTGGGGTGAAGCGCTCACAGGGAGACAGACATACAGTAGTACCTTTGCAGCAGTGAGATGCTGAGCTTACAGTAACACTAAGGTGCACCAAGTTCCCAGGGAATGCAGTCACACAGGAATACAAATGAAGTACACAAGGGGGTTGATTTACTAAAACTGGAGAGTGCAAAATCTGGTGCAGCTCTGCATAGAAACCAATCAGCTTCCAGGATTTTTAAACCAATCAGCTTCCAGGATTTTTTGTCAAAGCTTAATTGAACAAGCTGAAGTTAAAAGCTGACTGGCTACCATGCACAGCTTCACCAGATTTTGCTTTTTTTAGGTTTTAATAAATCAACCCCAAGGAGTCTAGTACAGGAAGGATACTGACTGGTACTGTCTGGGAAAAACACGACATGCCCCCACAGGTGAGGGCCCTTGGAAGGGCTGAGGAGCAGAGTCTTAGGCCCCTTTCACACTAGCAGACTGATCGGGTCCACCTGTCAGTTCTTCGGGTGGGCTCCAGTCTCCTCTATGAAGCAGCAGGTGTCAATGGACATGTGTGAGTTTACACCCGCCGATATGCAATCTCATCAGCTAAAAACAGAAGGATGGGGATCCGTTCGCCATCAGTCTAGCAGATCGGATCAGATGGCAGTTGGGTGTAAATGGACAGGTGTTCTGTTTACATCCGACCACCCCCTAGAGGAGAGCGGGATGTGTCTGTGTCCACTCTGTATAGTGGAGCGAAAACGGACCTGTCATCTGCCTGCTCAGCGGGGTCAGCAGACAGATTCCCTGCTGAGCAGCCAGACTCCAACGGTCTTCTCCAGAGCTCCTGATGGTGCAGATGGGCTGCGCAGCAGATGGTCCCCAGTTTGCAGTCCACTCCTCAGATGCACCCTGGCAGGCAGCTATGAACGAAGGTTCAGAAATGTTGCAGCTCTTGCGTGGCACGGCTAAATAATGCTAATAAAGGCGCTCACAAGAAATGGGTGCACTGCCAATATATTTCTTCCATCACTTGTGGTAAGGTTGCCACCTCATCCCTTTAAACCCGAACACATATGAATTACACAGGTTCTGAGGCTAATTTAATGCAGATAAGGCACCAAGTGAGTTTAATTACCACCGTAATCAGCCACAGAACCTGTGTAATTCATATGTGTTCAGGTTTAAAGGGATGAGGTGGCAACTCTACTTGTGGCGCCATCCACTGGTTGCTCCAGCACCCCGCATTGTTGACCATTTACCAGTCTGGTCTGGAGTACCACAGCGATATAGACTGCATCTGCTAACCCCACCCATACCTATACAGGGATAGCACTGGGGGGGTCCCCCTATTCACTGTGGAAGACCCCATTCTTGGAAGGAACTCATTTACTGGGACAATGAACTATTAAAGAAGCCAAGAAATAATAGGCAGCAATTGTGTGCATGGTGAATGGAAATGTATGAGCAGCTTCGAGCTAGTAGTGCACCTAGCAGTCTCAGTACATAATAATCCAGGCTGTATGGAAGAGCTTGTAGTCTGGACCCCTCCCATACACAGCAGGCTCAGAGTGAAGGAGAACTCTGTTCGAAGTGCATTCTGGGGCTCGTAGTCCTCCAGTGAGGGGAAGCTCGTATAGGGAGTCTCTGATAACGGGCGGAATACAGACTATCCGGTGTGTCTGCACACAGTACAATCACTCACCATTATCACACTCCTGTCCGAACCTTTATTCTGCCCCACACAGCCAGTCTCACCTATCCTGTGCACCGATATATACAGCACTTCCGGGGAAACACGAACTCGCTAAAGAGTTCCGCCTCACTGGAAGCTGGAAAACCTGTAGTTACTGTAATCTTAATAAGATTAACCAGTGCTGACTTTTTTGTTTGTTTGTTTGTTTTTTGGCTGTATTTTTTGAATTGTGTTGTTAAAGCCATAAAAATAAGTGCGTACATACCAACAAAATGACGAATGGTTCAATTTCTTTTTAACTGACATAGATAAAACAGTGCTTTTTATCAGTCAATTAGGGGAAGATTTAGCAAGTAGTTAATGTGACTTTCACTAAGCATTCACCAGTGATGAATCAATCACATACCCTTTAAAACACATGCACCAAGAAGATTTGCCTGCAGTGAATGTTTGGTAAATTTGCCTTCTATCCTATTGGTGTGCACTGGAAAAAAAAAAAAAAGTACAGGTTGCATTTTTGTGCAGCGCATTGGGACACATTATAGCGCATCACAATGTGCTATGGCGTTTAAGGTTGTGATTTGGTGACATTTCATTAAAGTTGGAAAAAAAAGTAAACAGTCTAAGGCTGGATTCACACCTATGCATTTTGCAGATTTGCACTACCATCCATTTATCATGGTTTCCTGTGGAACACGTTCTGTAGTGCAAATCTGCAAAATGCGATAAAAATGCATAGGTGTGAATTCAGCCTTAGGATATATTCACACCACGTGCGGTGGGACTTCATTGGGCGGCTATTCCAGTAGTTCCACCACATGGACAAAGTGCCTCGTCTCTTATGTGCCCAGTATACACCAATGCGTTGCAGTGGTGTGCAGGCATGGTGGGCTGAATCAAAGTGTGAAGGAATGTGATGAGCATAATGTTAAACTAGAAAATGTCTATTCTCTATGCATCTTCACTATACTATAAAGTCTATATTGCTTTTGTTTGTACACAACTGCTGTAACTTTTCCTTACTACAAATGGCCTTTTCTAATAACACCCCCTCCCATCGAGAAAACTGAAGACAGAAAATGGCGGATACCCTCTTCTCCCACACATCTTTGGAATGCGGATATGAAGATAGGACCAGAGGACATGCCCAGCTTAATCATTGCGTTTCTGTACTCTTTTTGTATTGCAGCCAATAAGATGTGGTTTGCAGTCTTACATTAACATAATAGTGACGTATCATGCTGTGTGTAAAAAGCTTAGCACTGCCTGGAATAAATTATTAGATACAGAAGTAACAGACCTGAACGGATGTGTCAGTCCTTGCTTTCAAGCATGCATGCAATGTTATCTAAACTTTACAATTCGGAACAGTAGTAGAATCCATATTAACCCATTTGTGGTTAAACGAACATTACAAAAGTACTGAAAGCAGTCATTTTTTTAGTGCAGCACAGTTGCGAGGCAAACCAATGCTTTGTACCGCACATGGGCAATTGAACTTTATGAGATGTCTGCGTGACATCTCAAAGTTTTTTTGACAAAAAAAACAGAGCGATCTTCTAAACTCATCACTGCGCTGATCTCAGCTCCACTGCACAACACACCAGCTGCTGAGTTATAATGCAGCGGCTGGTGTGAACGAGCCCTAATGCACACCGGTTGTCTTTTTGTAATGCAATTCAACACCTCCATCCCACCCTGTCTAAACCAACCTGATAGTCTTTTTTTCCCCTTACCTCTAATCAAGTTCTGTGATGACACCCTAAGATCACAGATCCCCTGCTAAGAATATGTACATTTCCATTCTCAATCCAGCCAGCAGGTGGCGCTCTAGTCTTTTCACATGTGACGCTTTATGTCAGGGGTGCCAAACTCAACTGCATTGTTGGCTGCATCAACAGGTTGCCCTCAAAGGACCAGTTGTATCTGTAAGACTAGATGTCCAGAGTGCACCAATCCCCTTTGCATCAGATGTCAAGAGTCCCCCCCCCCCCCCCTACTATCAGAAACCAAGAGTCCCCACCATACCTTACATCACAGTGCACCCCCCTTACCTTGTGCTGTGGCTGGGAAGAAACTGGCGGCAAAGCTGGGAAGCAGAAAGTGCAGGGTCTGAGGGAGGACCAGAGGAGGCCTGGAGTCAGCTGTCTGAGTCTGCTGAACACTGAGACCAGGGCAGGTGGACAAGAAGGGGGTGCCGACGCTGCACAGAGAAGCGCAGGATCTGGTAGAGCGTTCTGTCCTCCTCTCTGCTGCTGAGACAAGGTGGAGACGGGGATGGGGGGTTGTTGCATCTGCAGGAATTGTGCAAGGGCCGTATTCGGTCTGCGGGCCTTGTGTTTGACCACATGTGCTTGATGTTATACCTGTGCTGAATGACAGCTGCTAACACAACTTGAGTCACCTAAGCAGCAACGCATCCCTTATAAGATTGCTTAGGTTACATTCACACAGGAGTTTGTGTGCAGATAATTTGCGGTCTTCAGAGGCAACAGTTTCTGCTATGGCTGCATACAAACCAGCTTTTTATTTGTGCCCAGCCAAAACTCTGCAGAAACGCCGACCCTGGGTGCAGAGTGGCTGTGTCCAGAGTCAGGAATCAGGATTTGCATGTAACAGAGTACAAATCTGACACCTACAGGTGTGTGCAACAGTGTTTACAACCACTGATAAAAATCGACCAATTCTTCCCGGCGGCCAAACAGAAACTCTTGTGTGAATGTTGCCTATGGCTCAGGTTTCACTCAGACTAAAGAAGCCATAGGCTACTTTCACACTGAGGCGCTGGATGCGTTGGCGGTATAGCGGCGCTATTTTTAGCGCCGCTATACCGTTTTTTTTGCCGCTATTTGCGGGCACTAGCGGATGTATTTTAACCCCCGCTAGCGGGCAAATTTTTTTTTAAACGCCTCTTTGCGGCGTTTTGGAGGCGCTACCCCATTGATTTCAATGGGCAGGGGCGCTATAGGAGCGCTATTTTTAGCACTCCTATTGCGCCTCAAAGATGCGGCTTGCAGGAGTTTTTTGACCCTCCTGCAAGCGCAACGCTCCAGTGTGAAAGCCCTCGGGCTTTCACATTGGATACTATTGAGCGGCTTTTTTGGGGCGCATTGCAGGCGCTATTTTTAGCGCAATAGCGTCTGCAAAGCGCCTCAGTCTGAAAGGGGCCTTAAGGTTAGGAAAGCTGGTTTAGCTCTAATTTACAAATTAACTGCATGAGGAAGGATTGCTACCAATTAACTTGTGTGTGTATGAACTGCCATCTGCTTTTCCACACAATCTGCTTCAATAGAATTAAAACATAATGACTTTTCAATTGCATAATAATGTCACTTGTTTGGAAGGTATACAAATGGCATGTATATGTAGCGCCCATCCCAAATGGTTGGGATGCTATGTTTAAATTTAGGGGATAGTCTGAGCCAATAGTTGGGCTCAGACCTACTGATTGCTTTGAATTCTTGCTTCTGCTCTAGTTGTGATACTGCCTGGCAGTTATTTTTCCTGTTCGCCCGTAGGTGGCACTGCCACCGCTGGCCCATGTTGGAATACGGGTGTATCACAGCGTATTGGGTTTCCCTTTTCGGCAGCCGGGCGGTGGGCGTGGTTGGCCTGCTGTGTATGCTGGGGAGGGGTACATAAGGGGCAGACACCATTGAGAAGGGGTTCTTCCTGGTGCGCCTCATGGCCCGGGGTGTGTTCTAGCCTCAGGCACCTTCAGCCCGAGGCAACATCTCTGCTCGCTAGGCCCGGCTCTGCTGGTTTGGGCCTACATTTCTGAAGGTATCCCAAGCTGTCCATCTGTGGGAAGGAGGCTCTTGAGGAGGGGAGCCGGGGGAGGACCTGCCCCGGAGGAGACTGGCGAGACGCCGATGTCTCAGGAGAGGCCTGGCAACCCATTCAAGGAGGGATCCACTATACTAAAAGCCCTGCAATACGCCGGTCCGGCTTAAAGGCTCTATTATTGCTCTGCTAGAGGTTCGGGACTTTTGAAATCCTGTGGCAGAGGATTCCCGGACACATCCCAAGTTCACCAGGTCTGTGGCAGAGACCTTCGTTCACCTATGGCAGTTTGTGGCAGAAACTGTCTAAAGACTGATCACTGCATCATTCCGGTTGCTAGGACCGTGAGAGGGGACTATCCGGGTGAGCAATACCCACTCAGGCTTGAGTGGCGAACATACTGACTGTTTGCATCTCTTGTACCGCGTGCCTGAACCTTCCCCTACTTCTCTCGTTTCCCACTTTCTCTAAAGTTCTAAAGCAAAAGAAAATAAAGCCTTACTGTTGAGGTTTTACATCTGTGTGGACATTGACTTTTCTGAAAACTCTTTACCCTGACAACGGGAGCCATGGAGGTAGTTTGCATGACCCAAAATTAATTAGCGGCCCCTTCGGGGGTATTGCTACATATACATGTGGCTGCAGGACGGGGGAATGCCTCCACTGCCTCTGATTGGCTGTTGGCTTTGACAGCTTCCCTGCAGATAGCTCAGGCGGTTCGGACTCGTGTACAAATACATCTGAGCCCACCACTAGTTACGTGGGTTTTCTCTTGTCCTTCGAACAATCAGGAAAATTGGCAAGCTTGCTGAACAATTATATCATACAGACTGGACTAAAAACCTGCTATCATCTTGCCTGAGATCAGGCCTAAAGCCCCATACACACTATTATATTTTTGTCTTCAGATTTACCAAAACCATGTAGTGCAAGGGCCTGCCTGATTGCTTATAAATTGAAACTCTTAGGGCCCTTTCACACGGGGCTGTCCGTGTGCGGGCTCCGCTTTAGCTCAGCGGGGATCGCTCCGTCGATCCCCACTGAGCAGGCAGTTGACAGGTCTGTCTCTGCACACTGTGCAGGGACCAACCTGTCAGAGCGCCACTCTCCCCTATGAGGGATCAATGACGACGGACCGTAGAGTCCGTTGTCATCCGATCCGATAGACGGATGGAAAATATGTTTTTTCTCTGTCACACTCTGGCGGATCGGAGCGGGTCGGATGTCAGCAGGCATGTCACCGCTGACATCCGTGGCTCCATAGGAGGTGCACGGAGTGTCCATTCAGGTCCGCCCACAAAACTGACCGTGTGAAAGGGCCCTTAAGGTTTGACCTCATATTATATGGTTTTGGTAAATCTGAAGACAAAAAGCTGCAGAAAATCTAATAGTGTGTATGGGGCTTAAAGCCCCATACACACGGTCAGAAAATTTGAAGTTTTAATTTCATCCGATGAACAATCTGCCGATTTTCTGATCGTTCGTATGCTGCTTTTGACAGCCGATTACGAATTTTAATCAGACAAAAACTGGATGTGTAGACTCCAAAATTTTCGTCTGATGTGACCACAACGTCCGATTTTCTGTTCATTGGTACGATTTTCTGCGAAAAAAAAATCTGAAGAGCAAGACTAGGCATGCTCAGAAATGAAAAAAACACATACAAAACAATTCAACACATTACGTCACTTCTGACGTTCAATTCTGTCATCCGAAAATTTTCTGATTGTGAGTACCCTCTTCACTTTTGATTTGAGACTAGCATCCAACAAAAAACTGACAAAAATTGGTCCAATAATCTGACTGTGTGTACACGGCTTTATGGGTCACCATACAGCAGGGGTGCCCAACCACTGGCTTGCAGAGCCCTCTGATGTGACCCACGACCTCCTGCTCTGGGATGGCAGGTCAGTAAGCCCAGATTGCAGGTTCCCAACCTGCCATCCTAGAGCATTGATGTTCTGAATGGAGCCAGCGCTAGAGCCGCATAAACCGATGCTTCCTGTATATATTCCTATCACATGCGGAGTGATACCAATTGCACTCTGCCTGGAACAGCAACAGCTGTCAATACCTGTACCAAGGGAGATTCCAGAATAGAAGATTATTATTAAAGGTCAGTTTATATTATAAAAACACAGTGTATATATGGGCATATCTCCTTTTCATTGGTTACTTACTAGGCTGCTTTCAAACTGAACCACAGGTGCACCACAATTTACGCTGATCTGCAGTGAGCCATAGACTTCTGTTATTACCTGCAGGGTTTGGTGAGCTTTCAGAAAGTGCACCACACCTGCAAGATATAATAGAAGGCTAAGGCAAAGTGCAGTTAACCCGCAGAAAACAGAGCAGCCTGGATCCTCCCCTTTCCCGGCTCCCTCTTTGCTGCTCCTTGCCCCTCCCTCCCTCCTGGCGAGTGCCCCTGATCTGCCCCCCCTGCGGATTCTGCCAGCCCTGGACTGCGCAGGCGCATCGCTCTATCTCCGAAAATTGCCGAACATTAAGAGGTGTGCATGAGCTGTAGACTGCGACTGCGCAATCAACAGGGTATTGTGACAGTCGTTGCCGCACGCTCCCGATGCTCGCTCCACTCTGCAAGGTGGGCGGTTGTGTATTACTATTATAATGGGCGGATATTATAATCGTCCACGGCACACCCCCCTTAATACACACGCCCCTTGCAGAGTGGAGCGAGCATCGGGAGCGTGCGTGATGTGTTAGTTGGCATTCGGCTATTTTCGGAGTTCTGCTCTGAGTGTTAGTGCGCAAGTGCACGCTGACACACAGAAGTGATGCGCATGCGCAGTCCAGAGCTGGCAGAATCCGCTGGGGGGCAATTCTTGGCAGGTCACCCCCACAGCAAGCAGCTTGCAAGGGCAGCACCCGAGCCGAGTCACAACTCCGTGTGTCCATTCAGACACTTAGTCCCGACCCGGCCCCACCCCCTCTCTCCACAGCCGCGGGAGCCAATGTATCTCAGCCAATCAGGAGGAGAGTCCGAGGGACTCGTGGACATCGCGGGACTGAGATGGGACTCAGGTAAGTATTAGGGGGTCCTGGAGGGGGGGGGGACTGCTGCACACAGAAAGATTTTTATCTTAATGCATTAAGATAAAACAAACCTGCCTTTACAACTCCTTTAACTCTGGTTCTGTTCACTGGTCTTTTCATGACCTATCAATGCCAAGAACGAGCGCAAAGTAGGACTGGTGTATAATGTTTGTACAGGAAAGTGAGAATACCAAGTCGCATGATAAAAAATAACATTTGTGGGACCATCTGTATTACATATACAGAGTTTACTAACAGCTAATCATCAATGGCAAGTCCATGGAACATCGCCCATATTTATTACTGGTGGGCGTGACAGTAAGTTGTCTCCTGTGGAAGGCATGCAGTGATTGAGCCCACTTACTTAATAAATAACATTTTTATTATTCAGAATTCAACCCCCCCCCTCCCCCCCAGATCAGTGAAAATAATTTTAACCACTGCCAACATCAGGATTTACGGTAACTGCCATTCTCTGATTTATGTCCCAGCAAAAGTGCCACACTTGCAGTCTTATTTCAATTTAAAGTCCCAAAATTAGAAGTTAGAAAATGTCAATTTCCTATTGATGTGTATTATGTGTTTTGTTTATGCTGGACTACTTTTGAATATATCTACGTAACGTACCAACCACCGTCAAAATCCATCTATTGATAGGAAATACAGTACTTGCAAAATCTGATTGTGTTCTCTATGCTTACCCGCAGATTTCTGATAGGACACCTGTTATAAGTACCAAGGCTTCCTCACGGGGGCCATGGACCCCCGTTTAGACCCTTTTCTGGTATCCAAACAATTTAGGGTTCACCTTTACATGGCAGTAAGCTGAAGTCTATTTCGGACATACAAGAAATGCTAGATCCCGTGCTTAAATTCTAGCAGGCTTTACAAATGAATCATTTTCTATCTACTATTAAGCATCAAACTGTCATCTGGATGACACATTCTTATTTTGACCCACTGTTTAGACCAGGGGTGTCAAACTCAATTTCATCATGGGCTTGCATTATGATTATTATGATTGCCCTCAAAAGGGCCGGTTGTAGCTGTAAGATTAGATGTCCAGCTCATCCCCTCCCTTTACATTAGATGTCAAAAGCCACCCCCACCATCAGAAGTTGAGTCCCCACACTTTCCCTTACATCACAGTTCTTTCCTTATGCTGCTACTGGGAAGAAGCTGGATGCATTGCTTGAAAGCAGAAAGTAAGGGTCTGGAGGAGGACCAGAGGTGGGCTGGAGCTCTTTTGCAGCTGCAAGAGAGGTGCGAGGGCCACATGAAATGGCCTGGAGGGCCGGATTCGGCCCGCGGGCCTTGTGTTTGACACCTGTGGTTTAGATATTTCACTGTTATGACTTGTGTTCTCTATTTCTTATGACCTAATTTCTGGTTCTTGTGAAGGGTTTATTCCTTCCTTGTCAGCAAATGGGAAGAGGATCTTGCCCTTACTCTGATGTCTGAACAATGAGATCACCTTTTATTCTTTGCCCATAGGTCAACCATTTCCAGTAGGTTCTAGGAGGCTGAATACAAACTCTTGAACAGTTGGTATAGAGTACCTTCTCTTCTAAATAAGATGTTCCCAGCCACCCCTTCCACGTGTTAGCAGCGCCAACACAACAGGGGGACCTTACTGCAGATTTTCTGGGATTGCCTGTTAATCAGATGGTTTTGGGAGGATATTCAAAGAATTGTGATTAAACTCAAAGATGTTCAGATGGGAAACCACCCAGAAGTCTTTTTTTACTACATCTCACTTTCCTAAGAATTGCTATAAAAAATGGTGAATACAGTGAGGGTCTGTATCCTTCAAATATGGAAGTATATTGAACCTCCCTCAGTAGGACAGTGGATATCAGTGGTCAGCAAGACACAGCGTATGGAAAGTCTTACATCAGCTTTGAAATGAAGGGAGGAGTAGCATTGAAAAACACAGGTCTATTGGAATAATTTTCAGTTTACCCAGGAATACCACTCTCTTGTTTCTCAGTAATTTGTTCAGTCCCACTTCAGGAAGCAGTTCATGTATAAATTTGTGAATGCCTGCCACAGCTGTGCTGAGGAAACTGTATCCCCTTTCTATACCCCTGCTTGTACTTTTGTTGTTCTCTTTCCTTCTCTCTTCCATCCCTTTTATGCTATCCTACATGTAACTTGAGCCCGCCCCGCACCGATTGCCCATTATTTTTACCATATTTTCACCCCAATATGTACCCTACTATTTTATGTTCTAACATGGGAAAATGTGCTCCTTTCATGTAATGTTACTTTAAGACAATTATATATGCCTACTCTGCAATGATACTTTACAACTGGATTTGTTCACACTCAGAACGCTAGGCGAGTAATTTAACAATGTAATTTTCTTGTTTTTTTTACTGCATCATTGCTGTCTTTATTGATTTTATTACGCTTTTACAATTCTCATATTTTGGAAATTATCTAATAAAAATTATAGATATAAAAAAAAAAAAGAAAAAAAAAAAGGACTTACATAAATATTTTTTACGCTTTAGCAAACCTGTATTGATCTTTATGTTGCAATTAAAGTACATGTAAACCCTAAATGATTGACCTTTAATTTTCTAAAGCACTGCGTAACAAAGTGTAATGTTTTAAATACTTTTCACCTTTTATTATCCTTTGTTGCATCTTCCGAAACTTCTTCACAGCCACTTTGTATCTACAAGCATATAATTCCACTAATGGCTGCATTCTCAAGGTGTTTTTTTTTTTTTTTCGTGGTCACAGGATTAACTGCGTAATGTGTGTTCAACTGATCACGTCTTGTCTCCTAGGGAACCCCTGCGAGAGGGTTACAATGCATGATCACCACTGGGAGACAGAGCTTTATTACCCTATAGCTAGCAGTGCCTGAACAAGGACCTTTATGGCAGAATTATCAGGTATTTTTGAAAGAAAGATGCACATATAAAAGTATTGAAAATAACGTTCTAAAATACATTAACATGACAGAACAAATTTCAGTGATTGATTTTTTTTAATACACATTTTTAAACAAGTGCACATATTATAAAAGTGCTATGAATTCTGGTTTGTCAGGTGATGATGAGGCAGGCTGCAAGTAAAGCTACACTTACCTGAGCAGCTCCAGTGTAAGGATTCAGCCCCACAAAGTTTCTATGATGACCTTCACTTACTGTTTGGGTTCCTGCTGCCTGAACATGTTTTTTTTTTACACAGTGACATTACTGACTTATCTGTATATTTAATATCTTAGACCAGCCCTCAAAATTTGCACACGCCTGCTTGCATTTGGCGAGTGAATTTATGAGCAGTGCAAGTATGGACCGGGCTTCCCCTCCTGCCGCACACACACTCGCAGTGCGGCCAGTACAATATGTATTCTACAGCTGACCTGCCAGCGCCACACCGCTCCACTTTCCACACATTGCCGCTTGGGACCACCCCTCTCCACCTCCCACATATCCCCGCACTGCACAGGCTAGCAGCAAAGCAGAGCATTTGCAATGAAGTGTACCAGCCAGCACCGCCCCTCTCCACCTCCCACACATCTCCCAAAAACAAATAAAAAGAGAAAATTACCGCTCCAGGTGAGTGAGCTCTGTTAATCTAACAGCAATCAGGAAGCCGTGGGTGCTGGCAATGCACAAGGCAGACAGGAACAGCAGAGAAAAAGGGATGGACAGCCGCACTCCAAAAAACCTTAACGGTTGCTTTTATTGTAAAAATGGATAAAGCACATGCACCACAGGTCACAGCAAGGCAGGGATTAGCTGACGCGTTTCACACTACAAATGTTAGTGCTTACTCATGCAGCTGTCCATCCCTTTTTCTCTGCTGTTCCTGCCTCCCACACAGGCTAGCAGCAGATTTGTGAAAAGAATGGACACCGACGCCGCTTGGGACCGCCCCTCTCCACCGCCGCTTGGGACCGCACCTCCCATAGGCCAGCAGCTTTGCCCAAAACTGTACCAGCCGCCTGGGACCGCCCCTTTCCACCTCCGCTTGGGACCGCCCCTCTGCACCTCTTACAGGCCAGCAGCTTTGCCCACAACTGTACCAGCCCCCTGGGACCACCCCTCTCCACCTCCGATTGGGACCACCCCTCTGCACCTCCCACAGGCCAGCAGCTTTGCCCACAACTGTACCAGCAGCCTGGGACTGCCCCTCTATACCTCCCACACATCCAAGGAGTGCACCGATGCCTGAATCCATGACTGCAGCACAATGGTATGTGATAATGAGGCAGTCTGTTGTGATGTTCTGGAGGCATTGGGGGATTGAACAGGAAGTTTGCTGGGAGTAAGGGGGAAATTGAGAGAACATATGTGCTGGATTGGGGGGGGGGGAGTTATTTGGAGGCATAGGTCTGAATCATCCCCCCCAATCCATTATACTTCTGCCCTCTCCCCCAATCTATCATACCTATGCCTCCAATGCAGCTCCCTCCCCCCAATCTATCATATTTATGCCTCCAATTCAGCCCCCTCCCCCCATTCTATCATACCTATGCCTCCAATTCAGCTCCCTCCCCCCAATTTCTCATACTTATGCCTCCAATTCAGCCCCCTCCCCCCATTCTATCATACCTATGCCCCCAATTCTGCCCCCTCCCCCCAATCTATCATACCTATGCAACCCTCAAATTTTCCACTCGCATTTTGCGAGTGGAAAATGAGGGCTTGCAAGCTGGGCTGCCTGCATCGGAGCCATTCTCCCATCGATCGCCCCGGGGAGAAGAGAACATGGAGGAAGAGGAGAACCGCGGTATAGCACGCTGTTACCGGCACTTACATTATAATTGTCTCCGCTCTGCTCCGCCTCCTCCTGACCTGCGCCTGTGATAGATAGATAGAATGCCGGTCCAATGCTGCAATGCATTCCATCACAGGCACGGGGTCAGGAGGAGGCAGGGCTGTGTCGAGCAGAGCGGAGACAATAATAATGTAAGCGCCGGTAACAGCGTGCTATTCCGCGGCCCTCCTCTTCCTCCAGCCATGCATTCCTCTGCCCAGGCGAGGCTGCAATGGTGGGCGCAGTGAGGCTGCAATGGTGGGCGCAGTGAGGCTGCAATGGTGGGCGCAGTGAGGCTGCAATGGTGGGCGCAGTGAGGCTGCAATGGTGGGCGCAGTGAGGCTGCATTGATAAAGTTGTTGTTAATATTTATTTTTCTAACTTATTTTTGCATAAAGCATTTAAGTGTCATTTCATGAGATAATTTATGAGGGCGTGTCTAGGGGCGGGGCAGGATAGGGATTGAGTGGGGCACTGGTGGCGAGTAACCTTTGAGGCCTGGCTAGTAGCTGAGGACTTGAAATTTTGAGCCCTGTCTTAGACTACAGTACAGGACACAGGCATTTATACATCATGGGTAGGTGTGTACCTTCAGGTGACTGGACTGGCAAATCTTTAGAGGACATGCCCCCTCAGCACCTCCTCTATAACCCTTCCCTACTTCACGATTTCTCTGTTTTGTAGCAAGCAATGTAGAGGAAACCAAGGAATGGAAGGGATGGTGACCAGTGTCTTGTACTGTACTCCAAGATATAGGATTGACAGGCAAGTCAAAATTCCTCTTATTTTAATCATACAGGACAGAGTATTACACAATGGCATGTCCCCAAGCAATGAATAGAAAGGATGGGCAACAATGAGGCAAAATGAACTGTGCCAGCAGGCCCAACAACAAGGGTCAAAAGACCCAACCTCAGAGAGCCGTTGTAAGGTTAAATGAAAAATGATCCTATTCCCCCACCAGCACATTTGATGTGGATGGGGGAATCCCCATGCTGTGCTATTGTGTTCTGATGGTGGGGAGCCTTCTCCACCGTCAAAATACAATGATCAGTTCTGCAGGCTATAGCTGGCAGTACTGATCAGGAAAAACCTGACAGGCTGGTTGTACAGAAGTCTATCGGTAGACTTTTGTACAGCCACATTTAGATCCATGTATGGCTAGCTTTAGGGCTGGGGTGGTGATCCACCAAGATAGGGAATTCCTTGTTTGGCTGGATAGAAGAATGGGCAGATCGAGAGAAGGAGCTGGCTTTTTTCAAGTTAACCAGATAATATTTTTGGGGAGTTATTGAATGGAATTGGGTGAATGGTACTGCTTTAAAAAGAGGCGGATATAGGAGTCCTTCAGAAGAAGATTGTCTAAATTGCCTGTGACATTGATGCCCTGGGTTGTGAGCAGGGCAAGCAGAGATGCCAAGCCGGTTGTGAATACTCTGGGACCAGAGGATAGATCAAAGGGCAGTGCGACAAACTGGAAGTGGTTGTCTGCCAATACGAAGCTCAGATAGAGCTGATGAGGTAGGTAAATGGGAACATGTACTGTAGATAGGCATCTTGAATGTCCATAGAGCAATGTATTCCCCTGGTCTCAGAGGGGTATTTACTGACCTTGCAGATGCCATGAGAAATTTTGGAATGTGAAGGATTTTAAATTCAGAATAGGACGAATGCTCTCGTTCAGCTTTAGTACCATGAACAGGTTTGAGTAGAATCCTTTGAACCTGTCTTGTGGCAGTACTGACATAAGTCTCCCTGGGACAAAATGTGGTTCAGGGCATTCTGCAGATCTAACTAGGCAGTTTTTGATTGATTTGAAAGAGGTGGTAGTTTCTGGATGGAGGTGGCTCTAAAACTCCTGTAAAAGCAATAAACCTTTGTGCAGCTATAAACACCAATTAACAATCTCTGCATACAGCAGCCAACACCTAACACTCGCTCGTGTGTTGGAGACATGAAAAACATATAAATGGTGCAGCGCTGTATTTCAGTAAATGTTTAAACTATCTTGAGTTTACATATGGCAAACAAAAAATCCAACCAATCATATGAAACAGTTCCAGTGCAACAGTCCTTTGTACTTCCTCCTTCGTGTTTCTTGGCACAGTGATATGCATCCAGAAAATCTATCCATTAAAATGTATCTGTGATCCATTGCTCAATGTGCTCACTCCTTTACTTTATCCAACACCTATTTTAACACTAATGGTACAAGATACAGGGTGGCCCTGTCTTACCTGTCCACACCACTGGACTGTAAAAAAAAGTCCAAGCTTCGCCCATTAACGTGGACATACCCTCGAAAGGGTTTTTTTTGGGACTGGACCACAGCCCTGGACCTGTATAGCACCCAGTTGCGCACTCATTGCATTGCACTAAGTGCCAAGGTGAGCCTCCATCCAGTGCCCTCAGCAACATTACAGGCTGTCCCCACAGCATGAGGTCAATATATCGCTCTCAAGGTTTTATCAAGGTTGCGCCGATCCAGATACACTAGTTCTATGCTGGCAAAAAAGACAGTGAAGGCTTAACCAAAGAATCAAAAGAAAATGTAATTTGCTAGTTAAGCCAAGAGTGATTTTCTCTGTGAAGGAGAAAGAGTCCTCATCTTCAGACACTACCACAAAATAAAGGACTTACAGAGTGGGGTAAGGTTATAGGAGAGATTCCCAAGGGGCATGTCCTCTAAAGCTTTGCCAGTGTCCAATCACCTGAAAGTACACGCCTATAACCCATGGTGGAAGAATATTCTGCCTATGTCCTGTACTGTATGATTAAGATACTCTTTTTTTATAAATCAGTTTTATTGTTTTTTTTTTGCATAAATAACATACATAATTCAAGTGGGCTACCCACGCAGGGGAGTGAGGGGTTACCATAACAAAAACAACAATTGGATCACATAGAAGTATATCTTGACATGATGTGGACTGCTATTTGCTTCCTCATGATGAAAAATAGGAGTGATAGAACAAAGGGGTACTATAGCGGGCTCTTAGGGGAGTGTCAGGGGCTCATATCCACTACCGTGGAGGGATCTTTCAACCAGCGGCACCCCCTGAATTTATATGTGATTAGGAGAAGGTTGGAATTGACAATGCATTTCTAAAAAGTGATGGAGGGGTGGGTCACTTTCTTCCAATGCATCGTAATTGATTTTCTGCCATAGTAAAGTAAGAGGCCCAAGAGTGTTCTCTCAGCAACAGTTGGGGCCGTGGGTTCCACTAGTCCCAGCTGACACAGCTTTGGGTCCAGAGTGAGGTGGGACAAGGCCACTTTGCTAATAACATCCACCTCCTCCACCCAGAACTGAAGTCTCCATCCGACAGATGAGTGCCAGCACGTGGGGGGTTATGGCCGGGTTCAACTTTCGAAGCCTGTAGGGAGTAAAGTATGCCCTATAGAGGATTTTGAATTGAACCAGCTTGTCCCTGGCAGAGGCCAACTACTTAAATGGCAGGCACTAGATGTCAGACCAGTCCTCATTGTCAATGTCCAGTATATCCCTCTGCCATTTACTCCAAAGAATAGGAAGATCCGACAGGGTGTTAAAAGATTAATTAAGATAAAAAAAAAAATTTTTCCCCCTGTTTAGGTTTGCTTTGGGAGGGAGGTAGGGGGGGGGCACAGATAAAAATGTAAGGGAGAATAAAGTAAGGCCGAGAGAATCAATGACATTTTAATATAGAAAGGGACTTTATAGGTTTCTCCCTTTACGGAGAGACATATGAAGGACATAAGGGAAGGCAACCCATTGACACTGAGGTTTTGAGGCGAGATTGATGTTTAAATAATAAGGATCTAATTAATGGAATGGGACGAGAAATATATTATGAATAGAAATGCAATGGAAAATGTATAAATAATGTATTGGATGTATCCCTTTTTGAAATATAAATAAAGAATATTAAAAAAATAATTCCATCAAATGGCCATAATACAGTATTTTCCCGATTCCTCTATTCTGTTTGAAGAATTCCACCTGGAGAGAATATAGCCTAATAACAATGATTTTTGCCCCCTTTTGCACAAAATGGATGTACACAGCACAAATACCTTTGAATTTTTTTTTTTTTATAAATACACTTTTTTTATTTGCTTAATATAAAAAGGAATCAATACACCAGACAGCCATCATTATTAAGACATATTTTACTGTTAGAATAGAAGCCATATTTTACAACACTGCTATTTACAGGCATTAACATCACTTTGAAAAAGGCACGGGGACTGCAGTAAGGCACGGGACAATAAATACACCAGGGGAGGGAATGTCAGCCTTTTTCTGAGGATTTCAGAGATTTTTCATCTGTCCCTCATGGATAAAGGAAAGCAAAAGGAAGGGACCTGCCCGGGATTAACAAGTTAACCGTGGCTGAAGAAAAAGAGCAATGGATGCAGACTCCTCCAACCACAATCCAAACACAGTTTCAGGAAACAGTCCTTCATTATATTTTTTCTGGACAAAGCCGACACTGCCATCTACAGACAGCAAACAGAGCAGAGGTTGTTTCCTGCTATATAAATGTACCTATAGAAATGTAAACAATCTTTTGATCATAGACCAGAGTGGGCTGTTGCAATATTCTCACCTCACAGCTGGAATTTACAAAAGTCCAAAGCAACCACTGATAACATTATTTGTACACCACATCCGGAATGCCATTTGCACACCATACAATTTACACACGGAGCCTGAGAAAACAGCATTCATATTAACACAAGCTACAAAAACTCCACAGTCATCTTCGAGGTTCAATAAAATGGTGAGGATACAGTTACAGGCCAAAATCACTTACCTACATCTTAAAGTGTATAGGCAAAGGACAGAGTGTGAGCATTTGCTTGGAGAAATGTTGATGGTTTTTACTCTGCTAAAGTCCCACCAGCAGCACAGTGTCTGTCCCAAGCCACACGAGGTAGCATATACATGAGAAAAACATTACTTCAGTCACCGTTGGCTTTTGTGGTATTTATAAAAAACAAAACTGCCTTCCATAGCATTCAGCACATGTCTTATGTAGGCAAAAGCGCACTAAAGCCCTTGAACCCTTTATACCCTGGATACAACCTTTCGGTGGTTAGCTACAGTATCCCCAGGGCATAACTGTGATTGCCTGCTGTCTAAGGGCACATTTGATAGGATGCCAACTATAACAAAGGCCTCTATATTACTGCTTGCCATGATGCACTGCTGAGATTAGTTGATCTTATAAAGCGCTATGCTGCAGTAAAACCTAGAAATGGCATGTGCTGTAATGAAGCACCACTGGTCATCCAGACTGGGCCACACATGATGTAAAGACAGATCCTAATCCGCACTGACAGGAGGGGGGCTCAGCTCCCGGATGCCGTGGAGGATTCTCTTCATGTGGCCCACTTTTGTCACACCCAACTCCTGCAGATCAAAAAAAAAAAAAAGCCATTGCCTATACTTGGTAATCAGAATGTTTGATAAGAGGCCATACTGCAGACAGTCATGTTGTTATGAGAATCAACACATAAGCAAGCCAGTTGTTTCAATTGTTGTAGGTAATCACCTATATTTAAACATTAATACTTTTCAAATATTCAACATATTTTTTGTTCTAATCAAGAATGTGGCTTGATATGTTTTAAAATGTTTTTAAAAATGAAAGAGCATCTAAACCCAAAATCTTAGGTGTTGGGGCTACATTACTTTCGCTTTCAGGTTTTTTTTAATTAATATTTTCACCTCATATTCTTGGAAATAACACGCCGCCAGTCCCTGGGTAGCTACATTTAAAACTCCATTGTATCCATGGACAGAGTGATGGTTGTCTTGACTTCAAAACATTGTTTATTCCAAATACACTTCCCCAGTGCACTTAAAACAAAGTGAATTTATCCTTTTTGCCAAACCTAACCCCATCCTCCTACTCTACATATGCAGTTGTTCTTTTCTTCTTTTACATCCAGAGCCACAAGTTTTCACTGTCCTAGCTGCACATTACAGCCCACAGACTTCTATTAGACTAGCTTGAAAAGTCTCCAGCCTTGGAACACGGCGCAACAAAAAAAATCTATGGGCCACTAAAGAATAGGTCAGGACAGTGCAGAAAAGACTTGCACCTCAGACTTTAATCACAGCGGTCAGATCAAGGCAAGTATGCATGTGGAGTGGAGAGGGAGTTAATCTAGGGAAAGGAGGCAAAAAATATAAATTCACATTGCTTTATCAGGATATGTCCTCCCTTTCTAGCAGAAACCCATGTTAGGAGGGAAGGTAGGGTTGCCACCTCATCCCTTTAAACCCGAACACCTATTAATTACACAGGTTCTGTGGCTGATTAAGGTGGTAATTAAAACACACTTGGTGCCTTATCTGCATTAAATTATCCTCAGAACCTGTGTAATCCATATGTGTTCGGGTTTAAAAGGATGAGGTGGCAACCCTAAGGGAAGGGGGCCTCTAGACCAGTGGCCATCAACCCTGTCCTCAGGGCCCACCAACAGGCCAGGTTTGCAAGATAACTGAAATACATCACAGGTGATATCATTTGCGGCTCAGTGAATGCAGTATTCTAGTCTGCATCTCCCCAAGGTAATACATAAAATCTGGCCTGTTAGTGGGCCCTGAGGACAGGGTTGATGACCACTGCTTTAGACTATGAGTGATTAAAAATTGTGGACTTGGTAGAAGACTCAAGCTGTTACAGCAATTAAAATGCAAATTGACCTGCCTTAGACATCTTTAAAACAAAATGTAAAATAGGTTGGCTTTATGAACCTGGGGGCTGAATAGGGGAGGAAATTACGTGTTTAGATTAAAGGGTAACTCCACTTTCATGGGAAATAAAATGGCAAATAAAAAAAATAATATAGCATATACAATTGTGACACAAATCATTTTGTAATTGAATGTTATTAAAAATTACCTTTCCTTTTCAACCTGCAGTTCTGCAATTTTCAGTAAAATGCAATGCAATATGGCTACCTGAAAGTGTTCTGTACACAGATGGTGTACAGAACGTCCCCCAGATATGTAATTTCCTGATTGTGTGATTGGCTGACTGATTTTTCCAGACGTCTGCACTAAGATACAGATAAGATACTCTCAAAGGGTAATCACATCTATAAAGGAATGCAGACCCAGCAGCTTTTCTCATTAGAGTCCTGCAGGTGCAGCAGCTGATTGATAATTATAGACACCCCCATTAGATTCACTCAGTACATGGACACAGACAAAGAAAAAGCTATATCCTCAGGATAACAAAAGGTAGGAATCTGCAACTGAGTTTGTTAAAATCTTTGCAATGTACACAGATCACCCAGGGAGGGATGCTTTTTTCTCAACAAAAGTGGAGTTACTCGTTAATGTTTGCAAATTTTCTGAAGGGGAACAACATGAAAAGAACCACTTTCTCATGTACACTACCTTCTTACCTAATATGTGCATTTAGGGTACCTTTAACTATTATATAGATTCAAAGGTTATGTGTACATTTTGTATATAAAAACACAATATGTAAAAGGATTTCCCATTTTAATTAGTCAAAAATACAATATATTGCCTATGAATGTTTCATATTTACTATTTGCAGTTAATAGGAGCGATTCAATGCTCCTTTTCGATGTCTACTATGCTAGCCTTAGCTGCATTCCTGAAAAAAAATGCAGTTCGTATACAGCTGAGTCAAATGAGTGACTAACTACTACTCCCCAAACCTGGCCTGTTCTGTTCATAGAGATTCAGTTAAGCAGGGACAGTCATACAGAAAGCAGCTATTGCTGGTCTGTCTCTTTAATAAATCCAAAATGCTCTGCAAAAGCCATGTCCTGGGTGCACCCTCTATGGATTGTTTATTGGTAAAAAAAAAAAAAAAGACGCTTTTAATAAAATAATAAAAACATGAAATTTGTTTAAAAAAATTGTAAACATCACAAACACAAGCATAAGCAAACAAGCTAAAGCTGACAAAAAGCCATTACAGTTTTCGATTAAGCAAGGTAAGCATTGTTTGGTAAGAAACAAATCCAATAATTGATGAGAAATCAAAGCTGAACACATGCAACACATGTTGGTAGTATGGGGTGTATCAAAGAAGGATGCAGTATATACAGAGATTGGGAGAAAGATGTTGGAAGCACACAATATATTATGGCAGGATGCAGTACAAATATTTCTGGAAAGAAGTGTTGGAAGGACAAGGTATGTTATGGCAGAATACAGTATATACAGAGATTTGGGAAAGGAGGCATTGGAAGTACAGGCTATGCTATGACTGGATGCAGTATATGCAGATAATTGGTATGGGAGAGGGGTTGTGATGTTAGTAGTTAAGAGTGCTACCTTTTACTAAGTTGCTGTTGCTAAATCTAAATTTGAAAAATCAATCTTTAGTTAATAGAAGCACATATAATTAGTAATGGATTAATTTTTGTACTTAATCCATAACTGGGTTAAACAATGATATTTTTATATCTGCATGGAATATAACAGTAGGTCACATTATGACTGGCTATAGAGTAAAGAAATCTATCTGGATGTGAAAATGTTGGTAATATTGGCCATGAAATGCAGGACTCTAGACAGATTTGACATGCAATGATTGGTCAGAGAAGAGAAAGTGCACTAGCAAGACATAGCAATAAATTATTGGATACAGAACAAAGGGTGATCAGTGAGCAAATATACAGAGTGTACAAGATAAGTAGGAGCAGAGCATCTGTGAGAGGTACCTTGAGGTCTCGGCGCTCTAGGTGGAGAAGCTCACAGCCTCGGATGTCATGGCGAGTAAAGACCTCCTTGTACTCAGACAGACTAAGACGCTCCAACCAAAGAGAAACCTCTTCCGTCCCCCAAAGATGAGCTGTCAGAGAGAGACCCTCATAAGAAACCACACCCCAAAGCACAGAGACACCACTTCCCAAGGTAAAGATCACCCGCAGTCCAAAGCAGAGACACCAATTAGGAAGAGGAAGGACACACAGCATATACCAATTTATAACTATAGGCATAAAATTGGTTTTCTCTGTAACTATCAGAACAGTAACACCGTATGAATATCTGCATAGTTTTCAGCTACAGGTAAACAAAAATTAAAGGCCCCAGGTGATGTGTAAACTGTTCTAGGGAGGACAAACAGATAAATAACAATACTGAGTTATATTTGAAGGAACAACATAGGCCGCAGGTCTGGATGCCTACAACAAGGACATGAAACTAGTAAACACAACTAAAGACTGTAGAATTTTGGCTTACAACGTGTACTCGACTGCCTATGAGACCCTAATATAGGAGTCTTACCTGTCAGTCTTTAAGAGACTTGTAAAAATTGTTGATTGGTTATGTTTTTCTTGCACCTTGTTCTCCACAGACAGCAGGAAATTCTACAATTCTAAATTGCCCTTCTCCTCCTGAGATTTAAATCCCAAATTTACAAGACAAAGTAACACTGCTGAGGATCTATGAAGAAGAGGTCTAAGGCTGCCCAAATCTGAATAGGGGTCTCTCATAGGCTGGTCTAACACTGGGGCGGTGGGTGCGGTGGCGGTATAGCGCCGCTATTTTAGCGGCGCTATACCGTCGGAATTGCGGAGGTATTCGGCCGCTAGCGGTGCGGTTTTAACCCCCGCTAGTGGCTGAAAAAGGGTTAATACCGCCGGCAATGTGCCTCTGCAGAGGCGCATTTCCGGCGGTATTACCGCGGTTTCCCATTGCTTTCAATGGGAAGGAGCGGTGGAGGAGCGGTAAACACACTGCTCCTCTCACCACTCCAAAGATGCGGCTAGCAGGACTTTTTTTACCGTCCTGCTAGCGCACCGCTCCAGTGTGAAAGCCCTAAGGCTTTCACACTGGAGAAACAGCAGCCGCTGTTTAGGGACGGTTTGCAGGCGCTATTTTTAGCAAAATAGCGCCTGCAAACCGCCCCAGTGTGAAAGGGGCCTAAGACTGAGGCACTGAGACACCTACTTGGCTTCTACTGCAATATCATGTTGATGTTGGACCAGTTACCAAATGAGAATTATTATTATTATTATACAGGATTTATATAGCGCCAACAGTTTGCGCATTGCTTTACAATGTAGAGTTCAATGCAGAAGAGACAAGAGTTCTTTCACTCCCTCCCTCCCTGCAGTCTATTGGGACACATCACAGGTCCCAGAAGACTGCGGGACCATTCACAAACTGTAGTGAGGCTCGATCATGCGCAGAGGGCAGCCGGCTGTGAAGTACAAAGCCGCATAGTCAGTTGTCCACAGTTAGGATGCCAGCGCCAAGAACCCGACAGCTAATGAAGAACTAGCCTGGGTGACGATGGTGCTGGATTCCTGGACAGGTGTTTTTTTATTAAAATTTGGAGCTGCTGACTTTTAACAGAGTGGACCTCCTCTTTAACTGATCTTTTAAGCTCATATTACATTTCAATAAATCTAGATACTTTTTTTTATGAATTGCCTGCGCATACATATTTATTCCTATAAAGAAACACACTCCTGAAGCAGACTTCTCCCATGTGACAATATTAGCGATCTTCCACCCAGCCAATCAATTCTCCCTGCACCTAGGGGGCAATCAGGGGATGCCTGACGGCTTGGGAAATGCCCACAAACATACAGTATAATTTGCTCCCAATTCAATTCTAAATGATCCAATTGTTTATAAGCAATTTAAGGATAAACCATACCTCCCCCTAGTTGTTTACTGTTAAATGTGTAACAATGACATCTGAAATCTTGTTGTTTGCACTCATCTTACCTTAGTTACCTAGCTAGTAACTAGTTTATGCTTTTCTTTTTTGTATCTGCCTTATGATATTAAATTCAATTCGACTGAGCACTTGTGCAATGTGTATGCAATGCATGTACCAGCCTTTTATGTACAATGCTAGTTTAAAACTCTTGAATACGTACACATGTATTTCTTCAATACAGACAGCATGAATGCTGTAGACACACAAAGTGCAGACTCTTGATTTAAGGCATATGGCACAGTCTGTCTGCCTATGCCTGCTTGTAAACCCTCCTCTACCTGCATAGCTAAATGGCGTCATTTACCAGGCGGCCCGGTGCTGCTCCGGGTCTCTTTGTTCTTGGTATTCTTCTCCTTCTTGAACTTGTTGACCAGTTTAAACCGACTGCTACGTCTACACTTGGAGAAATCCAGGCCACCCTGTGCACAAACAACAGCACTTCTGTAAAGAGAAGGGTCACTGGGTACCCACATAAAAAGCTAAGCAGATACAGTATGCTAGGAGCCAATATACATTTTTTTTTTTGCTGTCACGTGCTGAAAGTAATATGTAATGATGGCAAAGGATACATTCCTAACTGTATATAAAAAAACTCCATACATGCAGCTATAAGGCTACAAACACATGATAAAAGTAAAAAAGTTCTATATTAAAGCCATGCATACAACTTTAACCACTTGCCGCCTGCCCACAGTACTTTTACTGCGAGCGGATGGCACCTACAGGCTCAGCGACATACAGATATGTTGCTGAACACAGGTGAACTAGTGCGCCCAGTGGTGCGTGCAGCAACGCAATTGCGTTACCGCTGTGACCATGATCACGCAGCTCGGTAGGGGTATCATGTGATCACTACGCCCAATCCTAGTGATAAACAAAATAGTCATAAATGGCTTCCATTCATGACTGCTTGCTTACTGTTGTGATGGTACACCGAACCCGTTGAAGAAGTCCCACTTACGGACGTAACGTGTACAGGGGAAGAGTCACGTCTGACATCACCCGCGGCCATCTCTTTGGTTAGAAACATACTGTCATGCTCACACGCTTGCACTTGGTTTAAGTGCTCTGCCTGTATCCAAATGGGCCATGTCAAGCAACAGGGGAAAGCATTCAGTGAGAGGACAATGTTTTACAGTATACACAGCAACTGTGATTAACTCAGAAATGTAACTCTGTTTAATTTAATAGGAGTTCTGTTATTCTAGTGCAGAATAAGCACATACCTTGAACAGATCAGTATTAACTACATCTCTCTTTCTCTCTGCTTTCTGCATCAAAACTCACATCAAACATTGAAAGCAAGTTGGAATCACAAAGGTACTAAAAGGGAGTTCTAGGGAGTTGGAGGGAGACTAGCTTCTTGATCAGCACAGCGATTGGATGAAAATACACAGAAACCACAGGGTTCAGGTAAACTACAGCACGTATGGTAGGTTGGCAGGCAGGCATGCCATCTACTGCTGGGATGATGTGTGTGTGTGTGTGTGTGTGTGTGTGTACGGTTTTGGGGGGTGGACAGCTCGAAATAAACACTTGCCCTATTTCCATGAAAATAAGACCTGCTGTGATTTTCAGAGAGGGCTGCAATACAAGCCCTACCCTGGAAATAAGCCCTAGTTTAAAATGGTTGTAAAATCCTAGAAACCTCTCTATTACAGTATTATATAATGTAAACGGTGTATGTTTCTGTAATCTAAATTGAGTCAAATACCTTCGGTACAGCGCTGCACAGCTGACCTCCTGCTGCTCTCCTCCTCTTCTCCCAGCTGTCAGCGGGGGATCTCGCCCCTCCCCCTCTGCAGTGCTTGGAGCAGGGATTAGCGCTCCGGTGGGTCACGGAAGCAGAAGGTATTTGCCACAATTACAGAAACATAGACAGTTTACATTATATAATACTGTAAGAGTGTGGATTCTAGGATTTTACAACCACTTTTACTCTGTTCCACTGGGGATTCCTGACAGGCAGGGAGGGAGAGAAGACAGCACATTACATGGTAAGACCTATCCCAAAAAAAAAAGCCCTACTGTGTCTTTTGTTGCCAAAATTAATATTAGACCCGGGCTTATTTTTGGGGAAACACCGTATTTTCACATTCTCCTCCTGGGCTCCTATTATCTATTCCTGGACCTGCACACTGCCCTCATCCTGAAAACTTTTCGCTACTGCCTGCCAGGCTCTGTGCTGCCCCAGTGATCACTCTTCTTTAATTGATATCCAGTTTGAAACTGTTTGTTGCAAATCTTTATCCATTCCAAAAATGTCTTCTCCAAAGACTTAAAGTTACATTAAAAATGAGAATTGAAAATACGGAGAGAACTGGAGTTGTAACTAATAGGAACCAATCCGATTTCACAATTTATTTTTGTGCAAACAATAAACAAGACTTTGGTTGGTTACTGTGGGATATAACTGCAACAGGGTGCTATTTTTCATCTCTTCAGTTTTAATGGATAAACCCTATAACATCTTAAAATGTATTTATAGCCCAAACTTTTATTTTTCTTGTTTTTTATAGATAGAGTAAGGAAGTTTTACAACGGGGGTCTACAATAAGCCTATCCAACATGATCCACCCATCGATCACGCCTATGCTGGGAGATGGAAAGGTTTGGATGGGGTTTTAGAACCCCTGTCAGTTTTTTTGCCATCTGTGGCCCATTCAGGGCATTCCTGCACTACCTATCCTGGCAACAACATTGTCACCTGAAGAGGAAGTGAAATCTTTCTAACAGGTACATAATGACAATAAAATAATACTTTGGCTAGAGGTACACTTACTCTCTCTCCTCAGCATTGACATTCATAGGGAAATGGGGCAGTAATATGGGATAGAACAGATATCATGAAGTCTCACCTCATCTTCTGTTGGCTCAGAACTCTGAGATAGCCATGGGATATCTGTGAGATTTCGCAGTTCCTGCTCTGTGTTACTGAGCGATGTCGTCAGCTGCTCCTTCTGAGGGGGATCCAAGAGCTGCAGAGCAGGATCATGAGATCAAGTCAAGATTTTTTTTACTTCTTCTTTACATGTAAATTTCTACGCATCTGTAACTATTATGTCTATGCTCATGAAAAACGTTGTCATAAAAGAATATATGCATAAATTAGAGTTTAATAGAAACATTAGTAAAGCAACTAAAACAGGAAAAAATTTAAATAGACTAAACATACCATCACTTTAAAAACAAACTTCAGTATGGTGAGACAAATGTCATTACTCACCAATGCCATTTTTCCCTTAAGTAGCAGTTCTGTCTCATTCAATAAAGCTCGGACATTTGTTACCATTTCCATAACATGATTGCAGCTTAGACCCTGTGACAACACAATTAATGTTATACATTGCTACATAATTACCTACAATAGAACATACAGTATGCAGTTCTGGATTAGATAACAGGAGACAACCTGATTCATAATGCTTGTCTCAGACATGAAGTGTGTACCTGGCATCTGTTAATACTGGGTGCCAATAGTGCAGACCAACAAGTAAGGTTCTATACCATGATAGATTCAAGGGTGGCAGCCAGGATTGAAAGTCACTAAACTAAAAAAACCTGTATATATACATATATTAAAATAGATTGTAATACACACCTGACCACCTTCACATAAAAAAATATAAGGCTGTTAACCATTTAAGCTTCACACTTTTATATATCCACCCCCTCCCCATGGACCAAAGCAATTTTTCGATTTCTGCTATGGGCTTGTTGAATCAGTGATAACGTTGTCATTACTTAAAATAACAAAAAGGGAAAACATTTTTTTTATTTTTTTTTAAGGACCAACAAAGCCTTTAATGCGGCCTTGCAAAAAAATACTTAAGAGGAGCTCCACGCTCCTGCAGAAAAATTCAAAGTTTAATATTGGCACACTTACCTGTCCAGGAATCCAGCGGTGACTCCACTCAAATCGTTTTTTCAATCGGCTATCAGGTGCTAGTGCCGCTTTCTCCACTAAGGGAAACCGCCAGTGAAGCCTTGCAGCTACACAGGAGATTCCCTACTGCACATGCGTGAAGCTTGCCGCTCTCTCCGATGGGGTTGGCTGCAGGGGAAGGAGGAGGGGGGACGAACCTTTGGCTGAGTTCACCGTGGCAAACTCAGCCAGAAGTGGGAGCGGGTACCTGTCAAAACCAGGTACCTGCTCCCCCCCTCACCCCCATAAGGTGCCAAATGTGGCAGCGGGGGGGGGGGGGGAGGCAGACATGCAGAGCTTCTCCTTTTGGGTGTAGCTCTGCTTTAAATGCATAACACATAGACAACAATGTAATGCAAAAAAATAAAATAAAACGGTTTTACCCTCCATAGTAATGGGCTCAGGGGGGATATCCCCTGCATGACCATTATAAAGCATATTCAAAGACATAACAGACATTACCTCTGAGGACTAAGTAAGACTAAGATAACAGACATTACCTCTGAGTTCTTGTTGTAGACATTCTCCATTGACTTTGAGCTTGCATTGACAGCATGAGCCAGCTCCTGCTCTATACTCTGATGAGAGACTGCTATTTCTTTAATGCTGCAAACACAATTTACAATTTTGTTTATTCTACTGCCTCTAGTTGCTCCAAGTCTGTATATATGTAATAAAGATAAATCATTGGTTATTTTATTTTTTTTGTAATAAACACATTAATATTAAAGCCCAACTCCGGCTGAAAAAGTTTTCCCATGCAGTGGGGCTGTGCCCGTACTGCACGGGTCAACTGCTTGCTTTGTCTAGGGGTGAGCAGAAAGCTTATACTTATACGATCCATCATTCCACCAGAAAACGTAGCTCCCCCACAATCCAGCGGTGGACTGTTCCTAGTCTATGGAGCCTGCTCTGGGTTTGATGACATCAGAAACAGTCCACAATTCAAGACCACTGGAGCCAGTCTTGTGCTGGGAGGATCAGAGGATTAGATAAGCAAATCTCCTTTTTCCTCTCCCTTAGAAAATAAGCAATTAAGTGATTCGGCACGGGCACAGCCCGGCGATGGGATTTAAAATTAACTATGCAATTTAAGGTCTGTATTTATATTTTAATGTTCACAATATGCATGCATGCATATATACAGTATCTCACAAAAGTGAGAACACCCCTCAAATTTTAGTAAATATTTTATTATATCGTTTCATGTGGCAACACAGAAGAAATTACACTTTGCTACAATGTAAAGTAGTGATTGTACAGCGGTGTAAATTTTCTGTTTCTCAAAATAACTCAACACAGCCATTAATGTCTAAACCGCTGGCAACAAAAGTGAGTACACCCCTAAGTGAAAATGTCCAAATTGGGCCCAAAGTGTCAATATTTTGTGTGGCCACCATTATTTTCCAGCACTGCCTTAAACCCTCTTGGGCATGGAGTTCACCAGAGCTTCACAGGTTGCCACTGGAGTCCTCTTCCACTCCTCCATGATGACATCACAGAGCTGGTGGATGTTAGAGACCTTGCGCTCCTCCACCTTCCATTAAGGATGCCCCACAGATGCTCAATAGGGTTTAGGTCTGGAAACATGCTTGGCCAGTCCATCACCTTTACCCTCAGCTTCTTTGGCAAGGCAGTGATCGTCTTGGAGGTGCGTTTGAGGTCGTAATGTTGGAATACTGCCCTGTAGCCCAGTCTCCGAAAGGAGGGGATCATCTTCTGCTTCAGTATGTCACAGTACATGTCAAGATTAAACACAATCCCAAATAACAATAATAGTATATGTGAAAAATATAAATTGTGTAAAAGTCCCAAATAAAGTCCAAAAAAGATTAATAAATGATGAATCATTGGATCATCTACAAATGGATATACATAATTGATCAATTCCACCAGTGCAGATAGTCCTATAATGTTGACAATCCACGCTCTGCAGCAATCTAGTAGCAAACAGAAAGTGTTATCCACCACCAATAAAGGGGATCTGCTTACCAGAACCCCGTGGTCCCCTATTACGGAGGACCCAGGGAAGCCTTGGATATAAATGCTGCTGTGCTGAATGGTTCCAAACTCCTCCACGCCTGCTACACTTAAACCTCCAAGGTAATGGAGGTAAAGGGGCACTGGAAGAAGTGATTTGTCACGAAACTAGTCAGGCGGAACGAGCGGTCGTCACCTCCCTTCTTTTGCTCGTATCTCCTGGACGGACGGGTAGTCTGTTTGCGTCCGGCCGGCGCAACAGGCTATAGGCTTATCTGTCACTGCAACTGTGTAAGTGTATTTCGTTTATATGTTTTGGAATAAACCTGAAGATTTTACACTATTAGAGGCTTTTTGTTTGTTGCATATAATTCCCCATCCATCGGGATCCATTACCTTGAAGGTTTAAGTGTAGCAGGTGTGGAGGAGTTTGGAACCATTCAGCCCAGCAGCATTTACATCCAAGGCTTCCCTGGGTCCTCCGTAATAGGGGACCACGGGGTTCTGGTAAGCAGATCCCCTTCACTGGTGGTGGATAACGCTTTCTGTTTGCTACTCCATTGCTGCAGAGCATGGATTGTCAACATTATAGGACTATCTACACTGGTGGAATTGATCAATTATGTATATCCATTTGTGGATGATCCAATGATTCATCATTTATTAATCTTTTTTGGACTTTATTTGGGACTTTTACACAATTTATATTTTTCACATATACTATTATTGTTGTTTGGGAATGTGTTTAATCTTTATTGATTTATACACTGCTTTCTCACATTAGGAATTCCCACTCTGGGAATCCTTTTTCATTGGTTAGCGCGGCTTTATATATTTTTTCTATGTTGTTCACTGTTTGATGTATCACAGAAAGCCGCAGCTTGGCACTGGTGTTCATTTGAATAATAAGTAAAAAAACCTCGCGCCAATTAAAAAGATATATGTATATATGCTAATTAAGCTGCACCCCTGAAAAACGTAATAGATACCCATAAAGTGCAATGTGGAATTATATAACAAGGGGGCGCTAGTGAATGTATAAATTATAACTAATATATAAACAATCACATATGGAATGCTAAATCAAATATTAAATAAAAGTGCATGAATTAACAATAATAAAAACATCAACTAATGATGTAACTTGAATGAGTGAAACAAATCGGATGTGATCTCAGCAAATGAAACCAATATAATATAAAAAACATCCAGTGAGTGAATCGTGACTAATCCATAATAAAGTCCATAAAAAGTGTTCCAGTATGTTGTTTGCAGTGAACCTTCACCAATACAAATACAACACCCAAAGTGCTATGGATGGATGGCCGCTTACCCCAAGATGTTGACCCTTTTAACTAAAAAAGGGTCAGATATCGCTTATCGCAAGATGCCACTTGCTAGTAAAAGGATTGAAATCCCAAGTCCATTCGACTCCCCAGGATAGATTCGATTGGAATATGCAGATGAAACGAATAATACCAAAAATAGTGTAATCCCATTTATTAAAATATAAATCAATATTAAAAAAAGCCAAATGGCTCCTTACATTACGTGGTGCCTTAACCCGACACTGAGGCTGAAAGGCATATAGAAGCCAATTCGTTCCGTCCGTCCGTGTGGAGAGCTGGCGTGCGTTCCACCTGCTACAGCGGCTAACCAACGAGGACCGGAAGTAAGGTAAAAAACGTGACCAAGTACCGCCTCAAAGTACTTGGCGGTACTTGGTCACGTTTTTTACCTTACTTCCGGTCCTCGTTGGTTAGCCGCTGTAGCAGGTGGAACGCACGCCAGCTCTCCACACGGATGGACGGAACGAATTGGCTTCTATATGCCTTTCAGCCTCAGTGTCGGGTTAAGGCACCACGTAATGTAAGGAGCCATTTTGCTTTTTTTAATATTGATTTATATTTTAATAAATGGGATTACACTATTTTTGGTATTATTCGTTTCATCTGCATATTCCAATCGAATCTATCCTGGGGAGTCGAATGGACTTGGGATTTCAATCCTTTTACTAGCAAGTGGCATCTTGCGATAAGCGATATCTGACCCTTTTTTAGTTAAAAGGGTCAACATCTTGGGGTAAGCGGCCATCCATCCATAGCACTTTGGGTGTTGTATTTGTATTGGTGAAGGTTCACTGCAAACAACATACTGGAACACTTTTTATGGACTTTATTATGGATTAGTCACGATTCACTCACTGGATGTTTTTTATATTATATTGGTTTCATTTGCTGAGATCACATCCGATTTGTTTCACTCATTCAAGTTACATCATTAGTTGATGTTTTTATTATTGTTAATTCATGCACTTTTATTTAATATTTGATTTAGCATTCCATATGTGATTGTTTATATATTAGTTATAATTTATACATTCACTAGCGCCCCCTTGTTATATAATTCCACTGGTGTTCATTTGCACAAATTTTCTGTTCAACTGCAGGATTATTTGTTTTTTTATTCACTCTTAGCGCAGTTTCTTTCCTTTATTTTTTATGTCACAGTACATGTTGGCATTCATAGTTCCCTCAATGAACTGTAGCTCCCTAGTGCCAGCAGCACTCATGCAGCCCCAGACCATGACACTCCCACCACCATGCTTGAATATAGGCAAGACACACTTGTCTTTGTACTCCTCACCTGGTTGCTGCCACACACGCTTGACACCATGTGAACCAAATAAGTTTATCTTGGTCTCATCAGACCACAGGACAGTAATCCATGCCCTTAGTCTGCTTGTCTTCAGCAAACTGTTTGCGGGCTTTCTTGTGCATCTTTAGGAGAGGCTTCCTTCTGGGATAACAACTATGCAGACCAATTTGATGCAGTGTGCGGCGTATGGTCTGAGCACTGACAGGCTAACCCCCCACCCCTTCAACCTCTGCAGCAATGCTGGCAGCACTCATACGTCTATTTCCCAAAGACAACCTCTGCATATGACGCTGAGCACGGGCACGCAACTTCTTTGGAAAGGAAAAACGTACCGCTCAAAAGCTTGAGAATTCACCAAATGGCTGCTTCCGCCCGGTCACTCACACAGGTGCTGGCTCTGCACTGATGCATGGGAGAAAAAGAAACCCTGGACTGCCGCACTCTGTATAGACAATTATTTATTCCAAAATTTCAAGTAAAAAATCCAAATTCAAAATAAATCCATAAATCCAAAACAACAAATGCAGATAGTATGCATACAGGGAAGGGTGGCTATCTGCATTTGTTGTTTTGGATTTATGGATTTATTTTGAATTTGGATTTTTTACTTGAAATTTTGGAATAAATAATTGTCTATACAGAGTGCGGCAGTCCAGGGTTTCTTTTTCTCCCACGCAACTTCTTTGGTCGACCATGACGAGGCCTGTTCTCAATGGAACCAGTCTTATTAAACCGCTGTATGTTCTTGGCCACCATGCTACAGCTCAGTTTCAGGGTCTTGGCAATCTTCTTATAGCCTAGGCCATCTTTATGTAGAGCAACCATTTATTTATTTTTTTTTTTTAAGATTCTCAGAGAGTTCTTTGCCAGGAGGTGCCATGTTGAACATTCCAGTGACCAGTATGAGAGTGAGAGTGATAACACCAAATTTAACACACCTGCTCCCCATTCACACCTGAGACCTTGTAACACTAACAAGGCAAAATGGCTAATTGGGCTCAATTTGGACATTTTCACTTAGGGGTGTACTTAATGTTTAAACCGCTGGCAACAAAAGTAACTATGTGTTGAGCTATTTTGAAGGGACAGCAAATTTACACTGTAATACAAGCTGTGCACTCACTACTTTAAATTGTAGCAAAGTGTAATTTCTTCAGTGTTGTCACATGAAAAGATAAAATAAAATATTTACAAAAATGTCAGGGGTGTACTCACTTTTGTGATGTACTGTACATTAAAGTAGTAGTAAACTAAGAATTTCTACTTTAACCTACAGGTAAGCTTATACTAAAGCTTACCTGTAGGTTAAATGAATATCACCTAAACGTGCACCGTTTTGGAGATAATCTAAAGAGCAGCAGCTGGTGGCGTCACCGGCGAATGCGCTCTAAAGGAACGGCATTCCCGTGCGGTTCCTTTAGAGCCCTGTGCCGTAAATAGTGACTTCCGCACACATGCATGAGTGACAGACATCTTGCGGCTCGGCCATTGGGTGAAGATGGAAGCCCATAAGTCTCCCATAAAGTGCTAATATGCAATGCATATTAGCACATTATGCCTTTACCCTGCAGGGTTTTTTGTAAACTTTACTACCGCTTTCACTGTATAAATGAATACACTATGCATAGACTTGTTAAAATAATTCTGATAAACTAAACTGCCCCCTGAGTAACATCATAAGGTATCAGATGATACCCAACACCCTGACAACAACCCCCCCCCCACCCCCCCAAAAAAACAAACAAAAAACAAACATAGGCTCTGGTGTACTTACTAATAAATAAAAATAACCTCTGTACTGGAATACTTAAAATCACACAAAGACAATGTTCACAAGGTTCTAGCAAAGTCTCACCAGTGAATGAGGGCACCAGCAGCCTGGCCAAACCGAGACACCTGTACTGCCTCCTCGTCAGAGAGCACTTCTGGGTGTAAAGATGTAGCAGTGAGAGTGGAGGAGGTTTGCCTTGACAAATCACATTTCTGCTTATCTTTCCAAGATTTTAGGGTGCTTTCAAAGGCCTGAAAAAGATATAAAATTACAAGGCTACCGCACTATAGGTCGTAGCCGAGGGTGCTGCAAGGCTCCTGCAGATATTTGCAGGCACCCTTTGGAGTTTGCAACTATTGTAGCCCAGGATCACTTGAATACAATAGAATATCTGTGAAAGGTGAGGGAATATATGTACCTTTCTGGCAGCCCATGGGTTGAAAAACTGCCGCTTCCCTGCTTCCTTTCTTTTGTTTTTAGCAGGTATGCTTTGTATACAAGTCCCCCCTGACCTTACCTAAAGAAAAGCTGACTGGTTGTTATGGACTACATCATAATAATGAGGTCTCTATGTGTTCAGGTGTACGAATACTCTTTCCATATTCAGGAAACCATAAATGCTGACAGAATTACCCTGTCTCGCGTGAGGGTCTGTGTCCTGTTCTTGTGCACTATACGGATATAACCTGGTGGTTGAATCCAAGCCTCTCCATCAACTTGCACAGGGACCCCTTCCTCACCGAGCACAGTGATTTTCACCATTCGGCACTACAGAAGAATAAAATTAGAAAATTTAAATTAATATGACGCTATATTGAATTTCCAACAAGTACAAAGCTCAAGTTATTTTAAAGTGAGTCTAGAAGTAATTTTGACTTTTCAATTTTGATTTATGTTGGAATTGTTATAGCTCAGCAAATCAGTCAGTATAACCTTTTCCATTTACCTTTGTTCACATGCCTTTGAGAGCTGTACTGGTGTCAAAAAAACTTCCATATATTCAGAATTCCTTCTATTGTCTGATAATGACACCTGCTGATACATGGCTGTCTATGTACAAAGTTATATTAATAAGTCTTCCTGGTATCCCTTCTGCAGAAGTCCTCTGGACTTTTCCATTTCAAACTCATATTAGACTTACATTTTTTTATTTCTGACGCTGCTAATTATATATCATTAGGTGTATGATATCATTAGGTGTATTTATATGCTATCTGATCACTTCATATTTGTTGTACTGAATAACATTTTTGTTTGTTTTTTCGATGTAAGGTTAAAAATATATTATATACTGTATAGTTGTACTGTATCTGCATAATATATTTTACATCCTGGCTCTGTTTTATTGTTATTGTAGTAGCAGTAGGGTGCAGTTGTGCTGTCCTCTTAATTACTCAGATAATTTAGCTGCCTACAGTGTTATTTGTTTTTAATCAGTGGCCCACCAATAGATTTGCATTGTGAAAAGGAGCAGTCAAACACAACCGCTGTGTAGTCATAAAAGAAAAAAAACTCGTTGCTTTATCTGCATCAAAAAAAGGGCATTTATGTGCATTTTTGTCAATATTCACTTACATACTAGTTTATGAAAATATATTTTATGATATTAATACAGTTGATATAAAAACCTTATTTTTAAATAAATATCTGCTACAGAGTGCTTTGATGCTTCAGTATGCGTAGTACACAATGGCCTGACTGGCCAGCATCAGCTCTTCTTTAGCACATTCAGCTGTGTTTGTAAAAACAGACTCTGCAAATTACCAGCACAGCAGTAAACCTACTGAGATCATGACTACCACACTATCCACATACTGTCTTACAAATGGTAAATAAGAAACATATATCCATGTAGCAATGTCAGTTAAGTGTTACCTGAGCAATCCGATGATGTTGTAGCTTAATGACCCTGGACACTGCCATCTGCATACTGCCAAATACAGCAACCACCTCCAAGATCTTATCATCAAACGAAGGTGCAGCAAATGTCTGCAGAAAGAAGGGAATAAAGTATTTATAATAGTCACACAATAAAGATGGACTCCAGATGATCACTAACATTACAAGAAACTTACATCATCTTCTTTGTTGCCTCCCCAGAAGTTTGTCCCGCCAGCGTAACTGGGAATGTTCAGTACAGCAATTCCTTGCAGGCTGGGTAGGGGAATGGCCACTCCATCACACTGCGGGGGATATGGGGGTAAGTGGAAGTAGACACGCACATCCACTGAGAAAGAAAGAGACAGACATCTAAAAGAAGAGAGACAGACACAACCAGTGTTAGGGACAGACACAGAGACACACGAGATGAAGAAACAGTTTACAGGGACTCCAGACAGACAGAAGATGGTGAGAAGCATTGATGTGAGTTGAGCGAGATGCATGTGAAATGAAGGTGGAAGCTGAGTCATGCAAGTGGCCTGTCACTAAATCTAAGTCATGTTGATGGATATCTGATCTCTGTCTGTATGTCTATGTACTTCTTCAGTATATAATTGTTTGTGAAACTTCAATAAACTGTTAAAAAAAAAAAAAATCGAAGTCATGTCAATGTATAGTGGATGTATAATGTTACATCCAAAAGTGTTGGCACACTGAAAAAGCAAATCTCATAAACCCATGTTTTATTGACGATGGAAAACAACAGATGTTTAAGCTGAAAAAATGTACCATGTCAAGAAAAAAAATATATAAGGCAAGTTGAAAATTGATGGCAGTAACACGTCTCAAAAAAGTTGGGACAGCGACCACAGTATTCTTTTAACAACTCTCTGTAAACGTCTGGGAACTGAGGAGACCAGTTTTGGGAGAGGAAATTTTGTCCCAATATCGCCTGATATAGGATTCTAACTGCTCAACACTGCTGGGTTGTCTTTGTTGGATTTTGCATTTCAAGATGCACCAAATATTTTCAAATGGTGAAAGGTCTGGACTGCAGGCAGGCCAGTTAAGCACCCAGACTCTTCTACTACAAAGCCATGCTGTTGTCCTATATGCAGTATGCACATACTATATGTAATATCAAAGCTATACTTCATAGATCAGTGCATAATTTAGACTTCAAGCAGTGTGTGCTCTCCAAGATTAGTTCACGTCAAGCCACAAACAAAAACAGCAAAAGGAAAAGAATGAAGGACACAGGAAAGGACATACAAAAAAAAGAGACAGATACAGGAGTAAAGAGATAGGTAATGAAGACTACAGTTCTCACCTCTAGAAGTACTTTCTGTTCCAGGTTTTTGTATGTTCTCTGTAGCAGCTCTTTGGTCCCCAGTACACCGTACCACATCATGTTCTTTGTGCGACTTCTTCCATCAAAGAGAAGTAGATCAGATAAACTAGCATACAGGTGCATCTCATAAAATTAGAATATCATCAAAAAGTTAATTAAAACTCATATTTTATATAGATGCATTACACACACACACACAGTGATATATTTCAAGCATTTATTTTTTTAATTTTGATTATGGCTTACAGCTAGTGAAAACCCAAAACTTAGTATCTCAGGAAATTAAAATATTACATAAGACCAATAGAAAAAAGCATTTTTAATGCAGAAAGGTTGGCTTACTGAAAAGTATGTCTATATACGGTATAGTATGCAATATACCAATACTTGATCTGGGCTCCTTTGCATGAATTACTGCATCCATGTGGTGTGGCATGGAGGCGATCAGCCTGTGGCACTGCTGGGGTGTTATGGAAGACCAGGTTGCTTTGATAGCGGCCTTCAGCTCGTCTGCATTGTTGGGTCTGGTGTCTCATCTCCCTCTTCTTAAAAATACCCCACAGATTCTCTATGGGGTTTAGGTCAGTGATACCATGATCGTTAAACCAGGTTATGGGTACTTTTGGCAGTGTGGGCAGGTGCCAAGCCCTGCTGGAAAATGAAATCAGCATCTCCATAAAGCTGGTCAGCAGAGGGAAGCATGAAATGTTCAAGAATTTCCTGGTAGAGGGCTGCACTGACTTTGGACTTGATAAAACATAATGGACCAACACCAGCAGATGACACGGCTCCCCAAATCATCATGCACTGTGGAAAATTTAGCATTTCATTTGGAAATCAAGGTCCCAGAGTCTGGAGGAAGGGTGGAGAGGCACAGAATACAAGTTCCAATCCAAATCCAGTGTAAAGTTTCCAGTCAGTGATGATTTGGAGAGCCATGTCATCTGCTGGTGTTGGTCCACTATGTTTTATCAAGTCCAAAGTCAGCGCAGCCCTCTACCAGGAAATTCTAGAGCACTTCATGCTTCCCTCTGCTGACCAGCTTCATAGAGGTACTGATTTCATTTTCCAGCTGGACTTGGCACCTGCCCACACTGTGAAAAGTACCAATACCTGGTTTAATGATCACGGTATTACTGTGCTTGATTGGCCAGTAAACTCGTCTGACCTAAACCCCATAGAGAATCTGTGGGGTATTGTCAAGAGGAAGATGAGACACACCAGACCTAACAATGCAGATGAGCTGAAGACCGCAATCAAAGAAATCCAGGCATCCATATCACCTTAGCAGTGCCACAGGCTGATCGCCTCCATGCCATGCCTCATTGATGCAGTAATTCATGCAAAAGGAGCCCCGACCAAGTATTGGCATAGTGCATACTATACTGTACATAGACATACTTTTCAGTAAGCCAACATTTCTGTATTAAAAATCTTTTTTTTTTTTTTTTATTTGTCTTATATAATATTATGAGATAATGAATTTTGGGTTTCACTAGCTGCAAGCCATAATCATCAAAATAAAAAAATGCTTGAAATATATTACCCTGTGTGTAACGCATATATATATATATATAGCTGAAATAAATTAACTTTTTGGATGATATTCACATTTTTTGAGATGCACCTGTATATGACGATTATCTCACCACTGTCAGCTTTACTTTAATGTACCTGCATTTCTTGGGGTGCTCATCCCTTTTGTTGTTAAAATCCAAAGAAATTTTTGCATCCAGTCCAATCCCAAAGTAATTGTTCATTACACATCTTTCTGTGTAACAATTCCTGACAAAGAAGAAACCAATATGTCAATTTTCAGCAGGTGTTTGTTCTAGCAAATCTATCCGAAAATAAGTTTTACATTTGGCTTTTAGTTTTTCTGTAGCCATGCTGGATAATTTTTTTTTTCATTGTACGATTTTAAAAATATTAATTTATAGTGTTAATATTAATTATTATAAGATAATTTGTAAAAGACAAGACAAGGTGTACAGGTTTTCAAAGTAAATGTAATTGTCACTTGGAATACGTGGAGGTCATTGGCATCCCATAAAGGTACAAGGTTCTTAACACATTAAGATTTTGCACTCCCCACTCATTTCATTCCTTCACTGGAGTCAGCAATCCTACCCATGTGTACGTTCTGTGTCAAATGGTGGCACAGCTTACAAAAGGGTTATTGAGGTCCTCCCAGCTTCTGGGTCCTCCCACTGCCCACTCGGGCCTGAGCACTGCATCCAGGCAGGTCGTCATAAATGGATCTTGGGGTGTGGGTATGCTTTTCAAAAACTTTATTCTGAGACATTTGTGTCCCTTTAGTTCTTTTGTGGAATGGTTCAACAAAATCTTTGTACTCCTACATTTTTTGGCTTGAAATGTTTAGCTAGTAAGATCTCTCTGATCCCTCACCAAGCACTTGCTTGTCATGAGGCCTTGTGGAGTCTCAGAGAATCAAACTTCCCTGAATCTCTAGCAATGATGATATACTTGGTCATGATTCTAGATACCAGCGCCTTCTGGTAAACTGGCTGCCTTTCTTGTGTCAGGATCGTTTACAGCTCCAGTCCAAGGCGCCTTTGGTGGATACGTCCTGACAGCCGGTCTGTGGATACACGCTTAAACATCTCCACCGTGTATGTGTATGGATTCGTGCAGCCAGCATGTACTGTTCTTTTGTGCCGTTTTTATCCTTGTAAACTTACAGTGAATCAAATATATTGTTTTCCTTCTTTTTATCCTTCCATCTTCCTTGGACCTTCTTGGAGCTCGTATGTTGGAGGAAATCCATCTTGTGATCCGTGCATTGAACCATCCTGCCTGAGACGGCTTGAGGTATCCACGGCATCCTGTTTCATCGGTCCCGGTCACTGAGACCATTAAGCCTTACTGACCCACTGTCGTATGACAGGTGGGTCCACCATTTGCGGTAAGAGTACCCAACTACACCATTTGTATCTTGTGTTGTGAGTTCCACTATCAACATTGGGGTCCCTCCATCAGTCAATATTGTGGTAGTGATGTCTTCGCTCTCCATGAGAAGACACCCATTTAATTTGGCACATATTGTGTGACTTTTTTATTTGTGTTGTTATTTCTTTTGCACTTACCATACTTTAGTTGTGTGCAGTCCACAAGGGCTACACTTTTATGATTTGTATGAAGGACAGTCTCACTGTCATGGCTGCCCATTTGAGTTGATTTTTCCATGGACCGTACTCATACATTTGTTTATTCACTAGCACACAGTGGGTTTCAAGATTATTTTTTAATAAGTCATTTATGCTGTTTTTTGCTGCCTTCCGGCAGCAACTTTAATAATATGTTTAGCGCTGCACTATTTGTTTGTATATGCTTCACTACTTTGAGTGCTGGCGGCTTGAGCCAATTCAGGTTTTAGCGCAGTTTTTTCACTTTTAAATTTACCCGTTGTTATTACCTCTAAATATTTATATTTAAATATATTTTGTGCATTTACGAATGCATCTGGCTATGTAAAGAGTGCCCTTTTGTTCTTTGTAATGACCTGAAAGTGAATAACTCAACACCAAGTTCATTATATGGACTATTTGTGTATTTATACATGGGGATCACATCCTCCCTTAATTTCCTCTTCTCAAGAGAATAAACTTAGTTCCTATAATCTTTACTCATAGCTGAGCTCCTCCATGCCTCTAATCAGTTTGGTTGCCCTTCTCTGTACTTTCTCCAGTTCCCAGATATCCTTTTGTGTGAACTGGTGCCTAAAACTGAACTGCATATTCCAGATGAGGTCTTACTAATGATTTGTACAGGTGCAAAATGATGTCTCTCTGCCTATAACTCTTGATACAAGAAAGTATTTTGCTAGCTTTAGAAACTGCAGCTTGGTGCAGGCAAATATTAAGTTTATGATCTACCAGAACGCCCATATCCTTCTCAACCATTGACTCCCCAGCTGTTCTCCTCCTAGAATATAAGATGCAGGCATAATTTTAGCCCCCAAGTGCACAACTTTACATTTATCAACATTAAACCTCATCTGCCACAGTTGCCCAATTAAATAGTTAATTGAGGTTGTTTGTAAGGTGGAGACATCCTGCAAGGACGTTATTCCACTGCATATCTTGGCATTATCTGCAAATACTAAAATGGTACTTTTAATCTCAGACCTTATATCATTTATAAAGATGTTAAAAAGGAAGGGTCCCGTATTGCCTTAATTGTTTGGTTTCCATTGGCATCTTTCTGTGTTTTATATTTTCAAATGCTCCTTATGTAGCTCCTGCATGAGCAACTCTGGTGCTTATTTTGTCATGTTCACTAAACCCAATAAAAAACTTGGAACCAAAAAAGTAAGGCTCCCCACACTGAACCTTGGGGCACAACATTAATAACCTTAGACCATTCAGAGAAAAAAGCATTATTCACTAATCTCTGAATAGGTCTTTAAGCCTTTAGATTTATTTATTTTAAATTTTCTTCAGTCAGGTCTGGATGACCATCTGGTGTTGAGCACCATCAAGAGACAGATGTCGGTTCTTGCAATTTTATTCAGGGTCCCTTGGTTTCAAATTCTTTAATCCATGCTTTTGTGCTTAACCACTTGACGCCCGCCGGCTGTGAAATGATGGCTAGACGGTGTGGCTCTCGTTCTGGGCGTCGCTCGGGAGCCTATGCGCGTGCCCACTGGCCGCGATGTCCGCCGGGTACCCACGATTGCCCGGTAACAGAGCAGGGCTGTGGATCTGTGTGTATAAACACACAGATCCACGTCCTGTCAGGTGAGAGGAGACCGATAGGTGTTCTTCTGTACTGGAAACACACCATCAATCTCCTCCCCTTGTGAGTCCCCTCCCCCTACAGTTAGAATCACTCCCTAGGACACACAATTAACCCCTTGATCGCCCCTAGTGTTAACCCCTTCCCTGCCAGTCACATTTATGCAGAAATTAGTGCATTTTTATAGCACGGATCGCTGCATAAATGTGAATGGTCCCAAAATAGTGTCAAAAGTGTCCGATATGTCTGCCGCAATATCACAGTCATGATAAGATTACCACCATTACTAGTAAAAAAAAAAAAAAAGACATTAAATCTATCCCCTATTTTATAGACGCTATAACTTTTGCGCAAACCAATCAATATACGCTTATTGCGATTTTTTTTACCAAAAATATGTGGAAAAATACATATCGGCCTAAACTGAGGAAAATTTTTAATTTTTTTTTTTTTTTTTTTTTTTAAATGTGGATATTTAGTATAGCAAAAAGTAAAAAATATTGTATTTTTTCAAAATTGTCACTCTTCTTTTGTTTATAGCGCAAGAAATAAAAACCGCAGAGGTGATCAAATACCACCAAAAGAAAGCTCTATTTGTGGGGAAAAAAATGTATAAAAAATTTAATTTGGGTACAGTGTTGCATGACCGCGCAATTGTCATTCAAAGTGTGACAGGGCTGAAAGCTGAAAAATGGCTTGGGCAGGAAGGGGGTTTAAGTGCCCGGTATTGAGGTGGTTAATGTTTAATCAGATGGCTCCTATCATAAGGCCACCTATAGATCCATGTCAACAAGCTACTACCTGTCTCCAGGTCCCCACCACCCTTGGAGACGGTTCACACAGGGGCAACATGACTTCCAGAAGCAACTCCGACACGACTTGAGCATGAATCACAGCGAGACTTGGAGGAGACTTCAGCGCGACTTGTGGTCATTAACAACACGACTTGAAGTAAATTCCTTGTGGCTTCTGGGTAAATTCCTTTCTGCTTCCTGTAAAGTTGCCTTCAAAATGAACAGTGATCAGACTTCTAAGCGACTTCCATTGAAATCAATGGGTACAAGTTGCCTACAGGTCGCCTAGAAGTCTGATTGAAGTAGTACAGGAACCTTTTTTGAAGTCGGAGCGACTGCAGTCGTGTACATTAAAACATCTCCATTCACTTCAATTAGTTTTAAAAATAGCGCGACTTGGGGCAACTCGGGGCGACCTGAAGTTGTGTCCGGAGTCGCCCCTGTGTGAACTGGAGGAGATTAAGACCCGGGACTTGTCCACCTTTTCAAACTAATCAAAATGGAATGGTTTTATTTTTATAGATTGCACCAAAAAAAAAATCCCCCTCTCTGACAACTAGAGGGGGAGATTTACACAAGGAGCAGCAAATCAACAGATTTCCCACAACATGCTACAAGCTGCTCATATTTGTCACTGCTCCCTGTCACATTTGTAAGCAGTTCTTCTCTTTAGCTTGGTATCAGTTTCTGGTAAAATGCAGTTGCATACCGAAAAAAAAGACCTGCATTTTAAATGGGTCTGGTGTAGGTTGCACAATGTTGAATACTATAGCAGACGTCATAAGTTATGAGCCTGAAGAGATAAGTGGTGACAGTATCTTACTATAATCTCATCAGCTCCACTTACAAGTCTGGCTCCGAGGTAAATGGGTCAGCGCTATTAAGAAGACGGCTAATGATGGAGTTTCCAGGTAAAGATCCAGACATTCCAGCTCTCATGTCTAAAAGAAATGAAAAGCAGTGGTTCAGCTTTTAGTATATGTATAAAGCCATCTCAGGACATTCAAGACATTTATGGGTGATTATCTCACTTTGGTGCATGTGCTCCCGATCTGTATTAGCACCAGGGAGGGATGTAGAGGCTCCCGCACTGAGGCTGCTTTTACTGGTGGATCTTTCTGCTTTGCCAGCTATGAAGAAAAAAAATTGTATTTTTTTAAATGTTTAAAGTGCATCTAAACTCAAAAAGAGAACATTTGATATGTTAAAAGGAGCAGCTAGAAATTCTAATTGTAAAAGGTTAAAGATTTGTATTATCTGGAGAGGAAACAAAATAAAATAGTTTAAGCAACTCCCTGAAAAATATACCTTTTCTCTTGATTTTCTCCTCCTTCGTGGTGAGAAGAGTGCATAGGCACCCCTGTCCTTACACCTTCATAAATGTATATCCGAAGTATAAGATCTCAGGCATTATTGCCTCCGACTGCTAGTTTTAGGAGATTTGGAGTGACATTTGGTCATATCACTACTGTTCACTGTTCTTGGAGAAGGCTTCAGACACGGGACACTCTTTGGGTGATCCCGACTTTTCTCCAGATCTTTGTCAGCGGAGTTCAACCTAGACTGTTACAGAGCAGCCTAAACTTCCTACCTTTGGTATCATACTTTGTGGTTCTTAGTTTTCCTGGCGCATCTTACCCTTTTCTCCTCTTTACTGTACTAACAACCTTCCCCCCTCCCCCCCCCCCTTTTTTTTTATTTTTTTTATTTCTATATCTGTATTTATCTATAATCTTCTATATACACATTCTTTTAAAAAAAAAACAATTTTTGGTCAAAGGACATTGGGTTTGGATTTCCCGTAGGCAGCCAGCATTGGAATCTTGTTTTGTTTTCATGGAGGTTTACCTCCATCTTTATTCACTTTGGAAATCATTCCTAATTGAGGTCTTTAAAGGCCCGTACACACGAACAGATTTTCTGACAACAAATGTGTGATGGCAGGGTTTTGTCGGAAAATCCAACCGTTTGTATGCTCCATCAGACAATTGTTGTCTGATTTTCCGACAACAAATGTTGGATAGCATGCTTTCAAATTTTACGACAACAAATGTGTCCCGTCGGATTATCCGATCGCGTGTACACAAGTCTGTCGAAAAAAAAGTACAAACACGCATGCTCCGAACCAATGCGAACCATAAGACAACATTAGCAGAAGTTGCCCAAAGGGTGGCGCTAAAGAGCTGAAAAAACACGTATTACGTTCGTGTTTGTTGGCCGACAAAGTTTTGCCGTCTGTATGCAATACAAAATCACAGCCAATGCACTTCGCACAAAATTCCACGGCTTTGTCCGATGGAAATCCGATCATGTGTACGAGGCTTTACAGCGGTCTTAGGCTTGATTCACATCTATGCATTTTTAGTGCTTTTTGCATTTTGCAGATTTGCACTATAGATCGTGTTCCATAGGAAACCATGTTAAATGGGCTGTAGGGCAAATCTGCAAAATGCAAAAAGCACTAAAACTGCATAGGTGTGAATCCAGCCTTAAACTTACTGTACCTTATACTTGGCTGTATTTGCAGACCATTATCTGATTCCTCAACTGTGTCTGAGTTGCCACGATCAAATTACTGTGACTGTAAACTGAGATTATACACCAGTATCTTTTGCTAAATAAAGAATTAAAAAAATAGGATTTTTATAACAGCTTACCTGTAAAATCCTTTTCTTGGAGTACATCACGGGACACAGAGCGACATAGTCATTACTAATGGGTTATATAGATACCTTCAGGTGCTGGCACTGGCAACTTCCAAAACCGGAAGTACCCTCCCCTATATAAGCCCCTCCCATCCGGGAGCACCTCAGTTTTGTAGCAAAGCAATAAGTGTCCCTAGATGTACTCCAAGAAAAGGATTTTACAGGTAAGCTGTTATAAAAATCCTATTTTCTTTCTCGTACATCACGGGACACAGAGCGACATAGTCATTACTAATGGGATGTCCTAAAGCAATGCCCAACGAGGGGGGGATACACCATACATAAGCTGAGCGCTATCAGACATGAGGATCTTTTGCGGCCTGCAACACACTGCGCCCAAAGGCGACATCCTCCTGACTTCTAACGTCCACCTGGTAGAACCTAGTAAACGTGTGTACTGAAGACCATGTTGCGGCCTTACAGATTTGAGCCAGAGAGGCCTGGTGATGCACTGCCCATGAAGTTCCAACTGCTCTCGTGGAGTGCGCTCTAACTTTGAACGGAGGCGGTCTCCTTCTCAAGCCATAGGCTTGCATTATGACCTGTCGAATCCACTTGGCTAAAGTAGATTTTGATGCTGCCTGACCCTTTCTGGGGCCTTCCGGCAGAATAAACAAAGTATCCGTTCTGCGAATCTGAGCAGTGGCTTTTAGATAAGCTTTAACTGCTCTTACTACATCCAAAGAATGTAATAACTTTTCCTCTACCGAAGTAGGTTTGGGGAAAAAAGAAGGAAGAACCACATCTTGGTTCAAATGAAACCTCGATACCACCTTAGGAAGAAAGGCTGGATGAGGACGTAACACTACTCTGTCCTTATGGATAACCAGATATGGCTCCTTACAGGACATAGCTGCTAATTCCGATACTCTTTTAGCCGAACAAATGGCTACTAGAAAAATCAATTTCCTGGTGAGAAGAACCAAAGAAATATGCTGTAATGGTTCAAATGGTTGTTTCTGTAGAACCGACAGAACCAAGTTTAGATCCCATGGACATATGGGAATATTAACCGGAGGACTAATACGCATCACTCCTTGTATAAAGGCTTTGACTAGTGAATGCGAAGCCAAGGGCCTTTGAAAAAATATTGACAAGGCCGAAATCTGACCCTTGATAGTACTCAAGGCAAGCTTCCTATCTACAGCCCATTGTAGGAAGTCCAGAATCCTACCTATTACGTATTTACGTGGATGCCATTTCTTGGCCTCACACCAGGCGATGTACGCCTTCCAGATTCTATAGTAGATCTGCCTGGATACCGGCTTCCTGGCATTGATCATGGTAGATACCACAGAATTAGAGAGCCCTCTCTTTTTTAGAATGTGGGCTTCAATAGCCAGGCCGTCAAACCTAGGGCTGGTAAGGAAGGGTGGTATATCGGTCCTTGCGAAAGCAGGTCCGGACGATGTGGGAGGGTCCAAGGACTCCCCACAGACATCTTTACAATCTCCGCGTACCATGCTCTTCGGGGCCACGCTGGAGCCACCAGAATCACTGGTTTCTTTTCTACCCTGATTCTGCGGAGTAATCGAGGTAACAATTGTGGCGGTGGGAATGCATATATCAGCTTGAACTGATCCCAAGGGAACACTAGGGCATCCGAGCCGCAAGCTAGGGGATCCCTTGTCCAAGAGACAAACCTGTCCACTTTTGCGTTGAATCTGGATGCTAGCAGATCTACATCCGGTGTTCCCCACCGCTGACATATTGTCCGGAAAACCTCGGGATGAAGGGACCATTCCCCTGGGCATAATTGTTGGCGACTTAGAAAGTCCGCCTTCCAATTCTCCACTCCTGGAATGAATACCGCAGATATGGCTGGGACATATCTTTCTGCCCATTTCAGGATGTAATTTACTTCCCTCTGGGCTGCACGACTCCTGGTGCCCCCCTGATGATTGATATATGCCACTGCTGTGGCATTGTCTGATTGAATTCTGACAGGGTACCCTTGGAGTTTGGATGTCCATGCTACTAGGGCATACCGGGCTGCTCGTATCTCTAAGAGATTGATGGGCAGGGCCTTTTCCGCATCCGACCATCTGCCCTGGAGAGACCATTGCTCCAGTACTGCTCCCCAGCCTATAAGGCTGGCATCTGTAGTGACCACCTTCCAAGAAATCGGACTGAAGGATTTCCCTCTTTCCAGATTCTGGGGAACCAACCACCAGCGGAGGCTCTTGCGAACGGAAGGGGACAAGGACATTGGTAAGTCTAGGGCCTGAACTTTTTTGTTCCAGGCTGACAGTATGGCCCTTTGCAAATTCCTTGAATGGAATTGACCGTAGGGTACTGCTTCGAATGATGCCACCATTTTTCCCAGCAGCCTCATGCACAGGCGTATGGATGGCTGTCTTTTTGTACCCACTAAGTGGATCAAATCTCTCAAAGACGACCCCTTTTCTTGAGGCAAGAAAATTTTTCTCTGGTCTGAATCCAGCCTTAGCCCCAAGTATTCCAGACTTTTGACTGGTTTTAGGGCTGACTTGTCTCGGTTGATAATCCAACCGTGATATTCCAGATACTTGATTGTCTCGTGAACAACCACTTCTAGTTTTTCCACTGAGTGGTCTATCAGCAACAAGTCGTCTAGATATGCCATTATCGTTACACCTCGTGTTCTTAGATTGGCCAATAATGGGGCCAGAATTTTTGTGAACACTCGTGGTGCTGTGGCCAGACCGAAGGGTAAGGCTCTGAACTGAAAATGGCGCCCTTCTACCGCAAAGCGTAGAAATTTTTGGTGGGCTGGAAAGATGGGAATGTGCAAATAAGCATCTTTGATGTCGATCGAGGCTAACCATTCCTCCCCTTGTAGGGCAGTGGCCACCGATCGGATCGACTCCATCCGGAAAGTCCTGATATGTAGGAATTTGTTTAGCCCTTTTAGATTTAATATGGGCCTCACGTCCCCGTTTGGCTTCGGGACTGTAAAGAGGTTTGAGTAAAACCCAAACCCCCATTCTTCCAGGGGAACCTCTATAATTACTGCTTGGAACAATAATTGTTCTAGTGCCAACAGGAGGGATCCTCTCTTCTGGGGATCCCTTGGCAAGTTTGACCTTATAAAGTGGGAAGGAGGGGAGTCTTTTAACTCCAATTTGTATCCCAGACTTACTGCGGAGAGCACCCATCTGTCTCTGATCGTGTCCCGCCAGGTCTCTGTGAACAACTGAAGTCTTCCCCCCACCCGATTGAGTGGGGTCAACCCTTCATGCATTTGACTTTGGGGGAGGTTTTGTACCTCTCCTGCTCCAGGGCTTCTTGTTACCCTGCAATTGTCCCTGATTTTTACCTCCGGGATTTGACCGAGGAGGCCGTCGGAACTTTTTTACAGCCGATGTCCTAGGGACTGGAGAAGCAGGCCTCTTAAAAGAGGGACCTCTAACTCTGTTTTAAACTGGCAAAAGTGTACTTTTACCGCTGGAAATTCTCTGGATATATTTGTCCAGGTCTTCCCTGAATAAGCGTTCACCATGAAATGGGAAGCTGACCAGCAATTTTTTACAGGGAGCTTCAGCAGACCAGTTTCTGAGCCATAAAAGCCTGCGCATATGTACTACAGACAGCGTAAGGCGGGAGGCCTGATGGATTGAATCCTTTATAGCGTCCACCGCAAAGCATAAGGCTCTAGGTAGATCAGCTAGGGCAAGAGCCTGCTGATCTGGCAAGTCCCTTAAGACCTGTTTCAACTGATCCTTCACTGCTTGGCAGACCCCAATAGCTGCCACTGCTGGTTGTGTCACCAATCCTGCTGTAGCAAAAGCAGATTTTAATAAGGACTCTAATTTTTTATCTATTGGGTCCTTGAACATTTGGACATTATCCACTGGACTTGTCAGTGATTTATTCACACAAGAGATGGCTGCGTCCACTGTAGGGACCCTCCATTTTTTGATGAACTTATCCTCCATGGGATAGACCACTTGAAATCTCTTGGGAGGAGTAAATATTTTATCAGGATGCTCCCAATCCTGGTAAATGAGCCCTTCCAGTAAAGGATGGATCGGAAAGGAACAAACAGTCTGGGGAGCTTTCAGCGACCCCAACGAGGAGACAGAAGTGGATGATGGCTCCGCAAGGGGCATTTTAAATGCTGATCAGACCATATTAGTCAGGGACTGAACCCATAATCTTTCAGCATGTGATGCTGAGAATGGCTCTTCCACTGTTGATTCCTCTACAACAGAATCGACCTCATCCTGATCCCCTTCAGGTAGGTCGATCCCTGTATGGGACTGTTGCTCCGCTAACAGGCACTCTGAGGGAGGAGACGGAGATCGAGCGCTTTTTTTCTGTGACAGGGAAGCAGCGATCAATGCTGACAATCTCTCTTCCAGCCCTCCCAGAGCTGAGGAAAAAACCTCCTCTGTTACATACACAGGAGCAGGTGAACTGAGGACAGCCACAGTACCAGGTACTCCTGAGGGTGCTCTACGGTCACTAACCCCTGATTCTTCAGGGGAGACTGGTGCAGCCGAAGCATGCCCAAGATCCTCAGAGCCCGATGGAGACCCCCTATGCTTCCTGGGATTTTTAGTCCCGGAGTTTTTAGACGGCATTATTCCTAAGCCCAAAGCTGAGGTATTCCAGCCGAAATACACCACTTACTGACAATAGTCTAGCACAAATGCTGCTATAAAAACAGTTGGTGTCTACTAATGTGCCTTTCTATGGGGATGCCTGCATCAACCGCTTGCTGTATGCCTTTTTTAAATGTTGCCAGCTCTGTCTCTGCACTCCATAGCCAGCTCACAACACATAATTGTGGTTTTTAACATGCTGGGACGCCCGCACATGCGCAGAAGCGCTGCGGCGCGCCCAGAGCGTCATCCCCCAAGCTCCGCCCCCTTTCCCAGCTCACCTCTATATATAGAGGCGCGTGCACGCGGCCACGTGCGCCTTCGGCGCTAATTGTGAAAAGGGAAACTAGGGACAAGAGCCAGGGCCCCTTTTGCCGCAGGCCGGGGGATGGACGAGCATTGCAACATGGCAGAGGAAGCAGTTTCCCACAAGAGAACTCACCATCTGCCTGGACTTGCTCTGATAAAAAGAAACTAGTCCACATGACAAGAAACGTTCCACAGCGGCCTCTAGTGGATTAACACAGGTACCGCAGTATATTATTTTTTTTATTTTTTTTCTTGACCACTATTAAAATTATTAAATTTTTTAGTAGTTACAGGCATGCATAATATTTAGCGGGAATACCGTTAGGTAACAGGCAGAAAGACATATTAGGCTTGGGGGTCCCCTCAATAGAACCAAGTTCCTGAGGGGCCCCCACTTACCTTTTCCCCGCCGCAGGACTCTGTTTGGCCACAGAAGCCCAAACTTCACCTATCACGGCAGGCATTGTAATTAAACCTTCAGGGATCGGGTTCCCAAGGATTCCACTCCCCTGGACCTGTATAGCACCCTGCACAGAAAACATCTTGGTCATGGGTATGACCAGAGCTCTGGATCCCAGGGTCCAGCTCTCCTAAGAGAAGCATTACAGGCAAAACCTTGCTCTTCTCTGCAAGGCCCGGGTACCGACCGTTTAGCTATGAAGCTTTTTTGGTCGGATCCGGAATAGCTTACTGAGGCCCAAAAGAACCTGTACGCAAGCTCAGTGAAAAACACATGTTTCTTCTTGGCCAACACCTTAGACACTGGCAAAAAACTGAGGTGCTCCCGGATGGGAGGGGCTTATATAGGGGAGGGTACTTCCGGTTTTGGAAGTTGCCAGTGCCAGCACCTGAAGGTATCTATATAACCCATTAGTAATGACTATGTCGCTCTGTGTCCCGTGATGTACGAGAAAGAAAATTATACAGTCATGGCCAAAAATATTAGCACCCCTGCATTTCTGTCAGATAATGCACCATTTGCCCAGAAAATTGGTGCAATTATGAATGTTTTGGCATTCTCATGTTTATTTCCTTTGTTTGTATCGGTATGACACAAAAAAAAATAAAAATAAAAGAAGAGAAACAAAAAGCCAAATCTGACACATGCCACGCAAAAATCCAAAAATTGACTGGTCAAAATTATTGGCACTCAATTTAATATTTGGTAGCACACCGCTTGGAATAAAAAAAAAAAACAGAAATCAATCGCTTCCTGTAACCATGAATGAGTTTCTTACACCGCTTTACTGATATTTTGGACCACTCTTCGTTCGCCAACTGCTCCGGGTCTCTCAGATTGGAAGGGTTCCTTTTCCCAGCTGCTGTTTTGAGATCTCTCCACAGGTGCTCTATGGGATTTAGATCTAGACTCATTGCTGGCCAGTTCAGCACTCTCCAACGCTTTGTCTTAAACCATTTCTGGGTGCTTTTTGATGTGTGCTTTGGGTCATTGTCCTGCTGTAAGACCCATGACCACTGATGGAGACCCAACTTTGACACTGGGCACTAAATTGCACCCCAGAATTTTTTGGTAGTAATTCCATAAAGAACATAAATCTGCATTTTTATTCATTTAGATTTTGAAAATAAATAAACCATGTAAATTGTATAGGTAATTTGTTGAAGTACACCACTGTTATCTGTATGCACTATTGGAATCAAGATCTAATGTTTGCCTGTGCAAATACATTAAAAAGGTCAACAACTTCCATAGCATGTACTTACCTTTTTCACATGACTGTGTGAAGTACTGGTCTATTATAGCACACCTTCATTTAGGTTTCCTTGCACACAGTACTGATATATGAATGCCAGAAAGGTCCCAATTTGTATTTGAATAGTGCTCGTGTTTATATACATGTGTAAATATATTCTTCTCACTTCAAGAATGCCAAATAATAAAATATATTCAAGTGGGAGTTTTGATATATGCACACTCACACAAAAGTTTTTTCGATTTCTTACTGATCTTAACAGGGTGTTAATTTATGTGTCAGAAGTGATTTATACCTGGACTAGAACTCTACTCTTAATAGAAAATTACCTCTGCTTGATGCTCTTATTCTGGGAAGAGCATTGCCACTATGTGCATTCACCGTGCTTGCTGCACTTCGATCTTTACCATCCTCTGCAGGAAAGGACAGCTGGAAATCTTCAGTACTTTGAGCATTCTGTTCATCAACAGCTGTAATGAAAGCAACTGATGATCTATTTGCCATATTTTCTCTTAAAGTGATACTGAAGGTAAAGTTTGTTATTAAAAAAATAAATAAAATTCATTTGCCTGCACTGTGTAATGGTTTTGGACAGAGCAGCCCGAACCTCTTTTTCTCAGGTTCCTCACCAGCACTCCTGACTCCTCTCCCCTGCAGAGTACCCCCATAGCCCCGCCCCTCCTCACTGGCTACGATTGTCAGCAGCGGGAGCCAACAGCTCCCGCTACTCTGCAGGGGGTGCCCAACCTTTTGAAGAGGGAGGGTCACTTAAGCGACTTAGTAACTGGTCGCGGGCCACAATGAGCAGAGCGGGTGGACGGGATGTCCATGTCTGCTCTGCAGAGCGGACACGGACACAGCCCACTATACTCTTTTTAGCGGATCGGATTGGAGGTAGGACACAAGTCAGTTTATGTCTGCCACTCCTTAGAGGTACATAGAGGGTCGGACTGACCGTGTGAAAGGGGCCCAAGGCAGCTTTTACACTGATGCGCTGCGGTTTTTCCTGCACCGTGGGTGCAATGCAGTCTACCTTTGGCTTTCCTGCACTTTGCAATAGACTTCTATTATATTCTGCAGGTTTGGTGCACTTTCAGAAAGCTCACCAAACTCGCAGGTAATAACAGAAGTCTATGGCTCAGTGCAGGTAACCTGCAGGTGTACTGCTCTGCACCTACGGATCAGTTTGAAAGCAGCCCAGTAACCACTGCAGAAGAGATATGCCCATATATACAATGTGATTTTAGTAATAAAATGACCTTTAATAACAGTATTCTATTCCATCCCAGAGCAGGAGGTCGCGGGCCACATCAGAGGGCTACGTGGGCCACAAGTGGCCCCCGGGCCACTGGTTGGGCACCCCTGCGCTACTGTGTCTGTGCCACTAGGAAATGAGAGATGAGAGATCCTCTGGTCTCTTGTACTTTGCTGTATCAAGATTGGGCTCAGGTAAGTATAAAGGGGGGCTGGAGCTGCACACAGAAAGTTTTTTTACCTTCATACATGTAACTGAACCACTACTGGAATTAATTTAAAAAGAATGCAGGTCATATTTTTAACTTATTAAATTTATGCTTTAACCACTTACTGCCTGCGCTATAGCCAAAAGATGGCTACAGTGCAGGCTTCCTTTGCCAAGTAGGAGTACATGGACATCTTACAGTGATCGCCGAGTCCTTCGGACTCAGCTGATCACAGATCAGGGTAAAGGGCCAATCACAGTGGCCCTTTACCACATGATCAGCTGTCAGTCAATGACAGCTGATCACAGGATGTAAAACACAAGTCAGTTGGAGTGCCCGCTGATAACCCCTTACTGGCACTCAGTTCACCAACTTCTGACTCACCTCCTAGAAACGGAAGTACCATTCACCCCCAAATTTTTCCTGCTGGGACTGATGTCTCTGAAGGCCCCTCGCCCATACAAGAAACTAACCAGACATGTCCTTACGGCAGCTCGCTGCTTGGTGGCACTGAACTGGAAGCGCAGCTCCCCCCCTTCAGAGGGAGCGCTGTACGCCAGGATTAGGGATGTAGAATCAATGGAGAGGATGACGGCGAGGATTCATGATCACCTTGACTCTCACAACATGGCCTGGGAGCTGTGGCGCCGCCGGGAGGACCACGGTGATTCAGAGCCAGGTACACTTTGATGACATTCCCCCCCCCCCTCTCTCCCCCATCTTCTCTCTCCCTCTCCCCTTTATTCTTTCCCTCTCTTTTTTCTTTTTTTTTTTCTTCTCTCCTTTTTCCTCTCTACTCTTTCCCTTTCTCTGGGAGTCCCTATGGGACCCATGTACTTGAATATCTAATAGCCTTATCAGTTCAAAGGTTTGGTTGATAGCACGTATGTAAATGATAAGATAATCTGATGAGATCAGTAATCTGCATAGATGCCAGATGTACGGTGCTGGCACGCTCAGGAACTATTACAAACATGTAACCAAGAAGAAAAAGCAATTACTCTGTTTGTTGTAAGACTGATGCATTATAATTGTAACTGACATAACTTCAAATAAAACAGTTATTGATAAAAAAAAAAAACACAAGTCAGTTATCGGCTTTTCTTTCCTCATACTGACAGCGTGAGGAGAGAAGAGAGCAGATAACCGGCTTGTGTTAGGGACATCTGCACTGATAATCAGGGCACTAATTATTAGTGTCCCGATTATCAATGCAGTCTCAACAGTGCCACCTATCAGTGCAGCTCTCAGTGCCGCCTCATCAGCGCACATCAGTGCCGCCTCATCAGCGCACATCAGTGCCGCCTCATCAGCGCACATCAGTGCCGCCTCATCAGCGCACCTCAGTGCAGCCTCATCAGCGCACATCAGTGCAGCCTCATCAGCGCACATCAATAAAGAAGAAAAGTTACCCCTTTGCAAAATGTTATACCAAACTATGAAAATTGTTAGTTTTTTTCAAAATTTTCAGCCTATTTTTCATTTGTTTAGCAAAAAAAAAACCCAGTGGTCACTAAATAACACCAAATCAAAGCTCTATGTTTGTGAAAAAAATAATACAAATTTCATATGGGTACAGTGTAGCATGATCGCGCAATAGTCATTCAAAGTGTGACAGCGCTAAAAGCTGAAAATTGGCCTGGGCAGGAAAGGGGTAAAAGTGCCCAGTAGGCAAGTGGTTAAGAGACTGCATTTTGTGGAGTATGATGGCCCATATGTGAAAAGCAAAATTGCATTACTGTAGTAGAACCAAAACAATAAGCCTGCCCCTTACCAACATGGAGAATTCATGAGGATTACTGTATTACCTACCTTTCTCTGCCTGCTCAATTATTTGTCGAATGGCTTTCTTTAGACTGTTGGCTCTAAGCATGAGCTGTTCACGAGGCCGAAAAGTCTGTGATCGCATTGGAGAAAGAGAAATAGCTGGAGGGCATGTGGCATTTTCTGAAGAGTCCTCCGTCTCCTCGTTTATTGTAGGTGGAGGTTGGGACAGGACTGACGTAGCCTGAGACTCCTCATTCAACGTTTTCAAGAGGGAGTCCAGTTTTTCTCGAAGAACAGTGCACTAAGAAAAATTAAAGCCATTTTTAAGATTTAAAGTATATTTTCACCGTTGCAGTCAAATTTAAGAACCCCCAATATACTCTTATGTGTTCCCATTAACACAGCATACCTAAAAATTATTTTAGAAATTTTTGTTACCTTTCGAGTTGTTTTTTTTAGCTGGCCTTTGGGCAAATTGCAAGGAATTCTAAACAATTTGAAACTGAAAATGGAGGGACAAAGAAAAGACCGAGTTTCTTTGTTAAAATTGCCACACCATGATGCCAAGCATTGTGGTCGGAACAATGTGCACTCTGTGCACTCCCCTGAGCAGCACCATGTCAGTTTGTAGGTGAGCAGTAAAAACACAATCAACCGCCTGTCTTCACAACCTCCTGGCTGTCTGTGTGAAAGGAGCCTAGGAAAGCCTTGGCTGGAAAAAAAAAAACCAAAAAACACACCCAACAAGAGTTCTAAACTTTCCCCACTTTATCTAAAACTTAAAGGCTATGTTAACTCTTAGAATATGTTACATGTTCCACCTGTTTTTAAGGTGGAACATGTAACATGTTCCAGCATCTTTACCCCGCATGGCCGTTATCCCCCTCCCTGCTGTCATAATTTGAAAATAGCGCCTACATGGACTAGTCATTCATTCACTGTGAATGTATGCCTACAAGTATTGTCAGCCATTGTGGCTGATGGCTTGTAGTTCTCAATAAGCTGAGAGGGCGCTAATGATTGATTTCGTAGTCCATTGAGCTTCCTGCTATCAGGTAACTGCCTGCCCGTACGAGCAGACCGCTATGCTGAGAGTCTGCAAGAGGGCCTGAGACTGCAACTGCATTCTGCTGATCATGAGTGCAATGCTGTGCAGGCTCCATAGATAAAAAATAATAAATGCACATTTTTTACCTGCAAAAACTGTGCATTTATTTATTTATTTTTAAAGATGGACTTATCCTATAAAAACGTAAATAAATAGCCTGGAGAGCACAGAAATGGCCTTTTCAGTGAGCTGCTGTCCCTCCTTTACTATCAAAACCAATCATAGTCACTGAACTCACACCGCACACACAGACTGCACTACAGAATCACAATGTATCAAAGGCCAAAGATTTAAGGCCTCATGCCCACGGACGTTTTTACAGCTGCATTTTTTACAGCTTAAAAACGCCTGTCCATGTTATTGTATAATTTTTTATTAAAAACACGTCGGAGCTAAAAAACGCGATCGTGGCGTTTTTGCGCTTCGCATTTTTTATGCCCAACGCCGAAGCTGAGGAACGCACTGGTCCGGTTTTTTTTTTTTACAGCTTAAAAACGTCTATGCTATTTGCAGCTCAAAAACGTCTAGGTGGGCATGAAGCTATAGACTAACATGGACAGGCGTTTTTAAGCTGTAAAAATTGCTCAAAAACGCGGCTGTAAAAACGTCCGTGGGTATGAGGCCTAAGATTCACATTTTTCTGCACTAAAAAAATGCTCATCTCAGCAAGGGCACCCAGAAAACAAACGGTTTTCTATGTTCCCTGTTGACATTAAAACACAGGCAGCCGGGTGAAAAGTACTGCTGTGCAGAAATCTGCAGCATGTCTGAAGAGCTTTGCAACTCTCTGTCTGTCCCTGTGTTTGCTTTGTTACGTTTCAATAAAGTTGAAATAAAAAAAAAATGTGCCTTGTTTTGTAAAAAACACAAGGCACCACCAACACCAGGCAAGTGTGAATGAGCCCTAAAACAAAATTGAAACAGATATGCAATTGAATTTTTTCTATCCCAATCTAAACTCCCTTATATTTTACAATCATATCTTATTCAGTTTGCAAAAAAATGCCTGCATTTATGCATACCATAAGGCAAAACAGGCCAAAGTTACCCAGTGTTACATTCAGTTTAAAAAGTGCATTAAACACAGCAAAGAAACTGCCTGTATTCAAGTCCTAATTGCAATAAAATGGAATACACTGGTTCTTTAAACTGCGCCTGGAACATAAAAATACCTTTCCTGCCATTGTTTCAGATTCTTCACAACTCTCCGTCATCCTCTCATAGGCCTTCCCAACGCGGGCAACAAAATCTTTTACAGTTTCACACAGGACCCTAAGAAAATATGAAAATAAAATCAGACTACCCCCATATTGGATCCAATTGGTATTTAGATGGTTTATTACCATATATACACATTTTCCCCCACCATAGATAGATCTACACCAAGGGGCATCTTATTATCCATTAGGTACACCTGTTTGAGAACACAAATAGCTAAACCTGCTGGTCAAGTGGTTCCGTTATATGACCAAATATTTTAATTTAGAACATACCCGAGTTAAACCACTAAACCATGGAATGTTTGGTGCCAGGTGCGGTGCATGTAAAATCTCAGGAACAGCTTACCTCACATCCTACAGACTTGAAAACATATTTGTGACATAATACGTATTTCTTGCGGATGACATTTAAAGTGGTTCTAAAGGCTGAAGGGTTTTTTATTAATGCATTCTATGCATTAGGATAAAAGGATAAAATAAACTTTGCTGTCCGAGACAGAATAGCGGAGACACAGCAGGGGGCGCCATTGGCTCCCACTGCTGTCAATCAACGTCATTAGGCCAATGAGTAGAGGGGGGAGGGCCGAGCCGTGGCTCTGTGTCTGAATGGACACACAGAGCAGCGGCTTGACTCAGTTGCCCCCACAGCAAGCAGCTTGCTGTGGGGGTACTCAGCATGAGGGAGGGGCTAGGAGCGCCTTCGAGGGACCCGATAAGAGGGGGATCTGGGCTGCTCTGTGCAAAACCACTGCACAGAGCAGGTAAGTATAACATGTTTTTTTTTTTAAATAACAAAGGACTTTAATATCACTTTAGGGAGGACAGATGATACATATATAGTGATGATACTTGCCCTGAAGCAGTCGGGTATAACCAGATTGCCACCCAGAGGCCAGCCGCTATTTGTGCCATCATGTTTGAGGCTGTGCACGCAAATTTGGCGCTTTGCTTTTACACATTTTCCATGCAGTGCTGAGAGACTTGCCATATGTTGGTGGGAGGGTGTGCATGTTGTTCACTGTGTGTGGATAGATTCATATTACAGATGTCACATTGGGGGAGAGTTACTAAAACTCAGAATCTGGTGCAGCTGTGCATGGTAATCAATCAGCTTCTACCTTCAGCTTGTTCTGATTATGCTTTGACAATAAAACCTGGAAGCTGATTGGTTTCTTTGCAGAGCTGCACCAGATTTTGCATGCTCTAGTTTTAGTAAATAACCCCCATTGTGTCTAACACTACATCAGATTCATGTGAAGATGTAAATCTCCACAATCCTCTGCACATGCAAGTCAATACAATCTTCATGACTTCTCCTTGCGTATCTGTATATATCATGGCAATACAGCTACCTTTAATTTGGGGCGCAGTGTATATATGTACTATGGAACTGCACCTGGACTTTTACCAAGGAGGCTTGCATTCTGCATATCGTTAGAACAAATCAGTGTGGGTTTATATGCATCCACATTCCACAGCAAGCTGTATTTGCAGTGTATCATATGTAATACCTATATTATTTTGATATAGTAATGCACTTGCAGTTATACATTGATCAGGTGTCTATGATGCATACCTACGCACACGAGAGGACACAAATTAACAGATAGTCAACATTACATTGCAACTGGTGATTGCACATCCATCTTCTGAGGTGTCATGTGACAATTATTTAAAGATCAATGGCTGTGGACATTTGTGCATTCACCATTTATTTGAGAACATAACAATGATCATGCAGTTGGTACAAAGGCATCATTGGGTCACATAACACAACTGATATATTTGTACGCTACATTATTTTTATATTTTATTCAAAAGCGGTTATGCCAGGTATGTTATAGTATACTACTGTAGTAGTCCTTAGGAGCTCATACTAGGTTTTTATATTAGTTTAAAAGAGTAAAAGGATAATTTCCCCCTTTTATAAAAAAAAAAAAAAAAAAAAGTTAAAAATAAATGCACATCTTTTTGTAGGTGAAAAGAATTGGGTATTTTTTTTATTTATTTAACATTGGAGCCTGTAAAGCATTACACCAGCGATCAGCAGTTCCCGGGTGCAATGCAAACATCCTGCAGACTCTCAGGTATAGTTGTCTGCCCGTACCTCCAATACGGGCTTGGTGTTCCTGAATTTCAAGAAGAATTTATGAACTATGAGGACGCTCACCAGTGCCTTCGCAGTTCATCGAGAACTACAAGCCGTCGGCTTGTAGTTCATTCATTCAGAGAGCTCTGGGAATGAATAGTGCAGCCGTGTGAGTGGAGCCCTGCACGGCCACGCCATTTTTAAACTGTGACAGTGGGTGCGTGGAGAAGATCCCCTGTCCACTGTCACAGTGGGAGGAGAGGAGGCAGGAGCTGGAAACACAGGTGGCACATGTTACATGTTCCAAAGGTAAACTAAACATTTAAATAAATATTATTTTATTTTACACTCACAAAGTATGGGCCTTTTCCTTTTTTGAGGGGAATTTTAAGGTTAATTTGACCCTGTGGGCTGCCTCTTTACATAAGGAGCACTTACGTCACTGTATTTGGGACAAGCAAGGCTTTCATTTGGTGACATTGTCTTTCAATAATCTTGTTCCACAGCCTCCCAAATGGTTCTCTGCGACCATCTCCAGAGGCAAGACACACTGGAAACAAGATTATAGAACCCTATTGAAAGCTACTGCACAAGGGCATCCAGCACACAGAAGATCAGTAGCAACATGTAAACAAAGCCAATAGGCTTTGTATGCATTATACTGGCTGCTTCTATTAAAAGTTTAATGGAGAAATTTGCTTTTTTTTTGGCCTTACTTCTCCCTATGGATCACATGAGTGCAGTTCTTTCTGCACTCCTGTGACTCATGTTCAGCCGACAGTCAGCTAAAGCCTACTGTCACTCCAGGATGGGGAAAGCACCCACAAGCCTGGATCAGTAGCTGGCTCAGCCTCTCTGCTGGGCCGCTGGGAGCCAGCAGCTCCCTCCCCTCCCCTCCCCCCCCTTCCCCATCCCAGCGCTTCAGTGAGCAATGGCGGAGCAGAGCAGAGAGCCAGTGACTGACAGCCACGGCTCCCTGCTCAGAGTGGAGGGGGACAACTCAGCGATCAGCGAAGTTTGATCGCTCAGTTCTCACTGCAGAGGTGGCGGGGGACAGATGCAAAAAAAACATATTTAACTAACAAGTGACAGAACATTCTTAAACATCTGTGGGTGCACATGATTGGTAGAATTCTGTACATGGAAATAATAATAATGTGACAAGATTGGATTTTCCATTTCTCTGTAGCACAGGAAAACAGGTTGCAGAAGGGAGAAAATGTGAAATGTTCTTCGAGCTACCCTTGTTTTGCAAATTGCGAAGTGTGGCACTGAATGGATGAATGTCCCTTTTTAGAGTTCTATATAACTTCTCAACAAAGCAGTGTTTGGTCAATATACAAAAGGGAACACGGTTACAAATGTTCTTTGGGCTACCCTTGTTTTTGCAAATTACCGTATTTATCGGCGTATAACACACACCCTAACTTTAAGAGCGAAGTTTCCGGGAAAAAAAAAAAACTTTCCACAGCCCCCTGCGTATAACACGCAGGCACAGTTTACCCTCTATTTTCAGGGTAAAAAACTGAGTGTTATACGCCAATAAATACAGTAAGTGTGGCAGGGGTGATTGACCATTTTTAATGCTGTACAAAATCCCTATACAGCTGCCTAATTTATGTTCATGACTCAAACAATATTTCACTACAGTATCACTACAATTTTGCAAGAAAGGAAAGAAGTAAAGAAAACAGCTTTTCTATTAGGGCTGCAGTCAAGGTATTCCCAACTGCATCTGCTGCAGCCCAAATCTGACAGGCTGCAGCAGTGGCTGAGATTGCATGTTCCTTCTGCTGTTGTTGAAAGGGTCTATAGCATTTTTAGAACGACAATTCCATGACAAGTAACAGTTACCATGCCAACTGTCATGACTGGCACTTACTTAGCTGATGAGATAACCACAGAGTGTTGGTCTGAGCTGAGTATCTGAGATAAGTGAGCGGCTACAGCGTTTTCATAACCCAGAATCTGGCGCTCCTGGAAGGAAGAAAGAAGTTTAAGAGTTGAGAACACAATGAATATATTTGTAGATGTCTCGTTTGGCTTGCCAAGGACCTTGGTACTTCCCTACAAGGTGACTTACACCCAAGTTATAGAACAGGTACATGTATTAATTATTATGTGTACTAACCTCACAACCCTCGCTGGGTTCTGTTGTACAGGAATCTGAAACCTGAGCTGGCAGTTTGGTCTCATACACCATGATACTCCACCTGCCAGGGATGAATCAACAGCTTTTGAAACATTCTATTACAAAACCTAAAATACCAAAATGGATTGATCATTGCATAGAAAAATAAACCAACTTATGTCCATCAGATTTGTTCTTTCATAAGCAGATATGGTAAAGTGTGAAGCCAGTCAGTCTTCCTTTGCACTAAGCTTTTCAAGCTTCCAGCACAAAAAAGTGTAAACTGTTAAAGTAGAAGTCTGGGCTAGAACTAACCATGCTTAAAAAAAAAAAAAAAAAAGAAGAGGGGATATGGTTTGGTGCAGCCACTCTAACACCTCCATCCCTGATATTGAACTGAAAAAGACAAGTCGCCCTTGGGACTTTGAATGAGGTGAGAGAGAGATTGGCACATGTATATTGGTGTGAACATGTGCCAATCTCTCTCTCACCTGATTCTCAAACTGTGTGCCCCGTGAGATTTGCAGGTGTGCCCGGGGAGTTTTAATTTTTTTTTTAAATTGCTAGCGTTTTGAAAAATTAAATAGCAAATTAAATGTTGCAAAAGTTACATATATAGAAAACGCAATCTCTGTCAGTCTGTCATTCACTGGTTCCTTTCGTAACGCGAGACTTGTGCGAGAACGCGATCGCTCTAATTATAATAATAATAATAATAATAATAATAATAATAATGACCCCGTTCCATTCCAACTTTGATGGTTATAAATAAAATTTGGTCATTTTTTAGCGATGGAGAAATACTAAATCATGTCTGGAACTCTGAAAGAGAAACTGTTAAATGAAAAGCAAGGAAGCAAGCGAAAGTACAAAGAAGATTACAATTGCTTCAATCTGATTTGCTCTCGAAAGCAGGCCCATTAAATGTAAAATTAAATATATATGCAAAAATAAATAAGTTCTTCACCACAAAAATTGTTAAATCTTTTCAGGTGTGCCGTGAAAATTTTTACATCTATTTGGTGTGCCGCAAGACAAAAAAGTTTGAGAAACACTGATCTAACTCCTATGCTAACTACCATGTAAAAGCAAGACTCTTATAATTACAGATTCTCAGAGTTCTCTGGTCCAGTCACGTGACCTCCCCAGAGGTGAGAGCGCCAACAGATGTAATGCCTGGGAAGTGACCTCAACCATAGGCTTACTATGGGGTATCCGTTGTCAGCTGTTCCTCCTCTCCCCTGAAGCTGGGAGGCAATCATGTGACCGGACCAGAGCGCCCTGAGAATAAGTAAATTATAAGCATCTTTTCTCTACAGGGTAGTTAGTATAGGTGTTAAAAGGGGAGTGGGAGCAGTATTCAAGTTTAGTTCTTGCCCAGACTTCTACTTTATATTAGAAGGTGTGGTTTCTGTGCCCTGCATACCATTTCATGTAGTTTGGAATAATGGCTCTGTAAAGTTAGGCCCTTTTCACACTGGGACGGGGAGGTGCGCTGGCGGTATAGCGGTATAGTGCAGCGATATTCGGCCGCTAGCAGTGCGGTTTTAACACCCGCTAGCGGCCGAGAAAGGGTTAAAACCGCCCGCAAACCACTGCTATAGCTGCGGCTTGCGGGCGGTATAGCCGCGGTGTCCCATTGATTTCAATGGGAAGAAGCAGTATACACACCGCTCCAAAGATGCTGCTTGCAGGAGATTTTTTTTCCTCCCACCAGCGCATCGCCTCAGTGTGAAAGCCCTTGGGTATTCACATTGAGAATGCTGGGGCAGGATTATTTTAGGCGTTATTTATGCGCTATTTTTAGCGCTAAAACGCCTGAAATACGCCTCAGTGTGAAAGGGGCCTTACTCCTGTGGTTTTGAATGTACAGTTGACCAAGGCACATAAAAAGGCATGCAAGGCTCCACACACTATCCTACAGTAAAGAACAAACCCCTTAACTTTCTTCATACTAAAAGTAAACACGACACCCCGCTACACCACTAGAAACCTCTCCTTATCAATTAATCAATGCTGTGTGGTTTAGAATTTGACTGAGATCGAGATTGCGGTGTTACATTCTTTCAATTGTTTTTTTGTTAAAATTTTGTATGCTGTGTTACTTTCATTTAAGTTGTTTGTTAGGCCTCTTGCACACGGTACTGATGTTTGAGCACCAGCATTTCTGGGCATAATTTCAGGCATTTGTGTTGCACATATTTGCGTGTATGCGTACAATACATTTCTTAGGCAAAATCTATTGAATATTCAAAATAGGTATGTTCATATGCAAGTACATTGCAAACAATGGGTTGCATTTAGATGAGTAAAAAAAAAACAAAAAAAACGCTGTATTGAGTTTCTTCAAAGCTGCAGTGTGCAAAAGTGTTAAATATATAAAGAAAATATTTTTTTGTCATAGTTTTCGTCAGCTAAAGGTTTTCAGTAATGCAAACTAAATAAAATTAAAATTAGAATTAGAATTAAGTCAATTGATGAAAATCAATTCCAATTTTCATGTAATCAAATAAAATCTAATGGGTTTAGAAAAGTTGTAATTAAAGTAGAACTATAGGCAAAACTTTTTTTTTTTTCATTTTTGATAGAGCAGATTTTTTTTAGCCATCTGTGTCCGTTTGCAGATATTTCCCTTCACTTCCTGTCCCATACCCAAACAGGAAGTGAGAGGAAATCCCTGCAAAGTATTGGAATTCCTTGGGCACCCCCGGATTACCAAGAACTAATGTCCCCATCGGAAGATTTACCCTCTATTACTTTTCTGGGGACAGCAAATTTGGGATATCCTTTTACTTTCAGTTTCAATGATAACGATAAACAGGACAAATAGAGGGGCTGAATCTCCTTAACCGGGACACAGACAACAAAAACTGAACATTTTTCTAATCCCTCTCCACTCTATCCAACACCAATAAAAAGTTTTGCCTTTAGTTATACTTTAAGCATTTCTCTAGAATTGCCAAACTCATTATATACTCCTGCAGTACAAATCTAATAACATGTTATTATTTATGGTATTAAGGTTTGTACATGCACTACAGACACAGATTTAGCCACTGTGATTTATAATGTCTTTATAAATAAAACCAAGTTTCAGAAAAACAATAATATTGCTTTTTGAAAAACAGAAGTGCAACTTTAAAATATATATAAAAAAACAAAAAAACTAAAAACTGTAAACTGTGTTGGCTGTAATGCTAGGCTGCATGTGGGGATGGGGAAGTAAATGGGAGTGAGGGTGTGCACAGGGCAGGGTGCATTATACTCTGGAATGGAGAGGTGACCTGAAAGTGGGGGTGGGGAAGTAAATGGGAGTGAGGGCGTGCACACAGGGCAGGGTGCATTATACCCTGGAATGGAGAGGTGACCTGAAAGTGGGGATGGGGAAGTAAATGGGAGTGAGGGAGTGCACAGGGCAGGGTGCATTATACTCTGGAATGGAGAGGTGACCTGAAAGTGGGGATGGGGAAGTAAATGGGAGTGAGGGAGTGCACAGGGCAGGGTGCATTATACTCTGGAATGGAGAGGTGACCTGAAAGTGGGGATGAGAAAGTAAATGTGAGTGAGGGAGTGCACAGGGCAGGGTGCATTATACTCTGGAATGGAGAGGTGACCTGAAAGTGGGGATAGGGAAGTAAATGGGAGTGAGGGAGTGCACAGGGCAGGGTGCATTATACTCTGGAATGGAGAGGTGACCTGAAAGTGGGGATGGGGAAGTAAATGGGAGTGAGGGCGTGCGCACAGGGCAGGGTGCATTATACTCTGGAATGGAGAGGTGACCTGAAAGTGGGGATGGGAAAGTAAATGGGAGTGAGGGAGTGCACAGGGCAGGGTGCATTATACTCTGGAATGGAGAGGTGACCTGAAAGTGGGGATGGGAAAGTAAAAACGGGAGTGCGGGAGTGCACAGGGCAGAGAACTGGACGGTCTGGGGTGGCTGTCTTTTTACACAGTGCTAAGCACTGCTAGCTTGCTGGAAAGGGGAAACACTCGAAACATCACATCCAGACACAAATCTAACGGATGAGTTCCTCTTCTGTGGTTTGATCAAAAACTCCCAGGCAGCAGGCAGACAGAGGGAGTTTGCGTCTCTCAGCGAATATAGCTTGCTGATAGAGTCAGGGGGCTGGGGCTTTAACAGACAGGCGGAGCTCAGAGGAACGCAGAACTTCAGGTGGTACTGGAGATTTTAGTGGACTAAAATACAACTAACACAATTCAGATGACTAAAATACGACTAAATGTAAAATGACATTTTAGTCAAAACACAATGACTAAAACTAAATCGAAATTTGATGTAAAAATTAACCCTGGTGTACAAGAGGCCTTACTATGAAGTAATTTCCCAAAACTTTACTCTCTTTGTAACATTATGTTGTGAATGTCTTTTTAGTGTGTGTGATTGTCCTACAGACTGTAAACTCTGTATGTGTCTCAGTAATAATACTTGATTTAAAAAAAAAAAAAAAAGAACTATACAACAAAATTTACCTGTCCAGCATTTTAGTGCCAGCCCTCTCAAACTTCTCTAGTATTTGTGGTAACTGGGTGTCATCATCACATGCAGATCCCCAGCCCAGCACTCGTGCCAAGTCATTCCCTGTTCCTAGGGGCAAAACCCCAAGCTGGCACTAAGCAAAAAATAAATAAAAAAACTAACCATCATGGATAATGACAGATGTCAAAAACATAAAGCAAAATAAACTAAAGATCACAGATAAATTTGCATGTACATTTATAAAAGTGATTTCATCAACATAAAACTCACCTGGAGATACTTATAACAATATTTAAAAAAAGATGCTGTTCAGCATTACTTATATTAAATCGTGTCCCTGGTACAGAGCTAAATACACCATGTTAAAAAAAAAATATGCAGTATCTCTCTGCTAGACATGCACAGTCCATCGTGTTCTCTCCCTTTAAAGACCCTTCAAGTACAGAAAAATACCTGCTGATCTGGCAGAAATGTATTTAGATCCCAAGTCCTGTTGCATGCTGACAATACACAAGATTTTTGTGGACCGAGTGGTGTCAGCCCTGCCTAGCTTTCTTTTGTTAACCACTTGTCAACTGCAATGCGTATATATACACGTTACAGTTTGCAAGGGGTTTACCGGGATTATGGCTGAAGATATCAGCCATAACCCCAGTATTGCTTTTTTCAGCCAGCAGCTGTCTTTCTTTAGAAAGCGTTCAGAGCTGCTGGAATGCTTTCAGAAGCAGAGGCTTATCGTTTCTGCCGGCTTGCCCGAGAAACGATACGATGATTCGCTGTCTGGTTACAGAGGCGATAAAAGACTAGATCGTCTTTGATCGCTTCCATTGCCATGGAGGGCCAGTAAATTTTTTTTTTTTTTTTTAAACAAGAGCTCACAAAAACAGGACCAGTTTTTTTTATTTTTTTTCTGTTACAAGGAATGTTTACATTTTTTTTAAGGCACTCCCATCCCTCCGTGCTTATGCGCAGAAGCGAACGCATACGCAAGTCGCGTACGCATATGTAAATGGTGTTAAAACCACACGTGTTATTTTATGCCGAGAAGTGGCTGACCACATAAATATGCAACAGTTGTAATGAATTACTACATCTTTGCATATTCAGCATCACTCTCCAGTCACAAGAAAATGTGTAGGAAGTTATAAAAGTCAATGTTTACATTTAAATTTGTTGCACATTATTTGGATACTAACATAAAGAATGATTTTAGGAAAATACTGAAGAGAGACAGCCACTGCAATGCATTGCATAGGATATCCACAAGCTTGACATTAAAGCCTGGTACACACTAACAGTTTATTTTCGTTCAACCTGAAAAAAAACTGACAGCTCCGGTCAGAGCCGATGTACCAACAATCCAACGTTAGTACAGCAATCTCCCCTCCTGAGCTGTTGTGTTCTGACATGGGGACAACCCAGCTAATCAGGAGCTGGTCGGCTGCTGGTTTCTGTCGGACCGGCTGACATACAAACGGCTTACCAGTCCCCCAACTTAGGACCGCTCCTCTAACGCCTTTCACCTGACAGGGCTTAGTCCTAGAGATCTTATCTCTACAACCAAGCCCTGATGGATGAAACGCGTTCGAGGGGTCGTCTTAAGACAAGGACTGTCATTGTCAAGCTTGTGAATATCCTAGGCAATAAATGTGAATATTAGTGATTCCTCCCGATGTGCGGTGGCCCCTTTTCTTCAGTCTGACCAGAGACCACTTGTTTTGCTTATGTAACCCAAGGCTTCAGATGGTGGTGGAGAAGAGCAGCTTGGGGCGGAGAATTTTTATTTTCAAGAATGCAAAAGTGATTTTAGGAAATTATCGATTGCATAATTTAAACATAAGTTTTGTCTTTCTGAATATATATGGGCTAGGTTTAAAGCCCCATTAAGACTTATGCATTTCATTAACACACTAACACAGTACCGGCAATAGACTCACAATGCAGAGCACCACAATGTACATACCATGCTGCATTAAGAAAAAGGATTCAAGTCAGATTTTAGCTGCTTCAAATGAATGGGCAAAAGCATATTAACGAGCATCAACCCAAGTGTAAAATGCCCCAACTGCTTACATCTGCCAAGATTTTTTGTAAGATTTAATGACTTCGTACACTGATAATAATTCTTAAACTCTAAGAAGCACCTTTAAAATGATTGCCCATTACTTCTCGGCTGGAGACTGAGAAGAGTGGAATGGGAAGCTTCTGGTTGATTACTGCTAATACTGTGTGAGCTGGAAGAGATTGGAGAATACTTGATTCAGAGCTGCATTTATAGAGTAAAATGTAAGCCATAATCCTCCTGTCTGCTGTCAGCCACTGTTAGAGAACAATAAGCTGCACAAAGACAATTCAAACAAATGTGAAACACCTTGCACTTGGCACAACCATTAGACTGTTCCATTCAAAGGACACCTGCCATTAAAGAATTATGTGACCTCTTTTAAAATGGCAGTTGTCTTGAGGTTAGGCCAAACCTATGGATTACTGAAACGGACAACGTTAAAGCGGAGGTTCTTTGGCCGATTGTTTTTTTTTTTTTTTGCTGCATTCAATGTGGTTTAACATCAACAGTTGGTACTCACTTGTTTGGCAACTAGAACCATCCCCCGTCCATTTTCGTTTAAGAAATAAACTTTTAAAAATCGCTGTATGTATTTCCCATTTTGCTTGTGGGCATTGTGAAGCCCAGAAGCACCGACTTCCTGGAAGCGGTGAATGCACGGCTCCTGGCATTCACCGCTCCTTCTCAAGCATGAGGACATAGAATGGGGACATATTGGATTGCAAAGATTTGTTGCACTCCGTATTTTAAACGTTCTTTACCTTGTGTGTACAGGTGAGTTATGGCGATATTCACCTGAATGCCCTTTTCTAACATGGCGATTTCTGCTATGCCCCCGTCACGTGACCGACGTCACGCGTCGCTCCTTGTGGGATTATGAAGGAAGCGTAGTATGTTGGAAAGCACACACTGCGGGGTTAGCTCCCAGAGAGCAATGCGGCGAACTCCCACACATCACTGCGGCGCCGGGGACACGCCTACTCCCGCGGGAGGGAAACAAAGGAACTCTTATTATTAAGGTATGTATATGTCAGAATTTTTATTTTTTTTGTCGATTGTGAATCCTTGTTGTGCAATGAAGCGGAGAAGACAGTATTATGATTTGGGTGAACCTCCGCTTTAAGTCACGTTAAGTCTAAATTCCTTATCTGCACTGAGCCAAAGTATTAAAGCTATAGGGCAACTGACATTTTTAGAAGGTGGTCAGCAATGGAAGCCCATGCTTTTATGATAGCTCAGCTTTAAGGTTTAAATATTACATAAAGAAAATTTATCAAGGTGTCTGAAATACATTAACAGTCATTTACACCATTATTACCTGCTTGTGAAGATTTAGAGCATCTATTTCTGAGAGAACCCAGCCTACGCTTCCATCTCCACCACATACCAATATTCTGAAAGTGTCGAATTTATGAAACAGACGCAAGCTAAAGGAATGATACAAGTTATTAGTTTATATCAAGATAGCCTTTTCTCACTACATGTGAAGTGAATTATGCACAAAGAATTCCATAAAAACTGACCACTATGATTTGTGTAAAAGCCAAAAATTTATGTTGCTAAAGCAATACAATCCATTGCTGCAGGAGATAGAAAAAATTGGTGCATGAATGTTTTTTACCAAAAATCTGCTTTGCTATCGGCAAAACATGTGCTGGAAATAGTCCCTATTCGGCTGAAGGTGGAAATCCTCTTAAATACTCACTGTACAAAATAAGCAACTAGGCAGCTGATGCAAGGAGAACATCACTTTCTAAAGAGCAAACTCCAACAAATGCTAAAAAGTAAAAATCTCTAACCTATTGATGGTATACATAAAAGATATAGTGAGCCTCAAATATAGCCCCCGACATCAAGGACTGCACATTATATTCAATAAACATGATGCTAGAGAAAATGGTCAAAGATTAGGGACATGCTGCAAGAGACAGTCAAACACTGGAGACATACTGGAGTGGTCAGAGACTAGGAGAATACTAACAGAAGTTGTCAAAGGCTGGTGGAATGCTAAAAGAAGCGGTCAGAGACTGTGAGGAATGCTAACAGAAGTGGTCAGAGATTGGGGGAACGCTAACAGAAGTGGTCAGAGACTGGGGGAACGCTAACAGAAGTGGTCAGAGACTGGGGGAACGCTAACAGAAGTGGTCAGAGACTGGGGGAACGCTAACAGAAGTGGTCAGAGACTGGGGGAACGCTAACAGAAGTGGTCAGAGACTGGGGGAACGCTAACAGAAGTGGTCAGAGACTGGGGGAACGCTAACAGAAGTGGTCAGAGACTAGGGGAACGCTAACAGAAGTGGTCAGAGACTGGGGGAACGCTAACAGAAGTGGTCAGAGACTGGGGGAACGCTAACAGAAGTGGTCAGAGACTGTGGGAACGCTAACAGAAGTGGTCAGAGACTGGGGGAACGCTAACAGAAGCGGTCAGAGACTGGGGGAACGCTAACAGAAGTGGTCAGAGACTGGGGGAACGCTAACAGAAGTGGTCAGAGACCGGGGAAATGCAAACAGAAGTGGTCAGAGACTAGGGGAACGCTAACAGAAGTGGTCAGAGACTGGGGGAACGCTAACAGAAGTGGTCAGAGACTGGGGGAACGCTAACAGAAGTGGTCAGAGACTGTGGGAACGCTAACAGAAGTGGTCAGAGACTGGGGGAACGCTAACAGAAGCGGTCAGAGACTGGGGGAACGCTAACAGAAGTGGTCAGAGACTGGGGGAACGCTAACAGAAGTGGTCAGAGACCGGGGAAATGCAAACAGAAGTGGTCAGAGACTAGGGAAATGCGAACAGAAGTGGTCAGAGACTGGGGGAACGCTAACAGAAGTGGTCAGAGACTGGGGGAACGCTAACAGAAGTGGTCAGAGACTGTGGGAACGCTAACAGAAGTGGTCAGAGACTGGGGGAACGCTAACAGAAGCGGTCAGAGACTGGGGGAACGCTAACAGAAGTGGTCAGAGACTAGGGGAACGCTAACAGAAGTGGTCAGAGACTGGGGGAACGCTAACAGAAGTGGTCAGAGACTGTGGGAACGCTAACAGAAGTGGTCAGAGACTGGGGGAACGCTAACAGAAGCGGTCAGAGACTGGGGGAACGCTAACAGAAGTGGTCAGAGACTGGGGGAACGCTAACAGAAGTGGTCAGAGACCGGGGAAATGCAAACAGAAGTGGTCAGAGACTAGGGAAATGCGAACAGAAGTGGTCAGAGACTAGGGAAATGCGAACAGAATTGGTCATAAACTGGGGGTATGTTGTTAATAGTGTCAGAGACTGGGGGAATGATAACAGAAGTGTCAGAGACAGGGGACATGCTAGAGGCGATTGGCAGAAGACAATTGGCAGGGGATACGTTATAGGCGGCTGCTAGAGATTATTGCCACTATAGCCCTGTTAAAAATCAATGCACTCATATGTGTTCTCCATACAGCCCCATTAAAATGACTGTACTCATATCAGATATTGTTCACTATAAAATCCATGATAAAAGATCACAGAACAAAATAAAAAAAAGTGAAAAGGCAATGGACTATACAGAAACTGTAAGAAACTGACAAACATGAAATAATTCAAAGCAAGACGATTTAGTTTATGGTCAGACAATGTTGAGAAAACCACTTAGCTAGAACAGACCAGTGTGATAAATATTTTTCCTGCTCTTGCTTGATATGCCGCCTCTTGCAATGCAGTTACAGTGGAATGTAGCAGCAGTTCTAACATTTCGAGCTCCTCGTTGGCACCTGATCCACCACAGAATAAGAGGAAGCGTTGTCTGGCTTTTGCTACTTCATAGGACACATGACACAAAGCCATGAGAAAAGTCTGTGCTGTACTAAGCCACAAGCTGAGCAGAAGGTCCAAGTAACTCAGGAAAACACAGACAACAAGCTGCCAAGGCCCAACACCAGCAGGTTGTGCACAGGCCACCTAAATGTATTGCTTGCCATTCTGGATGACCAAAAGAAAAATCTTACCCAAGATGAGGTCCACCATTCATAAGATCGAAAACTTGAGCTGGGTTCAACAGCTGCTTGAAGCGTCTTAAGAACTTTACACCTTGGTTGTCTCCACTCTTTGAATTGACAAACACAAGCAAAGGGCTGGTGCAGGAAGGGGGACAGGTGGCTTTCCAAAACCCTGGAAAAGACAAAAACAGAGGAAAATCACAGATCCACCATACGTTGTACAGAATTTTCCTCACTTCCTGTGGTTACACATGGTCCCATCACTCACCATCGGAGTCTATGCTGTTAAGGGCCGTTGGGGGGATTACAGACACTTTACACTGGCCAAGTGGGCATTTTTTAGGTAGAAGCTCCTTGCAGGATGTATGTACCTTAAAAAAAAGGCAAGTTACATGTAGGAAAGTAAAAGATAAAACATGAAAGTATTTAAAAAAAAAATTACAATGCTGTGAATAACAAGAACCAGAACCAACCCTGGAACATGCCCAAAATAGTCTATGACTGTCAGCTTACATAATTATATATAGGTTTATTTTCATGTAACGGTCAGTGTTTAAATCGAAAGGCTTCAAAAGTCCCTTCTGTATTGCCCTGTCTATGTTACAATAATGGGGGAAGTTTTTTTTCTTTAGCAAACAGGCATACTGAATTGTATTGAAGGTAGTGGAGAGCTGTCTTGCAGATTAAAAATTTCTATTTCACATCAATCTGTATTTTATCTCTACATGGTTCCTTTTCTGTTATCTGCAATAGACACCTCACAGAAACTCCCTGTAGTGGAGATTAGGAGCAAAAACTTTACAAACTGACCTTTTGCATACAGAATACCATGGAAATCTATTTTGTAATGTGAACATTACATGGTAAAGTAGTCATTTGTATATGATAAATGCCTAGTGTTGAGAAAACAATGTTTGAGTAGTACAATTAGTTAGTCATGGTAATGGAAATACCACATGCAATATGCCTTGTGGACTGGTGCTTTCATACAGTATGTTGGGGTTGCTGTAACCTGAAGTGAGACAATTTAGCAGATTTTTCTTATAGGTTTCTCATGTTCAGTTATCAGTCAGCGCTTAAACATTTCATAGAGTTCCATTAAATGATGGGTTATAATCATCAGCTCAAAAAAAACAACTGCTCTGTGTAGTAATCATGCACTTCTCTAATAAATAAGAAAGCATATCACAAGAAGGGCCTGTGTCTATTTATACAAAAACTGCCTCCACTTTAAAAATTAGGAGTGGCCTATAAAAAACTAAATATGCACACTATACATTTTTTTTTACTTCAACCCAGTGGGCTGACAAAAAACAAGACAAAAAACGCACAGAGCGGTATACAAACACAAGTGATGTTACTACAGTGATCTCCCCTGCTGTGCCATTGTGTTCCGACAGCCGCCCCCCCCCCCCCCAAAGATACACTAATCAACATCCTGATCATATGCCGATCGGATGTTGGTTTTTCATGAGATTGGCTTCTGTCGCACAGGGAGATGCACACACAGCCCGAAAGCTGTCCAGTTCCGGAACGATTTACATATTGGCTGTTGGGTGCTGCCACCGCCATCTCCACTAAGGGAAACCAGCAGTGAAGCCTTTTTGGCTTCAGACGGTTCCCTAAAATGTGCATGCGCGAGGCACTCTGCGCTTTCTAATTGGCCCGGCGGTGGAGGAAGGAGGAGAAGGACCAAAAACAGGTACCCCTTCAGTGTCAAATGTGGCACCGAAGGGGAGGAGGAAGGAAAGAGGTGGAAGTTCCACTTTTGGGTGGAACTCCGCTTTAAAGGGGTTATAAAAGTTCGTTTTTTCCCCTTAATGCATCCTATGCATTAAGGTGAAAAAAAACCTGGCAATGACGGCCCCCCCAGCCCCCGTTTTACTTACCTAAGCCCGTTCACCTGCTGCGCTCGCCCCCGACGTCCTTTTCTCCACTCAGTCTGACCGTTGATTGGCTAGATTGGATGGATTGATAGCAGCGCAGCCATTGGCTCGCGCTGCTGTCAATCACATCCAATGACGCGGCGCGCCGGGGCCGAGTGATACAGTCGGCTATAGCCGCAGACTGTATCACGGGAGCACGCCCGCAAGAACTAACCCCTATGGGAGAGAGCTCCCATGAAGGGGGTTAGTTCTTGCGGGGAGGAGCCGAGACAGCCACCCAGGGACCCCAGAAGACCAGGATCGGGGCCACTGTGTGCAAAACGAGCTGCACAGTGGAGGCAAGTATAACATGTTTGTTTTTGTTTTTTGTTTTTTTAAACGGGAACCTTTAGTGTCCCTTTAAGCTGGCCATACATATAAAGATTTCTCTTGTTCAGCCCAGCATGCTGAATGAGAAAAATCCATAGATTCCCTCATCCATGCTAAAAAGAGTTGACGAACAAATCTCCCATTGGCAGTTATTTTATTCTGACCGCTGGCACCCACAGCTGTCAGAACACCCAAACAGTATTTTGAACAGGGTGGTGTTGGCAGGGCCACCCATGGTTCAAATTGCGGCCAATTCACAGGAATCGGCTTAAATCTTGGCTATATATAGATAGCCCCCTTCCTTCTAGCACAATGATCAAACTTTGAGGCTGCATTCACACCTGAGTGTTTCAAAGTCACACGTTTTTACCACAATTTTGTACAGGTCACCAATGGAAAAAAGCAGAAAATCGCCTGTAATCTGCCCCAAAGAAGTATGTGTTCTTTTTTGAGCTTAAGGTGTTTTTCAGGCGTTTTGCTTCAGGTGACAAAACGCTCAAATGGGAACAGGTGCCATTGAAATGAATTGGATTTTGCTTGTTGGGCGTGTTTTTGGGCGTTTAACGAGCAGTTTATGAGCTGTAAACGCTCAGGTGTGAATGTAGCCTGAAAAAAAAAAAAAAAAAACACTCAAGTTTTTACCCGCCCTGCAATATTATAAAAAAACACCTCAGAATGCAGAAATATAATATATTATTTGCATGTTACATATATCTGTGTATGTGGTTTTTGTTCTGTAAAATCCACTTACTCCAAAACTAAGTGTTAAAAAAGGGATTTTTATAACAGCTTACCTGTAAAATCCTTTTCTTGGAGTACATCACGGGACACAGAGCGACTTAGTCATTACTAATGGGTTATATAGATTACCTTCAGGTGTTGGCACTGGCCAATTCCAAACCGGAAGTACCCTCCCCTATATAAGCCTCTCCCATCCGGGAGCATCTCAGTTTTGTAGCCAAGCAATAAGTGTCCCAAAAAGAGGGGTGGGAGCTCTGTGTCCCGTGATGTACTCCAAGAAAAGGATTTTACAGGTAAGCTGTTATAAAAATCCCTTTTTCTTTTTCGTACATCACGGGACACCGAGCGACTTAGTCATTACTAATGGGACGTCCCAAAGCAATGCCAAATGAGGGGAGGGACACATAAGCTGGGCGCCATCAGGCATGAGGATCTTTTGCGGCCTGCAACACACTGCGCCCAAAGGCGACATCCTCCTGACTTCTAACGTCTACCTGGTAGAATCTAGTAAACGTGTGTACCGAAGACCATGTTGCGGCCTTACATACTTGAGCCAGGGAGGCCTGGTGATGCACTGCCCATGAAGTTCCAACTGCTCTTGTGGAGTGCGCCCTAACTTTGAACGGAGGCGGTCTCTTTCTCAAGCCATAGGCTTGTATTATGACCTGTCGAATCCACTTGGCTAAAGTGGATTTTGATGCTGCCTGACCCTTTTTAGGGCCTTCCGGCAGAATAAACAAAGTATCCGTTCTGCGAATCTGAGCAGTGGCTTTTAGATAAGCTTTAACTGCTCTTACTACATCCAAAGAATGTAATAACTTTTCCTCTACCGAGCTAGGTTTGGGGAAAAAAGAAGGAAGAACCACATCTTGGTTCAAATGAAACCTCGATACCACCTTGGGAAGAAAGGCTGGATGAGGACGTAATACTACTCTGTCCTTATGGACAACCAGATATGGCTCCTTACAGGACAAGGCGGCTAATTCCGATACTCTTTTAGCCGAACAAACGGCTACTAAGAAAATCAATTTCCTGGTGAGAAGAACCAAGGAAATGTGTTGCAATGGTTCAAACGGTTGTTTCTGTAGAACTGACAGAACCAGGTTTAAGTCCCAAGGACATATGGGAACACTAACCGGAGGGCTAATACGCATCACTCCTTGTATGAAAGCTTTGACTAGTGAATGCGAAGCCAAGGGCCTTTGAAAAAATATTGACAAGGCCAAAATCTGACCCTTGATAGTACTCAAGGCCAGCTTCCTATCTACAGCCCACTGTAGGAAGTCCAAAATCCTCCCTATCACGTACTTACGTGGATGCCATTTCTTGGCCTCACACCACGTAATGTACGCTTTCCAGATCCTATAATAGATCTGCCTGGATACCGGCTTCCTGGCATTGATCATGGTAGATACCACAGAATTAGAGAGCCCTCTCTTTTTCAGAATGTGGGCTTCAATAGCCAGGCCATCAAACCTAGGGCTGGTAAGGAAGGGTGGTATATCGGTCCCTGCGACAGCAGGTCCGGACGATGTGGGAGGGTCCAAGGACTCCTCACTGACATTTTTACAATCTCCGCGTACCATGCCCTTCGGGGCCACGCTGGAGCCACCAGAATCACTGGTTTCTTTTCTACCCTGATTCTGCGGAGTAATCGCGGTAACAATTGTGGCGGTGGGAATGCATATATCAGCTTGAACTGATCCCAAGGGAACACTAGGGCATCCGAGCCGCAAGCTAGAAGATCCCTTGTGCGAGACACAAATCTGTCCACCTTTGCGTTGAATCTGGATGCTAGCAGATCTACATCCGGTGTTCCCCACCGCTGGCATATTGCCTGGAAAAACCCCGGGGTGAAGAGACCATTCCCCCGGGCATAATTGTTGGCGACTTAAAAAGTCCGCTCTCCAATTTTCCACTCCTGGGATGAAAACCGCGGATATGGCTGGGACATATTTTTCTGCCCACTCCAGGATGCAATTTGCTTCCCTCTGGGCTGCACGACTCCTGGTGCCACCCTGGTGATTGATATATGCCACTGCTGTGGCATTGTCTGATTGAATTCTGACAGGGGACCCTTGGAGTTTAGATGTCCATACTACTAGGGCATACCGGGCTGCTCGTATCTCTAAGAGATTGATGGGCAGGGCCTTTTCTGCTTCTGACCACTTGCCCTGGAGAGACCATTGCTCCAGTACTGCCCCCCAGCCTATGAGGCTGGCATCTGTAGTGACTACCTTCCAAGAAAACCGGACTGAAGGGTCTCCCTTTTTCCAGATTCTGGGGCACCAACCACCAATGGAGGCTCTTGCGAACGGAAGGGGACAGGGACATTGGTAAGTCTAAAGCCTGAACTTTTTTGTTCCAGGCTGACAGTATGGCCCTTTGCAAATTCCTTGAATGGAATTGACCGTAGGGTACCGCTTCGAATGAAGCCACCATTTTTCCCAGCAGCCTCATGCAGAGGCGTATGGATGGTTTTCTTTTTGTACCCACTAAGTGGGTCAAATCTTTTAAAGACGACACCTTCTCTGGAGGTAAGAAAATCTTTCTCTGATTTGAATCCAGCCTTAGCCCTAAGTATTCCAGACTTTTGACTGGTCTTAGAGCTGACTTGTCCCGGTTGATAATCCAACCGTGATATTCCAGATACTTGATTGTCTTGTGAATAGCTACTTCCAGCTTTTCCACTGAGTGGTCTATTAGTAGCAGGTCGTCTAGATATGCCATTATCGTTACACCCTGTGTTCTTAGATTGGCCAATAATGGGGCCAGAATTTTTGTGAACACTCGTGGTGCTGTGGCCAGACCGAAAGGTAAGGCTCTGAACTGAAAATGGCGCCCTTCTACTGCAAAGCGTAGAAATTTCTGGTGGGCCGGAAAGATGGGAATATGCAGATAAGCATCCTTTATGTCGATCGAGGCTAACCATTCCTGCCCTTGTAGGGCGGTGGCCACCGATCGGATCGACTCCATCCGAAAAGTCTTGATATTTAGGAACTTGTTTAGCCCTTTTAGATTTAATATGGGCCTCACGTCCCCATTTGGTTTGGGGACTGTGAAAAGGTTCGAGTAAAACCCGAATCCGCTTTCTTCCAGGGGAACCTTCATGATTACACCTTGGAGCAATACTTGTTCTAGTGCCAGAAGGAGGGATCCTCTCTTTTGGGGATCTCTTGGCACGTTTGACCTCATAAATTGGGCAGGAGGAGTGCCTTTTAACTCCAGCTTGTATCCCAGACTTACTGCGGAGAGCACCCATCTGTCTCTGATGGTGTCCCGCCAGGTCTCTGTGAACAACTGAAGTCTTCCCCCCACCCGATTGAGTGGGGGCAACGCTTCATGCCCTGGGGGGAGGTTTTGTACCTCTCTTGATCCAGGGCTTCTTGTTACCCTGTGATTGTCCCTGATTTCTGCCCCCTGAATTTGACCGCGGAGGCCGTCGGAACTGCTTCACAGCCGATGTGCCCGGGACTGGAGAAGTAGGCCTCTTAAAAGAAGGACTTCTACCCTTGTTCTTAACCGGTAAGAGTGAACTTTTACCGGCAGAAATTTTCTGGATATATTTGTCCAGATCTTCTCCAAATAAGCGTTCTCCATGAAATGGGAAGCTAACCAGCAGTTTTTTACAGGGAGCTTCAGCAGACCAGTTTTTGAGCCACAGAAGCCTACGCATATGTACTATAGACAGCGTAAAGCGGGAGGCCTGTTGGATTGTATCCTTTATGGCGTCTACCGCAAAACACAAGGCTCTAGGCAGGTCAGCTAGGGCAAGAGCCTGCTGATCTGGTAAGTCCCTTAAGACCTGTTTCAACTGATCTTTCACTGCTTGGCAGACTCCAATCGCTGCTACCGCAGGTTGTGTCACCATGCTTGCTGTAGAGAAAGCAGATTTTAGTAAAGACTCCAATTTTTTATCTATTGGGTCTTTGAACATTGGAACATTATCTACTGGACATGTCAGTGATTTGTTAACAGAAGAGATGGCTGCGTCCACTGTAGGGACCCTCCATTTTTTTATGAACTTATCCTCCATGGGATAGATCACCGGAAATCTCTTGGGGGGAGCAAATATTTTATCAGGATGCTCCCAATCCTGGTAAATAAGCCCTTCTAATAAAGGGTGGATTGGGAAGGAACAGACAGCCTGGGGAGCTTTTAGCGACCCCAGCGAGGAAACCGTAGTGGATGGTGGTTCCGCCAGAGGCATTTTAAATGCTGATCGGACCATATTAGTCAGAGACTGAACCCATAATCTTTCAGCCTGAGATGCTGAGAAAGGTTCTTCCACTGTTGATTCCTCCATAACTGAATCAACCTCATCCTGATCCCCTTCAGGTAGGTCGATCTCTGTGTGGGGCTGTTCCTCCACTAACAGGCACTCTGAAGGAGGAGACGGAGATCGGACGCGCTTTTCCTGTGACAGGGAAGCAGCGATCAATGCTGTTAATCTCTCTTCCAATCCTCCCAGAGTTGAGGATAAAACCTCCTCTGTTATATATACAGGAGCAGGTGGACTGGGGACAGCCGCAGCACCAGGCATTCCTGCGGGGTTTCTACGGCTACTGACCTCTGAATTCTCAGGGGAGATTGGTGCAGTACAAGCATGCCCAATATCCTCAGAGCCCGATGGAGACCCCTTTGGCTTCCTGGAAGATCTATTTCCGGAGCGTCTGGACGACATATCCTTTAAGCACAAAGCTGAGGTATTCCCGTCGTCATACACCAATTTTGCTGGTAATAGTCTAACAAAGTTGCTGCTATATACCAGCTGGTGTCCACTAAAGTGCCTTTCTATGGGGATGCCTGCATCAACCGCCTCTGTGTGCCACTGTTTGTTGCTAGCTCTGTTTGCATCCAGCTGACACTTGTACTGTGTCTTTTAACCATGCTGGGACGCCCGCACATGCGCAGAAGCGCCGCGGCGCGCATCGAGCGTCATCCACCCGCCCCGCCCCTTTTTTTTCATAGGAGGCGCGTGCACGCGCCCGCGCCCGTGCGCCATTGGCGCCCTTTTCGAAATCAAACAGGGGACTAGGAGCCAGGGCCCTTTTTGCCGGAGGGCCTGTGCAGTGGATGAGCGCAGCAACAGGGCAGAGAAAGTGGATTCCCACAGAGAAACTTACCAGCTGCCTGGATCTTTTGACTTGAGAAAACCAAAGATCCACATGACAAGAAAAATGGACTACAGCGGCCTCTAGTGGTTTAACACAGGTACCGCGGTCCTCTTTTTTTTTTTTTTCTTGACTACTATTAAAATTTTACATTTTCAGTAGTTACAGGCAAACACAGATATTTAGCGGGAATACCGTTTAGGTAACAGACAGAAAGACAAATTAGGCTTGGGGGTCCCCCAATAGAACCAAGTTCCTGGGGGCCCCCACTTACCTGATCCCCGCCGCAGGACTTTGTTTGGTCCACAGAAGTCCAAACTTCACCTATCACGGCAGGCATTGTAATTAAACCTTCAGGGACCGGGTTCCCAAGGATTCCACTCCCCTGGACCTGTATAGCACCCTGCACAGACAACATCTTGGTCGTGGGTATGACCAGAGCTCTGGATCCCAGGGTCTAGCCCTCCTAAGAGAAGCATTACAGGCAAAACCTTGCTCTTCTGCTGCAAGGCCCGGGTACCGACCGTTTAGCTATGAAGCTTTTTTGGTGGGATCCGGAACAGCTTACTAAGGCCCAAAAGAACCTGTACGCAAGCCCAGTGAAAACACATGTTACTCTTTGGCCAACACCTTAGACACTGGCAAAAAACTGAGGTGCTCCCGGATGGGAGGGGCTTATATAGGGGAGGGTACTTCCGGTTTGGAATTGGCCAGTGCCAACACCTGAAGGTAATCTATATAACCCATTAGTAATGACTAAGTCGCTCTGTGTCCCGTGATGTACGAAAAATAAAGCAACGTACTTCTGAAAGATATAGGTCAAACTGTTGAATATACAGTACTGGGAATTTTCATACAAATTTTTGTACATAAATCTACTCGCCAGATTAACACAAAAAAAAAAAAATGTTATCTGCAAACCTGGTGACAGTTCACACAGTAACCCTAGCTTTTGTTTTCATCACCGTAGAGACCATACACATTCCCTTATTTCACAATGGCATCCTTTATACAGGGATTGCCTGAACAGTTTTCTTAGTTCCTCTCTTGCGGACGTTCTGTCACACGATATATTACCGACAGTTAAACTTTGAAAGCTTGAGAACAAGAAGAGCTGTCAATTACTTAACATCCTGTTATGGCAATCTCACGTTTGGCAAACATCAACGTTTGTATAAATCAAAAAATTACTCGACACACTAGCCTAAGCACTTCCATGCCAACCATCCACATGGCCTTAGATACTGCTGAGTCAGAACTGCAGGGTTTAGAGAAGAGAACTCCACAAAATGTGTACAGTATGTCAAAGTCAAATCACTCATGTCTGATTCAGTGTACTTTTACCTCAAAAGAGTTGAAAGCTGTAGGTTGTAGCATATGGCTGCATATTGTAGATTCGTACTATAAACTGTACATTTGTCCATTGGGCAGTACTGTTCTGATGTTTAAGAGCTCTTTCACACTATGTGCGGTGATTGGCGGTTTTTTTCAGACTGGATAAACACCGGTCACCTCAACGGCACATAGAAATTCATTGTTTTACGTTCCCGTTGCACACCACAGGGTTAGTGTGACGTGCTGCACCTTTCTGCGGCATATGACGCCGCATGTCACCTCGCTGCTGTGGAGGCATGATTTAAGTATCTCTTTGTGTATGTCAAATAACGTTAAGTTAAAAAACAAAAAAACAGTACTAGGAGCTGAAATGCCCATCACACTGTCCCGCACCCCAGATAATTGTGGGGAAAAACTGAAAGCTGTATGCTAAAACACATCATTTAGCATGTGGGAAATGTGAATGAACCCTTAGGCGCAAGGAGCTCCCAGTGATGTTCCCCCTGAGGGTGGCAGCCCAGGTATGCCAGAAAAATGTTTTTTTTTTTTCAATGGCACTAGGACACGTCACCGGTTGCTTCTCTTGAACACGTCTCATGGGCAAGCCTTTTGGCTAGCATACAGGAAATATGTATTTTGGCCGGAAGGCCTGCCAGGTTTTTGCAATTGGCACATCTACTCACAGGTACTTTCACGTTTGCACGTGTTTTTTTTTGTTTTTTTGTGCGTTTTCACAGAGACAGAACGTGCAGGTTATTGGGGGCCTGCCCTGATGTCAGCGGGAGGTTCTGTGGCCTTCGGGTTATTCACCTCTCCTCAGTCAGAGGGATCTCTCTTTGGGAGAGCCCCTCACCAAGTACTTGGTGGACCGGCATTGACTATTCCCCAAGAAGTGGGTCCACCTAACTTCAACCTAGGAGGACCATGGAGTACTTTACTTCTGTCAGGAGCTTTGCACCCCGGGGAGGGGTCAGGATTAGAGGCCCTTCCACTTTGAAAATTTGTCATTTTTGTACTCTGTGCGCTTTTTTTTATTTACAGGGGTCCGAAAAACACTACACCCACGGAGCTCCATAGAAGAAAAAAAATGTGAATAAATCCTTAGCGTTACCAAATGTTGGATTTGCTAACCGGACTCACTCCACTCCTTAGAGTGCAATTCGTGCATGGGTCTGAGCAATTAACAGAAGTAAGGAGGTAGGCTGCAGTGCAACATCAGTAATGTGCACACAAGCACAGAGCAAATGGTAACAGAACAGGTAATATTCTCTGCTCCTTCCTTTACTCTGGTGAAGTGCTTCTGTACAGATACTATTGGTCTCTATAGAGATCAATGACCCCTTTAAGCCTTCATCTTAACATACCTGTCAATACAAAAAAAGACAGCTATTAGAAGGCCTGGAGTAATGCAATTTGCAGGTTGATGAGGTCCTTGCTGTCTAATCTGTGTTTAAATCAGTTATTACTACGATGGAGGAGAATGATTACACTTTACTTTTGATGTCTAGCAAAGTCAGATGTGGTTACATTATACAATGCGTTAATTAATGACAAGTGCTAGTGTTCACATTTTGCGTGTGTAACATACACTACCATTAGATAGCCATTTAACAAGTCACACAAGAGGCCCATTTGGAAAAAAAAAACATTCAGATAAATGGTGCAGTCAATTTTTTTAAACGTCTGTGCCTGAGCCATGAGTCCTGAAAAACTCTGTACATTAAGCTGCAAAGACCTCTCCCTTTGTGTGCTTGCATGTACAAGGTCATTTGGTGGCAAGACAGAAAAAAGGCATTATTTGGTGTTGGCAATTGGTGCCACTACTAAAATGCAGCAATGACACAGGAAGGAAACCAGCCCACATCTGTATATGTGATAAACTATTACTCCATAAGGTTTAAGAAAGTTTATCTGTGACACAATTACCAACTCAGAACATTTTGTATTTGCTCTCTAAACAAAAACAAAAAAAAAAGGTCAACTGTTACAAACACTAAAATGGATTAACCATTTTTTGCGGTACAGTGCGTTATTTTAACTGATAATTGCGTAATCATGGGACGCTGAACCCAAATATATTTTTTTTCCCACAAATAGAGCTTTCTTTTGGTGGTATTTCATCACCTATGCAGGTTTTATCTTTTGCGCTATAAACAAAAACAGACCGACAGTTTTGATTGAGATATATATATATATATATATATATATATATATATATATATATATATATATATATATATATATTTTTTTACTTTCTGATATAAAACATACCGTATATACCTGAGTATAAGCCGAGGCACCTAATTTTACCACAAAAAAATGGGAACACTTATTGACTTGAGTATAAGCCTAGGGTGTCCATCTGCATGCCTCACTGTGTCCATGACTAGACTGACGTTTAACATGGGAGTCTATGGAAGGGGTGCTCGGCTTTGAAAAAAAATCGGTGCTTCCTGGCCCGTAGGTCCCCCAGACAAAAAACTTTGCAAACTTATAAAGGAGAAATGAGGCTACATGTGTGCCAAGTTTCAGGTCCAGGGGACCTATGACCGGCCAGTTTTGGGTCCCAAAATCACCGGAGAAATTACCGTTTAACATGGGAGTCTATGGAAGGGGTACCCGGTTTTGAAAAATCAGTGCTCCCCCGGACAACAAACGTTGCATACTTGTATAGGAAGAGTGGGGCTACGTGTGTGCGAAATTTGGGGTCCAGGGAACCTACGACCGGCCGGTACCGGGTCCCCAAAGTCCGAGAGATCAGGCGCAAAAAGGTGACTCGAGTATAAGCCGATGGGGGCATTTTCAGCACAAAAAAAATGTGATGAAAAACTCGGCTTATACTCGAGTATATACGGTGTTGGAAAAAAATCGAATTTCTTCATCAATTTAGGCCACTATTCTGCTACATATTTTTGGTAAAAAAAATCCCAATAAGCGCATATTGATTGGTTTACGCAAAAGTTAGTGTCTAAGAATTGTAAGATATTTATATGGAATTTTTTATAAAAGCAACTTATAGCTAATATAAATATTGGAGCAAGAAATCTACAGTAAGAGTGGAGATGCGGTCTATAAAATCGCAAATCACCTAATTAAAACATGTGGCCATGAGTTAAAAATTAGCTCTTTCACCAGTATACAGTACATAAATACCTTCAGCAACTTCCCTTGTAAACAATGTGATGCCTGTCCTACCGTTATGTACTATACTTTACATTCACACACAATGGAGGATATACAAAAAGTATACCTGCTCCACCTCCATTGTCCCCTGTTCTGAGGGAAAGCACAGGTCCTGGCAAGGGGTTCCCTGACCCAAGCTGCTGAGTATATATGGATGATCCCACACATGGTCCAAAGTTCCCCAAAAACTTTATTGATCCATACAAATGTATACTGCTAAAAAGCCGGTGTCCGCATACAATGGTTACTATAAACTGCCAATATGTCTGACCAGGTCAGCTGCAAAGGGACTGAAGATTTGGCTCCAGTCCCTTAGAAAACGAGGCTACAAGGATAATAGGCAATACAACTAGAACACATTAGTTTTTTGGGAAAAGTAGAAGAGAATTCCACTTTAAAGCAGGGCATATCTTATATAGACTCAGAAGAGCCCAAATGTTCTTACACTGCAGATTGCCAGTACAGGCTTTAAATTATAAAATGAAATAAATATGTAAAAGTCATGTAATAGTCATGTAATAGGCCACAGTTGATTAATACATTTAGCTGATTAAAGCAACATTTGCATCTTAATTTATTCTAGTTTGAATTTGAGGCCCTTGATGTTTAATAGCAGTACAAACCACGTATTTGTAGTGGTACAATAATGGTGATTTAGTTACTTTATACACTGAACCCTTCAGTGGTTCTCAGCACTTTATACAAATCTAAAAAAGTTTTGCTATTAATCTAAAAAATATATCTATTTTTTTATATACACAGGGCGGGACAATGTTTTCAAGCCTGGAAGACAGCATACTCCAGAGCACAAGCTTAGAAATGTACCTTCACCCTTTCCCAACCACTTTTTATTTTTATTAGTTTTATTTAGTTTTGTTTTTAAAACCTTCTGGGATTCTCACTTATGTGAGAATGGAATTTCCATGCACCACGACACTTCATAAGGGAGACAGCCGTCTCTTCCTGCTTCTTGTAGCCAGCTCCCTGATGTTGTTCCAATGCATATATTTGTCATAGGGTGGCCGGCTGTAAGAACCAGGAAGAGGCAGTCACCCCTCAGATGACCTACGAGGGGAAGATGGCCACACAGGACCAAGAAATCAGGAGAGAAATTGTAGGTTTAGGAACAACAATGCTTGATTCGCTAGGAGTGCATGTCTGTAAATGACAACCCAGCAAAAAGAAAGGAGGGGAATATATTGCATATATGAGCATATTCATAACCTTATGTATGCCTCAAGCACTGCAATAGGAAATAAAAAATATCCTGGGAGAATATGCCAAGTAAAGCCAATAATCCCTATGTCAGCACTCAGCACATGGGCGGATTCCAGCCGCAATTTTTTTTTTTTTAAGTCAGCAGCTACAAAGACTGTAGCTACTGACTTTTAATAAGGACATATACCTGTCCTAGGCGCCCGCGATGTTGGCCCCCCCGCCCCTGAGGTCAACCCCTCGATCCTGGCGCCACCATTCTCACTAAGGGAAACAGGCAGTAAAGCCGCACCGCATGCGCGAGTCTCACAGTGTTTTCTGAATGGGTGGCTGCTCTCTGGGAGACACACAGTTCCCAGAAGGCAGCGCGCCCCATTCCCCAGAAGACACTGAGTAGGACGAGGAAGAAGACCTGCCGATGACTAGGAAGAGGCAGATTGGGAACATCCGCATAGCAACCGCCTTTTCTGGTGAGTAGAAAAAAAAAATCTATTTTTTTGCAGGATTTTTGTGTATTTTTTTTTTTTTTTTTTTAGGGTGGAACTCCTGTTCAAAAGGCAGAACCATGTTTTACCTTAATGCATTCCTTGCATTAATGTAAAAACATGTTCCAGTGGAAGTATTGCTCCCTCAGCACTTTAAACTTACCCGAGTCCTATCTCAATACAGCATGGTGCCCGTCTGCAGCAGCTGCGGTCTCTTGCTCCTCACAGGACAGAGAGGCAGCAATGAGAGCCATTGGCTTCTGCTGCTGTCAATCAATCTTGTGAGCAGAGAGCGGTGGGGGGTGAGGGTGAGCCATGCTGTGTGTAATGCAGGTGTGCCCTCATAGGAAGCGGCTTCCTATGGTGGTTCACTGAAAATAGGAGGAACATGGCATGCCAATAGGTACCCCAGAAGAGGAGGTTCGAGGCCGCTCTGTGTAACACCATTGCACAGAGCAGGTAAGCATAACACATTTATTCTTTAAAAAAAAATAATAAGCCTTTACAAACACTTTGTAAAGGGGGAAAAAAAAAAAAGGAGGAAGGGGGCATTCTTGTCACTCCAGGCTTAGGGGCAATCAACCCCCGATATTAAAAGAGGAAAAAAAAGTTGTGCCAGATCCAAAAATAGGGAAAACACGTAGTAAATGCTTATTAATAGAAAATTTATTTAGAAGGAATGTTTGACTGTCACAAAATTATATTTAATTTAATACAGCCTCAGGGAGTTTTATAATGAATCAGCAAAAATATTTATGAAAAGCACGGGGCTATCCAGAACTGTGACCACTCCTTTTTAATTGAAAACATAGTAACTAGCATTTAGAATGCTAAATAAAGAACAGCAATATAAAAATGCGGCCACATTTTAAAGCCCCATGGATGAGCCAAAACACAGCTTACTCATCCCAATCAAAATTATTACATGGCCAAGTACAACCATTCCCTACCAGAGTTCCTTGGGTTCCTCCAGAAGTTGCCAGGGGTTCCTTGAACAGTGGCAAACTGACCTCTAATCTGATAGAGCCTGCATAGTTCAAAGTGTTATCATGCCTTGGTGGAGTCAGTAGCATGCTGCTGTTTTAAGCAGTCTATAAGGACATCATTTTTCCCACTGACCACGAATGTAAGGAGGCACTTCTCCAATGACCACTTATGTAAGGGACTGTCTTTTCTGGACATTATTATTTCTTTTCATTTTAAAGTGTTTGTAAAAACATTTCATATTCCTGATATATTCCTGCTGTACCATGTATCCTGTTCTCTTTATAGTGCTTCCTTCCTGTGTGAAATCCCTGCTGTTCCTGCCAGTTCCTCTGCGTTCCCATTAAAAAATTGACCACACTAAGCATGAAAGCACAGCATGGTCAGTTCTCTAGCTATGCTGAGAACTCAGCCTGCTCTCCTCCATTGATCAGACTTGTCCTGACACCCCCCTGCACAGACTTTCACTGGGAAGATTGGTGTGATGCTGCTCCCCCCCCCCCCTCGCACAGCCTTTCACTAGGAAGATCAGTGTGCTGCTGCTACTCTCTCCCCCGCCCCCCTGCGGCTCTCTGAGCTCTCTTGCAGCAGAGAAAAGAGGGAATGTGATCACTTATAAAAAAGGGAAAAAAGGTATTTATAATGTTTTTTAATATCTATACACAGATGTTTTGCCTTTCATTTCTATTTTTTGGATTGTTTTACAAGGTGAGGGTTTTCAAATACTAACTTTATAATTATTACTGATAATTTTGTTATTATAACTGAAAACATATTTTTTTTAATTTATAGCATCTTAGGTTTCAAAATTGTTCCAATATGAGTGTCAAATACTCTAGGTAGACCATATTCCTATTCTTGTATATAAAACTGAAACCTATTCATAGCTGTAGATATCATTTTCTGCAGGGGTTCTTTGAGACCTGAAAATCATTTCAAGGGTTCCTTTGGGGATAAAAAGTTTGAGAAAGGATGGTCTAGTTCGTGTCTTACCGCTGCTTTGCACCACAGACACTGCCAGTCTTGAAGGCGCAGCACACTGCCACAAGTCTTCTCACATACTGTGCACTTGGCACTAACAGGCAGGTTCCCCTCCAACCACTGGTGTGGCATTGATACCTGTAGATGCCAAACACAGTAACAAGCTTTCTTTAGAACAGGCTGTATTAAACAGTGTAAACCACAATGTACCATGAGAAAAGTCAGGCAGACGAACTGACACTGCCTCTTGTCAAGGCATACTAACCCCATCCTCATCCTCTATGATGTCTTTCCCAATTGAGGCCAAAGTAGTCCATTTGCAGTTGTTGGTAGCTCTCACGGCACACCGCTTGTGAGACTTAAACTTGCACACTGCATACAAAGTGAAAGAAAATAAGGAAAATCAGATGTCACAAAATTAGGTTTTATTGCAAAATCTGAGTAATATAAAACCACAAAATGACAGCATCAGACTTGATAAGCACACTGTTTATAAAACGATATATGACCCATCATAGTCATTTGACAGTCACTGCTTTAAACGAGGTATAAAAAAATAGTCATGATCTCCAAGGACTGCAATTCAAATTTGGCAATAACATTGTAAAAGGTGCAAATGATGCCTTAAGTTTACTACATCATTACATGCTCAGATCACACATGGAATGACTTCCTTGGTCAGTACTAAATAGACCAAGAAAGATTTTCCTGATAGCTAATCAAATATGACCTCAGACAGCATTTATGTAGCCACTGTAATTTCCCCAACCTGAGCTGCATAATTTTATCTGCACATTTTACTAAGCAATTTAAAGTACAAAAATTACTGAAACTACACTTTTTTTTGTTTAGATATTTACAGAGGCTAGAAGGAAAGGAGAAAACCTGATGTGAAGAGGTGACGAGAAACATTTGTTATCTCATAGCAGAGTCTCTGAACATGTTATAAACTGTTAGAGCCGGTTCACACAGGGACGACTCGTCAGGCGACCTAGCCGCCTGACAAGTCGCGCTCCGCTCTGTACAATGGAACCATTCTAATAGGAGCGACTCAAGTCGCTCCGACTTAGAAAAAGGTTCCTGTACTACTTTGGGACGACTTCAGGGCGACTTGCATTGACTTCAATACAGAAGTCATTTTGCAAGTCACCTCTGAAGTCATGTGGAGATCGCTCGGCAGAGTCGCGGGACAAGTCGTGCCGCCCCAGTGTGAACCGAGTCTAATTTTCAGATCAATCAGTTCTCCAAGGCTATCTGTTGCTCTAGGTCAGGGCCCTCCAGTTGTTCTGGAACTACAATTCCCATGATACCTAATCATGTTGTGAATGTCAGAGTTTTACAATGCCTCATGGAACAGCTGGAGGGCCGCAGTTTGGAGATCCCTGCTCTTGGTTTTGCTAAATGAAAAGGTTGATTGATGCACAACTTTGCTAAACCTGTTTGTTGTGAATCTACATTTTTGGCTGTGCCTGTTGGAAGCTTTAAACCAAGCATACTATTTCTATAGCTTCAGATCAGCTTAAATGTGGATAATACAATCAGAACAGTAATTGCTCTGTATATGTGTGCTCTGGAAAATGCAAAAAAAAAGAAAATTATAGCATTTATGTGTAATTTTTTTACCTGGCTGGCAGAATTCTTTACTAGAAAAACAGGGTCACTTTCATTGCAGGAACAGCACTTTGGTCATAGCAGCTGCCTCCAAAGGAAACAAATTACTGGACAGAGACCATATAATTCTGGTGCTACTGGCATATAGGGGTTGTTTTACTAAAACTGCAAAATCTGGTGCAGCTGTGCATAGAAGCTGATTGGCTACCAACTTCAGTTTGTTCAATTACCGTATATACTCGAGTATAAGCAGAGTTTTTCAGCACATATTTTTTGTGATGAAAATGCCCCCCTCAGCTTATACGCGAGTCTGTGTCCATCTTCAAATTTGTGCGCCTGATCCCGGCCAGCCATAGGTCCCCTGGACCCCAAGCTTGGCACACATGTAGCCCCAGTCTTCCTCTACAAGTGTGCAAAGTTTGTTGGCTGGGGGACCTACGGCCGGGGAGAACCGATTTTTCAAAGCCGGGCACCCCTTCCATAGACTCCAATGTTAAATGTCAGTCTAGTCACACAGCGCCAGAGATCAGGTAGGGAGATTGGACACCGTGAGGCATGGACACCGTGAGGCATGGACACCGTGAGGCAATACGTTTTCCCATTTTTTTGTGGTAAAATTAGGTGCCTCAGCTTATATTCGGGTTGGCTTATACTCGAGTATATACGGTAAGCTTTGACAATAAAACCTGGAAGCTAATTGGTTTCTAAGCACAGCTGCACCAGATTTTGTACTTTCCAGTTTTAGCCCTGGTTCACATTGATGCTAATTTGATATCGCAATACTTCACTTGAAGTAGCGCGATTTCAAAGTAGCAATGCCAGCATGATTTCAGCTGCTACTTTTTTTTTTTTAACAATTTCTTTTTATTGCTTATTTGAAATTTTACATGACATACATACACACACAGCTGACCTGGCTAAAAACCGCCAGGTCAGTACTGGACCAACAGGGCCCAGGACAACTTTATACAGGCATCAAACAAAACCTGACTATCTAGCATTGCATCTACCTAACTAGTACAACACTTACATATATACCCCCCCCCCCCCGGTCCAGGAGATTGTGATCAACCAAGAAGGAAAAACACTTTATATCGCCCCACCACCCCCTTCTAACCCCCAGACATTATATAGTTATACATTTACACCTTCCTACATTAATACATTAAGACATGCCCCACATAGTTCTGAGAAAGCCCCTTTCCTTTAAACAGGATAGTTAGACAAGCTCCCCCTTGCTGCCCATCCTTCTTTAACCCACAGTCTTGTCCGAGTTATACCAGGCCTGCCACACCCTGTCAAATTTCTTTCCACATCCCCTAGAAAAGTAAGTGGCTTTGTAATATGGCATTATAGCATTTATCTGGCTTTTCCAGAAGCACACATCCGGTGCCCCTGGCTTGCGCCAGCGTAGCAAGATGGATTTCCTCCCATAGAATAGGAGAATGCTCAGTAAAGTTCTATATGCCCTGGACGGCACGACCTCCTCTACCAGTCCCAGGAGACATACTCTAACTGTTATTGGGATCGGGACCATCAATACCTCTGAAATGCATGAGGTGACCTCCTGCCAAAAATGTTTGACCAGAGGGCAGCTCCAGAACACAATGTCAGCATCCGCCGGAGCATAGGTACATCTCCAACACTCTGCCGACACCGTCGGGTAAATGGAGGCCAGTCTAGCCGGCGTATAATATATCTTGTGTAAAAACTTGAAGTGGATCAGTCTATCTCTCGCTGCTACCAGGTGTTGAAAAGGGTGAGACCACATGTCCTCCCAATCCTCCCCCTGAATATCTGGAACCTCGGCCTCCCACCATTCCCTGCACTTACGCATCCTCACAGGGCTCGTCACAAATAGTTTTTTATAAGAAACCGAGAGCGTCTTTGGAAGGTCTTCAGTTATTAGTAATTTTTCCAGGTCTGACGGGACAGATTCAATCGTCATATTTTTAAATTGCGTGAGATATGCGTGTTTCAATTGAATATACCGAAAGAAATGAAAATTCGATAAGTCGTGTCGGGCTTTTAACTGGTCAAAAGTCATCAACTCTCCAAATACCGTGATGTCTTTAAGAGTTTTTATCCCCATAGTCACCCACCCCATTGGGTCATCAAAGGAGTAGAAATGCGACAATTTAGGATTCATCCAAATTGGGGTGGACGGGGAAAAACCCTTGTAATGAGGACACGCTAACCCTACCGCCTCCCCCCACGCTTTGACCGTGGCCTTCATGGATGCTGTTAGCGGAAGGTCCATCCTGACCCCCCAATGAATGGCAACCCGCAGGGACTCATACGAGCCCAATTGAGCTGCCTCTAGGACCGTTGCGGAGTCTCCATTGTCCTCAGTAAGCCACCTATGCACAAAAACCATTTGCCCCGCCAGATAATATCTGCGCCAATCAGGCAGGGCTAAACCCCCCTCCCCCCACGGTTCTTGCAAAACTTTCAGCCCTATCCTCGGTTGTTTAGGTGCCCACAAAAAAGTACTGGTAAGGCTATCCAATTTTTTGAAGAAAGACCCAGGGATCCAGACGGGAGCATTCCGCAAAAAATACAGGATTACTGGGAGTATTTTCATTTTCAGGAGATTAATACGCCCTATAAGAGACAACGGTAGCTTCTGCCAAGCCACAACCCGCTGCTTAAAAAAGACAAGAAGCGGAGTCAGATTTAGAGGCATGTAATCACTTACATTCGCTGTAATCTTAACACCCAGATATGTGATCTGACTGACCCACTGCAACGGAAGAGCCGGGTCTGCTACAGCCCTGGCCCCAGCATCCAGTGCCAAGATAGAAGATTTAGACCAATTGACTCTCAAGCCAGAAAATTTTGAGAAGGTGTTCAATACGCCCAACGCTGCCTCTAGCGACTCTCTAGGGTCCTGCAGAAATAGCAGCATGTCATCCGCATATAGTGCCAACTTTTCGTCAATATTTCCCACCCGTATCGCTTTAACCTCTCCATTTGTTCTCAGAGCTATCGCCACAGGTTCCATCATCAGGGCAAATAGGAAGGGCGATAATGGACAGCCCTGTCTAGTGCCCCTACCAAGCTGAAAGAAAGGGGAGGTATGAGTGCCCATACGAATCGCCGTTCTAGGAGCCCTATACAATAATGAAATCCACGTTCGAAAAGTCGGGCCAAAGCCCATCCTCTCCAGGACTGCCAACATGAATTGCCAGTCAATGGAGTCGAACGCCCTTTCAATATCTATTGAAACCACCACCCTAGTGGTGACGGACAGATTTGGAATTTGAAGGTGAGTAAATAATCGTCTGAGGTTGGTGTCTGTAGATTTACCAGGCATAAACCCCGTCTGATCAATATCCACTAGGGACGCTATTACTCCCGCCAGCCGCCTAGCCAGAACTTTTGTAAGGATTTTCAGATCCATATTTAGTAGGGCAATCGGCCGATAAGAAGCACATTCCATAGGGTCTTTACCCGGTTTGGGAAGCAAGATCATATATGCCTCCATCATAGACTGCGGCAGCTGCCGTGTCTCTAAACAATGTGCCAAGAGGGATGTAAGCCTAGGCGCCAATTGATCTACGTACGCTTTGTAAAAGTCTGCTGGAAAACCATCCGGACCCGGGGCTTTATGAGGGGGAAACGAAAAAATTGCAGCTACAACTTCTTTATTTGTGATCTCAGCCTCCAACAACCCACAATCATCCTCCGAAAGTCTCGGAAGAGGAAGACCTTTTAACAGGTCCCCCATCTCTAAACTGTCATAGGGAGGGATAGGCGCATATAAAGAAAAGAAAAAATCCTGAAATTCCGTGAGTATGTCCGCGGGGTCCCTGGCCAGCACTCCATTTTTACCTCTAATGACAGGAACTACTGACAGCTGGCGAGTATCAGCCACCAATCTGGCGAGGAGCTTACCATTTTTGTCTCCCTCCGCAAACTGAGATTCAGCTCTATGTCTAGCTTCTGTATGCGCTAAATTGTTGAAGTGCAACGTAAGGTTCCTTTGGGCCTCCAACAAAGCCGTGTAAGAGGCTCCCGAGGGAGCCGTGGCATTGGCTTCTGCACATTCCCTCTCCCTGTCTTGCATTAACTGAATTTCCGCCTGTTGTTCCACCCTCTCCTTTTTTATAGCAGATATACTTTCCCCTCTAACCACCACTTTAAACGCGTCCCATACCATGCGAGGGTCAGCCGAATCCTGGTTCTTTTCCCAATACTCAGTGACCGAAGCCTGTATATGCGTACTGACATTCTCATTTTGAAGCCACCCCGTGGAGTTTCCACCCCCTGACCCCCCTCCCAGAAGAGAGGGCCAGGGAAATGGAAAGTGGGTTGTGATCAGACAACCCCCCCGCCAAATAAGTAACCTCTTTAACGAAAGACATCATCACCGGACTACCAAACGCTAGGTCTATTCTAGCCGATGAGCGATGCGTCTGGGACAGGTGAGAGAAACATTTAACATATGGATTTTTAGCTCGCCATATTTCAGACAGACCAGATTTCAGCTGCTACTTGATAGACATCTGTGTAGACTCATGCACAGATGTCTATTGAAGTCGCACCTGAAATCGGCAAAAGTAGTGCAGGAACTACTTTTGCAAATCGGTGCGGCGCTGAAAAATCGGTGTCGCACCGATTGGAACAGTGCCATTGTCTCCAATAGGCTGCGACTTGTCAAGCGATCTGATCTCTCAAATCGCATGACAAATCGCTCCAATGTGAACCTAGGCTTAGTAAAATTAATCCCATAGCCACTAAATGGAAACAAAAAAACACAAAAGGCGGCCTATACTACTCCATAATCCACAGAGCAGGAAGTCAGGTCACATCAAAGTCACTGACTTCAAGTGCACAGTTCTTTATGATAAATATATCTCAATTTTTACAGCTCTGATAATTAAAGCAAACACACGTGTAAACAATAAAATTGCTAGTAGAAAAGAGGTGGAAAAAAAAAAAGTGATACCAAGCCTCCAAACGTGACAAAGTTACAGTTGAGCTCATAAGTTTACATATCCTGGCAGGATTTATGATTTCTTGGCCATTTTTCAGAGAATATGAATGATAACACTTTTTTCTTTCACTCATGGTTAGTGTTTGGCTGAAGCCATTTATTATCAGTCAACTATGTTTACTCTTTTTAAATCATAATCACAACAGAAACTACCCAAATGACCCTGATCAAAAGTTTACATACCCCAGTTCTTAATACGGTGTATTGCCCTCTTTAACATCAATGACAGCTTGAAGTCTTTTGTGATATTTGTGGATGAGGCTCTTTATTCTTCTCAGATGGTAAAGTTTTCCATTCCTCTTGGCAAAAAGCCTCCAGTTCCTGTAAATTCTTGGGCGGTCTTGCATGAACTGCACGTTTGAGATCTCCCCAGAGTGGCTCAATGATATTGAGGTCAGGAGATTGAGATGGCCACTCCAGAACCTTCACTTTACTCTGCTGAAGCCAATGACAGGTGGACTTGGCCTTGTGTTTTGGATCATTGTCATGTTGGAATGTCCAAGTACGTCCCATGCACAGCTTCCTGGCTGATGAATGCAAATGTTCCTTCAGTATTTTTTGATAACATACTGCATTCATCTTGCCATCAGTTTTGACCAAATTTCCTGTGCCTTTGTAGCTCACACATCCCCAAAACATCAGCGATCCACCTCCGTGTTTCACAGTAGGAATGGTGTACCTTTCATCATAGGCCTTGTTGACTCCTCTCCAAATGTAGCATTTATGGTTGTTGCCAAAAAACTAAATTTTGGTCTCATCATCACTTTGGGCCAGAATGTTTGAGGCTTGTCTCTGTGCTGTTTGGCGTATTGTAAGCGGGGTACTTCGTGGCATTTGCGTAGTAATGGCTTTCTTCTGGCGACTCGACCATGCAACCCATCTTTCTTCAAGTGCCTCCTTTTTGTGCATCTTGAAACAGCCACACCACATGTTTTCAGAGAGTCCTGTATTTCACCAAGTTATTTGTGGGTTTTTCTTTGCATCCCAAACAATTTTCCTGGCAGTTGTGGCTGAAATTTTAGTTGGTCTGCCTGACCGTGGTTTGGTTTCAACAGAACCCCTAATTTTCCACTTCTTCATTAGAGTTTGAACACTGCTGATTGGCATTCTCAATTCCTTGGCTATCTTTTTATATCCCTTTCCTGTTTTATACAGTTCAACTACCTTTTCCCGCAGATCCTTTGACAATTATTTTGCTTTCCCCATGATCCAGAAACGTCAGTGCAGCACTGGATGAAAGATGCAAGGGTCTGTCAGGAGTCCAGAAATGCATTGACCTTTTATACACACACACTAATTACAAGCAAACAGATCACAGGTGAGGATGGTTACCTTTAATAGCCATTCAAACCGCTTTGTGTCAACTTGTGTGCATGTTATCAGGCCAAAATCACCAGGGTGTGTAAACTTTTGATCAGGGTCATTTGGGTAGTTTCTGTTGTGATTACGATTTACAAAGAGTAAACACAGTTGATTGATAATTAATGGCTTCAGCCAAACACTAATCATGAGTGAAAGAAATGTTTTTGTGTTATTCATATTCTCAGAAAAATAGGCAAGAAATAAAATTATGCCATGGTATGTAAACTTATAAGCACAACTGTATAATCAAAAATCCATGTAAACACTCCTTTATAACGATATGCATGTAGTCCAATGTTGTATCGTCCTAAAATTGCCATTACCATACAAAAGTCCTTTTAAATGTAAACTGTGTAGCTGTATTGCTGGATCGGTAGTTTAGCAGAAACTAGTAAAATCGGCCAGCTGTCCGACAGCTGTCAGACACTCAGCTTCTTACCGCTCCCAGCTTCAGCACAAGCAGAGACCCACTACAAGGCAATCCAACTAGTGTAGCTCTGCTTGTACTGACGTTGGGATAGCTGGAGAGCGGAGGATCTGTGTGGCTGGGGGCTGGCAGATTTACCAGTCTCTGCAAAACTACTGAATCAGCAATACAGCTACACAGTGGTCCTTATGTTTTTGTGCTTAGTCTTCTGAGCCTTTGCGAGTATATTTTTTTAATGTTGCTAAATAAAGTTATTTGAATGGTATTACACTATGTGAGCTTTTTTGGCTTTCATATGCTCATCCTAGGATTACTAAGTGGAAGGTGGACGAGTACTAGCCTGAATAATGGAGCGATTTTCTTTCCTGCAACCATGGAAAAAATCCTTTTGCAGGAGCCATTTTGTTTTCACGGCAGGGGGGTGGGGGGAGCCATCCCTGCCCGCAGGACACCGTGATTACTGCTAGCGGTTATAACAATAGAACACAACTTATTTACCAGCGCAGGGGGAGCGCTCAGAAGTATGAGAACCTCTGGGCTCCGTGGCTAGATACACCGGGACTTGCCCCGGTGGACCTGGTCGCGGACAGATTATTTGGTTAGAAGTGGGGGTGTAACTCTGCTCATAGCTGTAATAGTGCAGGGGGAAAAAAAAAAAGGTAATATGAAAATGTCATTTTAACCCTGTTATGTATTACTTGGTCATATGCATGGAAGTGCTGATTATTGTCTCTGATATTTCTTGCCGTGTACCACCTTTGAATCAATAAACGTATTTTTGTTGGTAAAAAAATAAATAAATAATAGAACACAATGGCTCCGCGGGAGGGTTTCAAATCAACACTCACTGTTTTGATGGGCAAATTGAGTGATTTTCTTTACGTGATTGTAGTAAATAAAATCGCTCCATCTATGGCCGGCTTTACACTTGCTCTATATTCAGGCTAGTACTCGTCCACCTTCCACTCATCACATGGTGTGGCTGTATTGCTGGATCAGTAGTTTAGCAGAGACCAGTAAATCTGCCAGCCGCTGGCCACTCGGCTCTCCAGCCATCCCAGCTGGTTGATTTACCAGTCTCTGCTAAACTACCGATACAGTTATACAGCTACACAGTTTACGTGGATTTTTGATTGCGATTTTGTCACGTTTGGAGGACTTCTGTATGGTGGTGGAAATTTTACAATGATACACCATCGGACACATTACGTTCATATGTTTATGAAGGAGTGTTTACATAGATTTTTGATTATAAAACTTTGTCACGTTTGAAGTCCTTTTTTATCACAATTGCTTTTCACTTCTTTTTTGGGAGCAATTTTATTATTTACAAGTGTTTGCTTTAATTATCAGTGCTGAATAAATTGAAATACATTTGTCATAAAGGACTGTGAACTTGAAGACAGTGACTTTGATGTGACCCGACTTCCTGCTCTGTGGATTATGGAGTATAGGCCGCCTTTGGTTTTGTTTTCATATAGTGGCTATGGGGTTGATTTACTAAAACTGGAGAGTACAACATTTTGTGCAGCTCTGCATCTAAACCAATCAGCTTCCAGTTTTTTTGGGCAAAGATTAATTGAACGGGCTGAAGTTAGAAGCTGATTGGTTTACTGCACTAGATTTAGCTTTCTCCAGTTTTAGCAAATCAGCCCCACATCTCTTTATGACAGCTCTTAAGAGGTGAGCTTCTCTTACCATGATAAGCAACTGAGATCCTCTGCAGTGACTGCAATTGGATATACCAATACTGGTGGTATATTAGCACGCACTTTAATGAATACCAATATTAAAAATAAAAAATATACATCATTTACATTACAATGAAGGGTGCTACAGCTGCACTGAACTGTCAAAGAATAAATCAGCCAAAAACTGTTTACTCAGTAGCAAGGCCGCAAAGCCAAAACTTGGATGCCCAGAGGTAGATCTCCTAGCTTTGCTGATGTAATATAACTGGCCTACATTTAAGGTCCAATACGTTGGTTCTAGGGATGAGCTTAGGCGTGTTCGCATTGAACACATGCAGAGCCCGCCAAGGATGTCGGCACCGTCAGAACCGCGCTGCGCTAATCACAGGCAGGGAGACATTGTCCCGATGCTCGGCTGCAGAGATCGGGAAATGTCTCCCTGCCTGTGAAGATGCCTAGAAGATGACTGGGCATACTAGCATTAACCCAAATTTAAAGTAGTACTAAAAGGCAAAACCAATTTTTTTTTCAATTTATATAGAGTAAGGGAGGGTTATAACTCCCTTTCAGGTTTTTGCCATCTGTGACCCATTGGGGAGATTTACCTTCACTTCCTACAAATAGAGAGGGTAAATCTTCCTAATGGGGGCACAGACTGCAGCAACCCAGTCCCCATATTTTTATGGATGGCAGAAAGAAACTGCCGCATCCAGAGGTAACTCACACAAACCACATGCAGGTAAGGCTCTGGTCTGCAGGAACCCAATGCTGTAAAGTCGGCTATACATGGCTCAATTTTTTTCATTAAGCCAGTGTGCTGAATTTAAAGAACAGAATGGATTCGCCCATCCACATTCAAGATGGATCCAAGAGTCCTCCCCATTGTGTCATTGGATTCTAACAGTGGAGGTGTCAGCTGGACTCCTCCACTGTGAGAAGACACTGATCAGTGCTGCAGTGGTGAGCAAACAAAATTTTCCAGCAAGCCCGTTCCTGAGCAGTCGATCAGTAGATTGACTCCTCTCAAAAAGGACTGGCCATAGACAGATCGAAATTTGTCCGGTCCATGCTGAACCCGCCAAATTTTGATCCATCTCTGGCCAGCTTAAGATGTCAACAATGACCACTGAGCCACTGTTTTGTTATGGAATACTATTGGGATAAAACTCAAAAGCAGACTTTCAGAAATTTGAATGTATTTTTGTTATTTTACTTTTAAACAGGGGTGTCCAACCTGCAGCCCAAGACGGCTATGATTGCCACCCAACACAAACTGTAAACTTACTTAAAAATTTAGATTTTTGGGGGAATTTTTTTGTAAAAATGCAATTACACGTAGCAAACACATGCACTCAAAGAAAAATGTATCAAATTTTACTGGACTTTTATAAAAGTTTCATCTTCCCAAAGAAAAATCTCCCTCTCTTCACAATCACCCCTTATCCATGTCATCAGTTTTCAGCAGCACCTATATTTGTGAGCAACTATGTTCAAGGATGCAGCATATTAAGGGCAAAATTAGAACCAAAATATCTGAGTACCTTAAAATTTGCTACTACATCCATCGTACCAAATATTGATGTGTTAATTATGAAAAACAGTGTCATATAGATATTGCACTAGTTTTATGCTGTCCTCTTTTACCTTTATCCACTTGCAGACCGTCTACCGTACATATCCTGTGGCAGGACGGCCGCTCTGCACTGGATCACGTACCTAGTACGTGATCCTACACTTTCGGGTCAGGGGCGCGCATGCTGCGATAAGACACAGCAGGAGCTGATCTGCGGGTACTGCGGACACGATGTCTACCGGAACCCGCTGATCATTAGGCAGAAAGCCAGAACGGCGATCTGCCTATGTAAACAAGGCAGATCACTGATCTGTCAGTAGGGAAGGCATTGACCCGGTGTTCCTGCAAAGCAGGAATATGGACCAATGCTTTCCCTTAGTAAAAGCACCTCCCACACAGTGCACAAACACTGGCTAAGCACACAGTAACCCTATTGATTGCCCCTGTTTACCCCTTCCCAGCCAGTGTCATTAGTACAGTGACAGTTCATATTTTTAGCACTGATCACTGTATTAGTGTCACTGATCCCCAAAAAGTTTCAGTGTCCCGACTGTTGCGGACCGCCGCCATTACTAGTAAAAAAAAAAAAAAAAAAAAAATTAATTCAAATATCCCATAGTTTGTAGACGCTATAACTTTTACACAAACCAATCTATATATAGGCGTATTGGGATTTTCTTTCACCAAAAAAATGTAGCAGAATAAAAATTGGCCTAAATTGATGAAACATTAGATTTTTTTCATTTTTTTTTATTGTATAGGTTTTATAGCAGAAAGTAGAAAATATTGTTTTGGTTTTTTTTTCAAAATTGTCTGCCTTTTTTTGTTTATAGCGCAAAAAATAAAAACCGCAGTGGTGATCAAATGCCACAAAAAGAAAAGCTCTATTTGAGGGGGGGGGGGGGGGGGAGACATAAAAATTTTATTTGCGTACAGCGTCGCATGACCACACAATTGTCAGTTAAAGTAACGCAGTGCCGTATCGTAAATTTACGGAGGAGCCAGTGGTTAAAATAAAAAATATTTAACAAATAATAAAATGTTATTACTCAAAGAGGTACATGATCTATATCAGTGATTGTTAGCTTGTAATCGACCCAACTTTTTCTGCTCATCAGCTGTCCAAATTGTTAGTGTATTTTATGTGTGGTCCAAGACAATCTACTTCTTTCAATGTGGCCCAGGAAGGTCAAAAGGTTGGACATCCCTGCTTTAAAATGTTTTCATCTTCCACCAATATATTACTTCAAGATAAGAGCCACCACAAACATAACCAGTCTACAGCAGGTATATAGCAATGTAAGCTGAATCAGTGTTGTCAGGGTACTCTGTTCAAATACATTATCCTAATAACAAAGTAAACATTTAATCTCCAGTGAAAAGGTAAGGAGGCTTTAGTAAATAGTATGGAATCCCGGCCCTGCCCTGGGGCAATGGATGACTCATTAAAGAAACTAACAGATACAGTACAAATTATATATTAATGCTAGCTATAATTAACTGAACGGTGCTTAACAGTCCATGTAACCGTTTTTAATACCTGCATGTCATCTTAATGCTCAAGAGAAGTCAGACTGCACTTCAGGTTTGACATATCGTAATGTCTTAATATTATGAATGTAAAATCCTGTGACAGCACAAACAGCGAGACCACATTCTGGAAGGGCAGCATGGTGGCTTGGAGATTAGTACACTTGGCTTACAGCAGGTGGAATACCCACCATGGATATTATCTGCATTGCCCGGTTTTTATTTTTGTTTCCATTGGTGGCTCTATTTTT